>CM053626.1:115411053-115449759 GCA_028646595.1 Phalanger gymnotis | reverse complement strand
CTTACCCAGAGACCATCCAGGCTGTCCTGGGCTTGAGCCCTGCTTCCCTCTGCCACTTTGTGGGTTCTGCAGCTCTAGAATTGGTTCAGAGCCAATTTTTTATAGGTTTTTGGAGGGACTTGGTGAGGAGCTCACTCCAGTCACTGCTTCCCAGCCGCCATCTTGGCTCCATGTTCTGTGTTTCTTATTTCCTTCCCATCTTCTGTTTCCAATCTACTACTACAAGCCATGACATGGAGTTGCAAACATCTTAACATGGAAATTGCATGATCAAAAATAAGAATAGCTATTAGCACTGAGTAAGATAATATGGAGTATCAAGCTTCTGCAGCTCCTTAAAAATTCTTCAGTGAGGAATAGAATTAGTCCTGTTTGTCTTTGTGATTTTCCAGCTAGTTCCAGAGATGTATAAACTCTCTTTGAATACATCCTTTCCTCCTTACAGTACTCCTTATTAAACATTCATATTAATTAGCTTCATCCATCATGGTCAACATCTCCTATGCATAGCCTAGTACCTTTTACACAGTAGGAGCTTAATTTTTTTAAATGTTGGATTGAATTAAAAAAAAACTCTGTGAAATTATTTAAACTGAAATTTTAATAATATGATAAAAATTAAATACATATGTGGGACATTATTTTTGGAATGTTGCTGTTTAGTCATGTCCAATTTTTCATGAGCCAATTTGGGGTTTTCTTGGCAAAAATACTGGAGTGGTTTGCCATTCCTTTCTCCAGGCTCATTTTACAGATGAAGTAATAGAGGTGAACAGAGGTTAAGTGACTCATCCAGGGTCACACATCTAGTGAGTTTCTGAGGCCTAACTTGAACTCAGGTCTTCCTGACACCAGTCCCAGCACTCTATCCACCGATAGGCACCTAGGAGCTTCCATTTTTAGAATGAGCCCTGGGAAACAGTTCCATTCTGAGATTCTAAACTAACCACTTAACAAACCTCTACCTAGTCACTGATTCAAGTTCAAACCTCACCGCTCGTGTAGTCCCTTGGATTTTCTCATCACACCCCCAGGAACCTCATCATCAAGAACCTCGTTAACTTGCAAGATCATCAACCTTTGCACTCACGACTGATTGGAGGGCAAAGAGCTCCCCCTCATGCCCCCATTTAAAGAGAACCCAAAGGCCAGCCGTCTCTTCATTTCCCAATGAAGAACTGCCAATTTCTGAGGTTTAAAGGATCACACTTAGATTTTACCATCAGTTCCCCAATCTAGCACACTCTTATCTCTTCCCCTCTAGAGCAATAGTAGATAGAATATTGTTCTTAATTGTTGGAGCAGAAGGTGGGATTAAGAATGATCCTACTCCTCACCATTTCCTTGTTATTATTTTCCTATTACACTTCTGAAATGTTTTACCGTTTAATTTGTGGTTCCTGCATGATTTGGGAGCGGGTCTTCAATGGATGAAGGCTAGAGACACATTTTTCTTCGACATTGAAACCGAGTAACACAGGTATGCAGAATTGAGCAGAAGATCCATTCCAAGCAAAAATGTGCATAGCAGTTTTTTTTTCTTGAGTGGCCCACAATCTTTTCTTTTTTTTTTGTCAAATTTTTATGGCAATGAGAATTCATCAGCTCTATAAAGTAACCATTCAAAAGGAACGTAAGAATTTCCTCCTTCAGGAAGCATCAGTCAATCAGTAAATATCTCATGACATCTACAATTCTGTGCTGTGTCTTGTGGCAGATATAGACAAAGTATAAGACATTTTTTTGCTCTCAGGGAACTTGCAATCTAATTGTGCAGCATGGAATTAACACAAATGAAACAAATTATGAATAGTCCCAATTAGGAGTAAAATGACTCACATTTATATTGACTGTAGCTAAAATTCCACCTTCTATAGGAAGTCTTTTCCAATCTCCCTTTATTATTCTTTCTGTTGAATTACCTTCATTTTATTCTTTATGTAACTTCTTTGTATGCGGCTGTTTGCATATTGTCTCCTCCATTAGACCAGGAGCACCTTGTGATCAAAGGCTGCCTTTTGCCTTTCTTTGTGTCTTCATTGTTTAGAGCTGTGCCTGGCACGTAGGGGACACTTATTAAGTGTTTATTAACTGGTTGACAATGACCCCATAAGATGAGGAATGCAGGTGTTAATTATCTCTGTTTTTAAAGATGAGAAAAACAGGCTCAGATATGCCCAAGATCCCAGAGCTAGTAAGTGGCAGAAGTTGTCCAGGAACACAGGTCTTCTGGCTACCAGCCTAGTGATCCTTGTCCTACACCAAATTGCCTCCAAAAGAGGAGAATGTGGAACATTGAAGTCAGTAGGGCTGCCTAGGAGACGCTCTTTAGGATTTATATGTTAAAAAGGAAAGGGCATGTAAAATATAACCAAAATGAGTACAGATGAATGGTACAAAATCATAAGTTCAATGGCAGGACTATATAAAAGAAAAAAAAAAGTATAAACATGAGTGGGATAGTGAGGACCTCTCATGAAATCATGAAATCTAAATCTCAACCTTTCTGTAAATTGAATGGGATCAGCATGGTTCAGAGCTTCTGATTGTCAGCTAGGCCTAAGTCTGGAGTTACTGAGAAATCACCTGACTTATAGGAATCCGGAACTTAGAGTAGCTGGACCCACTTCCTCCCCACTACCACCTCAGCATGAGCCTCACCAAATAAGGAAAAAGATGTTTTTATGAGCTTGCATTGGCTAAACTAGCACTTCCCTGTTCCTGGGTTAGATTTCTCTTCAGATTGTGAGCCTGAACTCCACCAATGAGGGTGAAGGTCTGTGGTGGGAGGAGGATGGAACTCCTAAGGTGTATAATCATGCTTTACTTCCTGTACTGCACCTCTCCTACTAGCTCATTGCTGGTGGTGACAACACCGTTCTCATGGGATCGTAATAAAGAAGTTTTCTGTTTCTACCTTGAGAAATTTCTAATTTTTTTTATTAAATGCTGGGTGGTCTCACCACACACAAACACATAAGGATGTAAATTCACTAAGAAAGATAATCGAGAGGGCTGTAGAAATGGCTTCCTATTGCCTCTAGGGTGACACAAACTCCTCAGCTTAGTGTTTAAAGGCCTTCACAATTTGCTTGTAACTTCCCTTTCTACAGACTTAATTCACATCATTCTCCCTCATGCATTCTGTAAGCAGTTAATTTCAAATGAGCTTTTCTATTAATATTAAATGATTTGCAATACAATGTACATAATGCATAAACAAAGAAATGCACATTATGCATAAATATCCATCAGATAAAAAATGTAAACTCCCTTGGGCATTCCAACTCTAGCTTCTCCTATTTTTTCTGTCTCTTTTTGCTCTACCAATGTATTTCTCTATGTCACTGTTCATTAAGTCCTTTTTTGTTTATTTGTTTTGCAAATTAAACTTCTCTCCTTCCCAATTTACTGAGTCATCTTACTGTCTAATGGGAAGTAGGGTGGGTAGAAACCAAAGAGTTCAAGATATGAATACTAGAAGGCAGTAAGTATGGTGTAATAGGAGAAAGATGACTGCTTTAGGTTCAAATCTCAGTTCTTATTACTTTCTGGCTGTGTGACTTGAGCAGTTTCTCAAGGTCTCAGTTTCTTCATCTATACAATGACAGCATTGGACTAAGTGATCTCTAAGGTCCTTTTCAGCTCTGATCACAGGTTTACCAATCTTTGATGCCTGCCACTTGCTGAATTATCTATGGTTTCTCATCCTATGCTCTCTAGTCTTTTCAAATGTGCCTGCTTTCCATATGCCCCAGAACAAACAACAACAGCTACGTAGTAGCTAATAGCTGCCTTTTCTTCATCATTTTTTTTTTTTTACTGGGGAGTGACTCATGTCAAAGAAACTATCTGGGAGGATGTGAGTCACTCACTCTATGCTCTAAGGGAGTTTACACTAAGGATTGGTACAATTATCTCTCTCCCTAACATGACAAGAGCCTCAAGGATTGTGTGCTCTATTAAATGATCCTGTGGAATGAAAGGGAGAAGTGATATGGTGTATGAGTGTGTGTGTGTGTGTGTGTGTGTGTTTGTGTGTGTGTGTGCGCGCCTGTAAATTGTAGTGGGCACAGCTGTTCCAACCAAATTATAGGCATCGCACATTTACATTGTAAGTTAAAATGAGAGAAATCACATGATGCTTTTAGTGGGTTATGGGCCAAGCATGTCAATGATGGAATTCTGGCACAATGCACCTCCAAATAAAGACTTTTTTGGGGAAAAGCAAGAACAACTTGTTTCAGGATATTTTTCTATTTTGATAGAGGTTTTTTCACAGATCTAGAGCTGGAAAGACTAGATGTTATCTAGTCCAACCTCTTCATTTTGCAGATGAAGAAATTGAGGCAAACAGGGTTAAGTGACTTGCCCAGGGTCACACAGCTAGTAAGTATCTAAGGCCAGATTTGAACTTAGGAAGATAAGTCCTTCTTACTCCAATCCCAGTTCTCTATTCACTGAGCCACCTAGCTGCCTGAGGATACCGAGGCCCAGAAATTTAAATGATTTGACTAAGTTAGTGAGTATAAGAGCTGGGAACTGAACCCAGGGGTAAAGCTGGCTCTTATGGAGCAACTAAATAGCTCGGAAAGCCAACTGTCAATGGGAATTTTCATTCACTGATTAGGACTATGGTCTCTGCTCATCACTTTGTGGCTAGGGCATCCTATAACATCATTCTGATCAAAGTGAAGTAAAGGATTACATCTATGGTAGTGATGGCATATAGAAACACTATATCCCCAAGGTCCAAAGGTAGAAAAATCTAATCTCTTTATATTAGCTTATCCATAACTATTGGAATTTTGTATTTTCTTTGCAATAGGACAGAAGAAAAAGAAAGAAAGAAGCAATAAGGATGAAGGAAGAAAGGAAGAGAGGAAGAAAGGAATGAAGAAAGAAAAAAGAAGGAAGAAAGGAGAGAGAGAGAAAGAAAGAATCATTCTAAGTATTATCTCTGTCAAATAGTGCCAAAAAGAGATGGTTACATTTAACATTTTTCAGAAGTCAAACCAAGAAGAAAATCTTAGGAAAGATAAACATTATGTCATGTTTCTGAAACCTCCTGATTATTCTAAAAGCAAACCATCTGCCTCTGGTGATGGAACTCAGTGGATTAGGCCTTGAGGAATGTCGCTCTTTGTATAAATTCTGAAACACTAGACTTGTCCACAGTATTCCAACTCTATAGCAAATCTGTTACCAAGAGGTAATTTTAGAAGTGCTAGAACTCTTGGCTCCCTCAAACAAGAATTCTAATTTAGAAAGGGGTATTTTAAACACAAAATAGGAAGGACGACACAAAACCTGGTATACTGCAAGCAAAATGCAATGAAGAAGAAGAAAGAACACGAGGATATGAAGGGAGGAAGATGAATTTGATACCAATTCCTTTACTGAAGAGTAAAGTTCTAAGTTCGGCTCACCTTGCCTAGAAGAGGAATATTGTGATGACAAAGAAAATACAACTTCAAATTATCATCCAAATTAATTCTCATAAACTGATCCTAATTTGAATAATACTTCTAACTTTTCCCATGTCCTTTCTCAAATGTTAAGAGGCACTCGTGCTAGCCCGGGCTTAGAATCCCTCAAAGGTGTTTGTGCAAATCTGTCCAGATATGAACAATCTCTACCACATGGTATCAAACAGAAATACTATCAAACATAGCAACTCAGTGTAAGGAACATGAAATTCTTTGTAAAGGAAAAACAAATCAAGCAAAAAATTAGAAAAGAAATAAAACAAAAAAGATTGAGAGAATAAATAAGACACTGGAGAAACCAGTAGTATTTCTACCCTGTTGTTCCATGCTTAGGACATAGAACACACTTTCCATTGGTCCTGAAGAACCACTCACATGTGTTGACTCTTCTAATTAGGATGTGAAGTCCTTGAGAGAAGGAATTGTCTTTCTTTCTCTATTTGAGTCCTCAGTGCTTGATGTACTAAGCGCTTAATAAAAACTTTTTCATTCATTCATTCACACAAGAAATGAGCATGGGCATAATAAATAAGAAAGGTGCCAAGCAAGAGATATTTGAAGATTTAACACAAATATAAGCTGTAGCATGGTATGATAGATAGCAAGCCAAACTTCAACTGAAGAAGACATACAGGCAGTGGGATCCTGGGGAAGTCATTTAACTCCTAAGAAGTCCAGCAATAAGCTAAGATTATAAGTTGAGGAACAGCTGATGGTCTGCATAGATAGAGCTATGGATGAAAATCACAGGTCCAGGCCCCTCAAAAACATAAAGCAGGAGAATTTTCTTAGGATATTAAGAAGAACAATAATGAATGCAATCTGTTTAAAGTATAAAAACAGAGGAAACTATGATTGATGGCCACTCCACTTGAGGGAACCATTAAATTAGAAGAGAAAAATAGGCCACACTGAACCCCCAAATCTGTACCCTATGAGCAATTTCCTCTGTCCCAAGCCACTGGCATAGCTCTTTACTGCACTGATGATCCTAACTGAGAGACCAGACAATTCTCTCAACTGGAAGGCCATGTAGGTCTCTCCCAAGGGCACTTCTCTGTAGAATGTAGGAACCTGTTCAGTATAGGCTGACACAGAACAACATTCCTTCCTTATTTTTTTAAGCTATTAGCAGATAGATATCTATGGTCCATGAGAAACAGAAGACAGTGCAAGTGAAGAGAATTGTGTGTTGTAATCAAACAAAACTTGTGATAAAATCAACCTGACATATCAATGACACACCTAAGAGTAAATTGTAGTAATGCTGACAGTCTTTCCTGATACTCTGCTGTTTAATTTTGACACCCACACTCGCTGAAAATAAAGCTCTTCTTCCCTGACTCTGTCCCCATAGAAAGAAGAGTTAAAAGGCCCCATAATACACATCACATAGCAAAAACGAGTCTGGAGATCCAAGCTGCACTTTCTTTACAGTTTGTCAGTGGTCATCCACTTACCTTTAACTGTGAAGGAAGAAATAAATTTATGAGCAGAGTGTTTTTTAGAGCACTCCCTTTCTCAGCCACATTTCCACAGCTTAGCAGCAGTCTGTCGTGAAACAACCTTTGTAAACATAGTCCAATGGTATCCATTATTACATCCTATTCAATTCACAATATCATTCGTCTCTGATCCACTCATTTTACAGATGAGGAAACAAGCACCTATAAATCTTTGTCCATGGTCACACAGTTAGTAGAGTCAAAGTTGAAGCAGAACTTGAGTTTCCTAACTCTGGGGTAAATGTTCTTTCTACCACACCTTTATTTCTTTCCCTTGTTTTTATGTCATCTGTATGAAATAATAGATTACAGGATCATAGATTTAAAGCTATTACATGTCAACTAGTCCAACCCCCTCATTCTGAAAATGAAGAAACTGATAATGGTGTGCTGGTAAATGTTTAACAATCAGCACCCTGGGGGGAAAAAAAGCACAGAACATACATTTTATGTCTAATCTGCATTATTAATATTTTCTCCATTACTTTTTAAAATCTAGGCAATCAAAGAAATGATACACCAAGCCTTGATGTATAGCATTTGCTGATTTCTGAGGTGTCAATGCTCATATTAAAAATTTACCAATCTACTAATATGGAAATATGTTTTACATGACTTCACATGCATAATCGATATCATATTGATTTCCTTTTCAAGGTGTAGGAGATGGATGGAGAGAGAGAGATAATTAGGAACTCACAATTTAAAAAAAAAAGGTTAATTTTTTTACATGTAATTGGGAAATATTTAATGAAATAAATAAAAACATATCAAAAAGAGAAAATATACCAGTCTGCTTTCATGAGCCAGCAGGTACAATCTGACTAAAGCGAACACCTGAAACAGAGGTTCAGAGGAATAATTTTGCCCAAGATCACAGAGGTAGTAAGTGGCAGAGTCAGGAGAAATCTTTTGAGGCTAAGCTCACAATTATTTTCATGGCAACATGATGCCTCAGTCAGGTTCACTGTCTTCTTAATAATAATACTACTAATAATATATTATATATATAAAGCACTGTGTAATTGTAAAACCATATAAAAATATAAGTTATGATGATGTTGATGATGATTTTTCTTCCCCACATGCTCTTCCATGTGGAAGATCAGAAAAGATAAATCATGTAAATGGAGATTACTGGGGGACAAAGTCAGGTTCCCTACACTGCCTATCATCTATTCTTTTCTCCTGTGGATTGTTTCAGTTTTTGTCTTTGTATCACCAACACCTAAAAGCAACTTGCACATAGTAGGCACTTAATAAGTGCTGCAGGATTGATTGATTGATTGACACATTGGTCCTGTATCACAAGTCAGGATATGCAAAAACAATTGCAAAAGCATATTATATTAAGAATAATTTCAGAAAAGTACCAGGCATTTTATGACCCAAACCAGCAATGCTGGCCCCAAAACGATAGAAACAAGAAGAAAAACCAGTCATCATAAATGTCAGGGAGAAACGTCTGTCCCTGTACTATGGAGCTGAGCAGAATTGATTGGTGTATTATGGACTATTTCCCCTTTCTTCTGAAGCATTAGGTCTCTGCCTCTTCCAGGACCAGAACACTAGACTTGCTGGCTCAGGGAGCTCCTCTGGGATAAGAGATTTCATGTTCCTCAGGGATAATCACAAGTATTTCATTTCAATAATCAAGGCACACTATATTCTATAAAAAGAAAAGCCACTAATTTCTGCTGCTTATGATTTAACTCTTAAAGAAACCACACTTGGTGGCTTCACTTTTATTGAACCAAGACAAGAGAAACCATCATCGCAACCTTCCAGCAACTCACTTACCTTCTTTTCAATGAGGGGCAGAGATGTGTAATGTCGATATATGCAGGATATGTAGTTTTATCAATGTGGATATTCCTAACTTAGTAGATAAATATTAGGATTGTCTGGTACAAAGGGCCTGAGTGACTCAAGCAAGATCACATACCAAGTGATAGAGGCAGGATGTAAACCCAAGTCTTTCAGACTCCATCACCCCTTCCACTCTGACATTGCTGCTTCTACTTGCATAAACTTCTTCATCAATGGATTCTTTCCCTCTTACTTTTAGTTTAAATTTTAACTTTTAATAGAAGCTAAATAAGGAGGCAAAACTTGTTAGTGGTGCATTGATGGATGAAAATCATCACTGATCCCAGACATTGTGAAGAAGTCTTCTTAAAAATCAATGAAGAGGTTGCCTTGTCAAAGAAAATTTCCTGTTCCATCGTAATATTAATCCAAGAAATATTCTAATAAGCACCAACTAGACTGACTCATGGCCTCATGTAAGGTTCTTAGGAGAGGAGGTCTACAGAAGGATCCTGGAAAATCTTCAGAAAAAACAATTTCCCAGTCAAACAAAAGGGTCACAAATCACAGATTTAGATATGGAAGGGACTTAGGAGACTATCTTGCTCAACACCTTCTTTTTACAGATGAGAGAAGTAAAGTGACTTGCCTTTGGTCACACAGATGGCAAATAGCAGAGTTAGGATTTGTACATAGTCCTGAAACTCCAAGACCTACCATTTCTCCACTGTATCATGCTGTTAATAAGGATTTAAGGAAGCTTTTTGGGTGGAGAGGGGATGACCAAGACAAGAATCAGTGCCAGGACCAGCCTTTTAACAAACTGCACTATCTCATAACCATCAATAACAACTCAAAACTTTGTGTTGTAGAAAAAGTGCTAGATTTAGAGAAAGAGAAGCTGGTCTGAATCCTGACTCTGCAATTTATTAGTTGTGTTTTTTCAACTTCTTGTGCCTCCTTTTTCTAATTTATAAAATAAGGCCAGGCAAATAAAACCACCACCACCTCCTTGACCACTATCTTTCCCTTAGACCATGATGGAGAATGGAGACAGCCCAGGACCCCGAGGCCAAGAGCTTTTATACTAGTAATGCTTCCATCCCCATGCTCTTAGCATCATCCTGGAAAGCAACTCCTATGGAGATGCAACCTTGCAACTGCCCCTGCAAATTCTACAACCACATCTACCGAAGATTCAGGTAAGAAAGTTCTTGGCACCAAAATCCTTGGCATTGCAAAATGGTTTAGAAACAGAAAGTGATATGATTTTATCAGTGGAAATGTCACTAAAGAGGAAACATTACCGTTTGCTTTGCTACTGTATCCTAAGAAACACAGAGCCTTTTCCATGTGACTTGGAGCTAAAGTCTTCATTATATATTTTCTCTCTGTCTGCTTTTTGAGAGCAGAGACTGTCTTATTTTTTCTATTTGTATCCCTAGTGATTAATAAATGTTTCCTTCCTCCCTCCCTCCTTCCCTCTTTCCCTCTCTCCCTCCCTCCCTTCCTTCCTTCCTTCCTTCCTTCCTTCCTTCCTTCCTTCCTTCCTTCCTTCCTTCCTTCCTTCCTTCCTTCCTTCCTTCCTTCCTTCCTTCTTTCCTTCCTTCCTTCCCTCATTCCTTCTTTTGTTCCTGTGTTGGTAAGCAAAATGGTCTTTGTTTTCTTTGAGTAACTCAGTGTATTTCGTTGAATCTTGCTAAGTGCTAAGCCCCAGGCCCAGAGCCCTGTTAGGTGTAAAACCTATGTGAATGTGAGCCTCCCAGGATCCTGGGGGAAGTGGCTAGGACTGGAGCCAATAGAAGCCTATGGTGGGAGGAGCTTGCTGAACGGTTGGAGCAGAGCTAAGAGGCAGTTGGTGAGGCAGTTGGTGACAGCACTTAAGAGCTGAAGGAGAGAGGAAGCAGTCAGCTAGCTGGGACACAGCTTGGAGAGTGTGGCGGAAGCAGCGGTGATGGCGGCAGAGACAGCTACAGCTGAAGCTGAAGATAAAGCCGAAGCTGAAGCAGGAACTGCAGAAGCAGAGCCAACCCAGAAGTAGAGCCGACCTGTGTGTGGACGGAGGAGTGCCAAGCAAGGACTTGAGGGCAGTGGGTAATTTTCTTACCGGAGAGGGGAAGCATGAATATGATTTGGTTTAATGCCGTCATGCTTTTCTGTGGCCTCCTGGTTACTCTTGTAAGGCGGACTTATTGGGCCTGGAAGCTTGTGATCAAAACATCAGAATGGGGAGGCTGGTTTGTGGGTCTGTTACTTTGGAGCCTAAATTAATGTTTTAATCCTTCTGCCTTCTACTTAGAGAATTCCTTATATCCAACGATTCCAAACTGTTCAGACATATGTATGATTCTCCTTGAGATCATAAATTCGACCTTCCTACTACAATTCCTTCTCTTTTGGCTTTAAATATTAATTATGCATCTGTCATAGTTCCATTTGCTGCTACCCTCCTTCTAGAGTTTTTGTGAAATTTGGAGGAATAAAAAACAAAAGACCTCTTCTTGCATTTAAAGTGAAAAATGGCCAGTGCCTTCTTGTTGTTCCTTGACTCCTGCACTCCATATTTCAAGTCTGTATCCTCCATGCCCAAAATGCTCTGCTATCTTCTGCCTTCCTTTGTTTCCTTTAAGACTCAGCTCAAATTCCACCTTCTGCAAGAAGCCTTTCCCTGGATCTGAAGTCAGGACCTGAGTGCTGGCCCTAGAATCGAGAAGACCAGAATTCGATTCTGGCTTTACACCCTTATTAGCTGTGTGATTCTGGATAAGTCATGTAACCTCTGTCTGATTCAGTTTCCTCCCATGTAAAATGGGGATAATAATAGCACCTATATCCCAGGGTCACCATGAAGATATATGAGATAATATTTATAATGAGTTTTTGAACCCTTAAAGCACTATATAAATGTTAGTTTACTATTACTATTATTATATTTTTGCTATTACTATATTTTACTATATTACCCTGTTATTACTATTATTACTGCATATACACATAATATATGTGTACATAATTATTTGTGTGTTGTCTATTCCATGAAAGCTTGAGTTCTATGAGGGCAGGGACTTTGTTTTTGCCATTCTCAGTACCTCCAATGTGTAGCTTAGTGTTTGGTATTTAGTAAATATTCTTATTGATGAAGTTTCGCTGAAGAGTATTTCAGGTTTAAAGGTAAAAGGTCATTGATCTTTTGTGTTAGGTATTGAGGAGGTATACCAGACATTTTTCACATCCCCTGGGACAGACCATCACAATCAGGATGGGCTGTATCACACTAAACAATTAGAGAAAAAAAATATGAGAGTGTGTGATCAAAACCCAAACTTTGCCCTTAAGGTACAGCACATTACAATAATAATTAAAAAGATCATAAGGAGAAGTTGATGTGGGCAGGTATAGTCAAGAAAGACTTCATGAAGAAGGAATTAGGGATAGGTAAGATGCATATTTGAGAAGAATGAGGGAAAGAATTTTAATTATGGGGAACATGTTATTATACTTTATGAACAAAGATCTAGAAATAGGAATGAAAATATATTCAGGTGGCAATGAGATTGACCTAAGCAAAGCAGACAATCCATGTCATAAAGCCACAGGAGGGATCAGCAGAACCAGATTGTGGAGGGCTTTGATTGATACTCAAATAGATCTGTGATCTCATTGATTCAGGAGTTCCCTCCAATGATGCACGTCACAACCCATCCATGACTTCTCATTCCCTTGCAATTCTTATCCATGGCCTCTCAAAAGTTCACCACAGAGAGTCCATCCAACATGCTGGAGGCCTTCTTATCTTCCAATATAACAAGGGTACCAATGGAGCTCTCCAGCCTTCCCCTTGGCTTCCCACTCTTACTACATGACCAGCCCATCCTTTCAATCTATCATACAATTTTTAATGACATCCCTTATTACTGTTCTTTGGAGCTCCTCATTAGTTGAACTTACTCACACTTACTATGCTCCTTTCTACTGCCCTCTGTGTCTTCCCTTCTCATTTTTAGTTCTTCAGAGGCAATAGAGTCAGATTTCTCTGACATATAGCAATATCAGTAAAATACATGTATTGAAAAGGTGGGTCTTTACTGTTATAGAAAGCTTAGGTTTGGTAAAAGTGATTTGTAATTTCATGAAAGCTAACCAGCATTCTCTTTTCCTTTTCAGCTATGGGATTTGTTCATTTTCCATATGTATTTTTGTCCTGTATGTGTAAACACACATACATATATGTATGACTATATGTACACACTGTTGGACAAGCTCTATGGGGTGTCCATTCTGATGAATGTTGAAATCTGGGCAATAGATATTCTCCATCTTAGTCTTTTCTTTGTGGTGGATGGACAAGAGAGGTTCATTTGAATGATTTGTTGATAGGATAAAGAATTTTGTCTTTATTTCATTGTTTATTGTCTTTATTTCATTGAGGAGTCATTAAAGATTTTTGAGGAAGGGAGTAATGTGATGATGATGATTTTTTCCCTTTGGACATTAGTCTGGTGATTTTCGATAAAGTTATATTCCAATGCCAAGTTCTTATCCAGAGGTGACCCTGGGCCCTGACCCCTGAACATAAACTCTAGCTCATTCTACCAAGCTTTTGAAGAAGCTCTGAAAAGCTTTGAATATGAGTCTAGCAACCAACTGCATATCTACCATCCTAAGAGCAAGCTAGCTAAGCTCAGAGAGTGGGATCACAATAATAATAGCTATCATTTTCATAATGTCTTAAGATTTACCAAGTGCTTCACAGACATTATCTCATCTAATCCTCTCTGCATCTAATCCTTTTGAGAGAAACTATTTTACCCATTTTGGATATTAGGAAAGTATGGTTCAGAATTTAAGTGACTTGTTCATAGTTATTTAGCTAGTGTCGGAGATAGTTTCAGACCCAGGTCTCTCTTGGTTAGAAATCTTTCATTCTTTGTGTTATAACATTGATGTGATAGCCAAAAAAAAATACAATGTAATTTCATTTTGTATAAATAAGGCATGGTGTTCAGAACAAATATGGTAATAGTTCTACTGTATTCTGTCCCAATCAGATCACATCTGGAACATTGTGTTCACTTTTGTAATCTACATTTCAGAAAACATCTGAGTAACCCTGAGGAAATTTCAGAGAAGGAAGAATAGGTAAAAAAAAAACTTTGGGATTAGATCATTCGAGGACTGACTGTGACCATATCTTCAAAGAGTCCTTTCCCATTTTGATCCTATTCTATTCTCTTCTCCAGTGGAGTCTTAAGCCCGTAGGGAATCTGTGACTCATTCATATGAGACATTACTCTTAGGTTTCTTTCCCCAATGGGCTTTATGATGCAAGATCCAAGTTCTCTCCTAGAGGTTTTGCTACCCTCATTCAATGACTTGTCCCAAGTACGTTTTGTGGTGCTTGCTATAAGTGGCAGAATTCCTAGTTATGGCTCTGAATCTCATAGGCTACCTGGTCCAACCATTTTCTCAATATGAATCTCTTACTAGCAGTCACCTGGATTTATGGCAACAGGGAGGTGCCTATCTATGAAGATAAATGATTTTCCTAATTATTAAGGACTTTTTTTCTACAATGCTAAAAATCTGCAGCATTTGATTTTGTAAAATGTTTTACTAAAATTTTACTAAGTAATATCTATATCAAGGATTCTTCACTTTTTTTTGTCATGAATCCTTTTGGTAATCTGGTAAAATTTATGAATCCCCTCTCTGAATAATGCTTTTAAATGTACAAAATAAAGCACATGCAATTATAAAGAATATCAACTTTACTGAAATTAACTTATAAGAATATTTTTTTAAAATTAGTTTATAGACTCCAGGTTATCTGATCTACATTCCCCACCTATTGTTCTTATTATTACTGATGATGATCATGATAGCTAGAATTAAAATAGAGCTTTATATATGTTATCATTTGATCTAAGTGCTGTTATTATGCTCATTTTTAGATGAGGAAACTGAGGCAGACCGAGCTGAGGTGATTGTCCCAGAGACACACAACTAGTAAGTGCTGAGGCCAGATTTGAAGTAAGGTCTTCCTGACTCCAGGTCTTGAACTCAATCCACTATGTCTCCTAGAAGCCATTCATTCATTTAGTATCTTTTCTTATCTAGTCCTGTTTTACCTTGAGAATTCTTTGATATCTTTAAAAAAAATCATTAATGTCTTTTGGGCAATCATATGCTCTAGTTCTTTCCGTACCAAAGGATGCAATTTATCTTAGTCTGATTAAGTTGATTGAGGGCAGCTAGATGCTCCCTTAGTATCTCAGTATCTTGAGTGTCAACTCCTTTATTAGCCATTTTTTAAATCCTTTCTTTCTGTCCACAAACAATACTTATTGGCTGAGAAAACAAAACGGTTGAGTACTTCTGCCTTCTTTCTGTTACGTATTATCAACATTTCATACAATGTGTACCTAAACATCGCCCACAACATCTCCACCAAATAGCCACACAATCTCTCCTTGAACAATTATAGATATGAGCAACTCACAATCTCCTGAGTTAGCCAGCCTATTCCATTTTGATTAGTTCCACTTTTTATGTAATTTCCTCTCACATAGCTTCTATCTAGTTCTGTCCTCTGTCACTGAGCAGAAGAAATCTAATCCTTATTCCCTATGATAGCTATGATTTCTCACCTCATTTTTCTATTCTCCAGGCTTAAACATCATTAGTCTCTTGAATCAGTCCTTTAATGGCATAGTTTCCATTCCATTATCAACTTTGTATTTTTTAAAGCTTTTTTTTAAATTTTATTTTTAATTTATGGAATAAAATAAGCATTTCTATGACATGGTATAATAAAAAAGATAATGGCACATGAAATTGCAATTAATAAAGTTATCATGCAAATTTCACCCCCTTTTGCCTCCCCCACTACCGTTAGACACAAATATGTATACATATATGTATATGTGTATGTATATATGTATGTATGTGTACATAGATAAACATATATGTACAATCATTCTGTATATACATCTATTTGTCAGTTCTTTCACTGGATGTAGATAGCAAACTGATAAATAGAAGTATGTATAGAAGTGATCCATTGAACTTTCTACAGTTTTCAATGCCATTCCTAAAGTATGCAGCATATGAGTACATACTTTATATGATCTCCCTAAGGAAGAATAAAATGAAATTATTATCTTACTTGTGATGGTAATAATTCTATTTCTATTAAGGTAATTTAAATATACATTAGAATATCTCAGCTATGATGGCACTCAACTAATTTTGAGCTTGAAATCTACTAAAATTTTGACTTTTTTTCCCTCATACCTTATGCTTTTGTTATGTCTCCCCCACTTTTTACTTATGCAATTGATTTTTTAAAATTTGCATAGAATTCTACAGTTACCTTTTTTAAAAATCTTCTTATTAATACTCTGATATGAGTTAGTTGAGATTTTTCCAGATTTCAATTCTGTGACTCCATGTGTAAGTTCTCCCTCCCATTTCTGTATCATTCAAAAATTTGATAATCATTCCATCCATGCCTTCATTCAAGTCACTGAAAAAATTTTTTTGAGGAGAATAGAACTAAGAAAAGATTACTGAGTTCCTTTACTAAAGACCAGGCTTCATGTAACATTGATTAGGAACAGATCAATACTTACTTTATTTTTATTCTGGGGGCAGAGCCAAGATGATGGCTGGAAAGCAGGGACTTGCTTAAGCTCTCCCCCAAATCCTTCCAAAGACTTATAAAAAATGTCTCTAAACAAATTCTAGAGCTGTGCAACCCATGAAATAGCAGAGGGAAACAGGTCTCCAGCCCAGGAGAAACTGGATGTTCGCCGGGAAGTGTCTATTGTATGGTGCTGGGAGTGGAGGGCAGTCCAGCATGGGCCACACCAGGACAGACAAGACCCGGAGTCAGCAAGCTGGAACAGGCCTTGGGGCCATGAATCAGTGAGCTGTGGCAGTTACCAGACTTTGCAACCCACAAACACAAAAGAACAGATTAGAGGGAAACTATGGAATTGAGTTCAGAGCAGTCTGGCCACCAGCCCTGGGGGTGGCAGAGGTGGTGCAGTGTGGTGGCAGCAGCAGAAAGTTCCTGAGGCTGCTTCTAGAGCTCCAGCGTCAGCTGCTTCCCAAGTCCTCGGTTCACATGGTGGGAGGAATCTAGCAGCAGATCAGAGCGGGAGTGCAAGGAGCACTTTGTGGGCATGAAGGCAGATTATCTTGCTGTGCCCTCCTTGGATCTGACTTGTGGTCCTAGTTGGGGGTTCTTGGGGGAGGAGGAATGCTGCTGTGACAGAGCCTGGACTGATGGTGGAGTGAAAGTAGCTCTGAAAACATCAGTGCTTAGACGCTAAAGCTTGGAACAAAGTACTCTCTACTCTACAAGCAGTCATATCCTGACAAAAAGCTCAAGGGTCAAGTAGTTGGCTGGGAACATGAAAAGGCAGGGAAAATAAACTCTTACTGAAACACAGATTCAAATTCAAACCCTAGATTCCTTTTTCGGTGACAAAGATCTAAACATACAGCCAGAAGAAGTCAACAAAGTCAAAGAGCATATATCAAAAGCCTCCAAGAAAAATATGAATTGGTCTCAGGCCATGGAAGAGCTCAAAAATGATTCGGAAAAGCAAGTAAGAGAAGTAGAGGAAAAATTGAGAAGAGAAATGAGGGTGATGCAAGAAAACCATGAAGAACAAGTCAAAGACTTGCTAAAGGAGACTCCCAAAATACTGACGAAAATAACACCTTAAAGAATAGACTAACCCAAATAGCAAAAGAGCTCCAAAAAGCCAATGAGGAGAAGAATGCCCTGAAAGGCAGAATTAGCCAAATGGAAAAGGAGGTCCAAAAGACCACTGAAGAAAATACCACCTTAAAAATTAGATTGGAGCAAGTGGAAGCTAGTGACTTTATGAGAAACCAAGATATTATAACACAGAATCAAATGAATGAAAAAATGGAAGACAATGAAAAATATCTCATCAGAAAACCATTGACTGGGAGAATAGATTGAGGACAGACAATATAAAAATTATTGGACTACCTGAAAGCCATGATCAAAGTAAGAGCTTAGACATCATCTTTCAAGAAATTATCAAGGAAAACTGCCCAGATATTCTAGAGCCAGAGGGTAAAATAGAAATTGAAAGAATCTACCAATCTACCAAACACCTTTTGAAAAAGATCCCAAAAAGAAAACTCCTAGGAATATTGTTGCAAAATTCCAGAGTTTGCAGGTCAAGGAGAAAATCATGCAAGCAGCCAGAAAAAAAAATTTGAATATTGTGGAAACTCAAAATAATCAGAATAACATAAGATCTAGCGGCTTCTATATTAAAGGATTGAAGGACTTGGAATATGATATTCCGGAGGTCAAAGGATTTAGGATTAAAACCAAGAATCACCTATGCAGCAAAACTGAGTATCTTGCTCCAAGGCAAAATATGGACTTTCGAAAAAAAAAAATAGAGGACTTTCAAGCTTTCTCAATGAAAAGACCAGAGCAGAATAGAAAATTTGACTTTCAAATACAAGAATCAAGGGAAGCATGAAAAGGTAAACAAGAAAGAGAATTCATAAGGGACTTACTTAAAGTTGAACTGTTATATTTACATTCATACATGGAAAGATGATGTGTGTAATTTCTGAGACCTTTCTCAGTATTAGGGGAGTTGAAGGAAATATAGACATAGGGCACAGGATGAGTTGAATATGAAAGGCTGATATCTTAAAAAATGAAATAAATTTAAATGGTGAGAGAGGACTATATTGAGAGGAGAAAAGGGGAGATAGAATGGGGTAAATTATCTCACATAAAAGTGGCAAGAAAAAGCACTTCTCTTGGAAAGGAAGGGGGGGTAGGTGAGGGGGAATGAGTGAATCTTATTCTCACCAGATTTGACTTGAGGAGGAAATAACATACACACTCAATTGCATATCTTACCCCACCAGAAAGTAAGGGGAACGGGATAAAAAAGGGGGATGATAGAAGGGAGGGCAGATAGGAGGAAGAGGGGGTAATCAAAAGCAAACACTTTTGAAAAGGGACAGGGTCAAGGGAGAAAATTGAATAAAGGGGGAAAGGATAGGATGGAAGGAAATATAGTTAGCCTTTCACAACATGAGCATTGTGGAAGTGTTTTACATAATAATACATGTATGATCTATGTTGAATTGCTTGCCTTCCTAGAGAGAGTGGATGGGAAGGGAAGAGGGGAGAGAATTTGGAACTCAAAGTTTTAAAAGCAGGTGCTTAAAAAAAAAAGTTGTTCTTTAAATGCAGCTGGGAAACAAGATATACAGGTAATGGGGCAGAAAAATCTATCTTGCCCTACAAGAAAGTAAGGGGAAAGGGGATTGGGGGAGTGTGGTGACAGAAGGGAGGGCTGACTGGGGTATGAGGCAATCAGAATATATGCCATCTTGGAATGGGGAAGAGAGTAGAAATGGGAAGAAAATTTGTAACTCAAAATCTTGTGGAAATCAATGTTGAAAACTAAAATAATAAATAAAAATGATATTCTTATCTTTTATTTTTAATCTATTCTTATTTGTTGGTCTTTGGTCCTGGCCATTCAACTATTCTGATTGGGCTATATTTCATCTCATGTTTGAGTAGACTTTATTCCACCATGGACTATATAATTCCATCTCATGTCACACTTTCTTGCCCAAACTGATATTGTGAGGAACTTTGTCAAATATTCCTAAAATCTAGGCATATTAAGTACATATTATTGTTATGGTATTCTCTGATCTCTTAATTTTATAAATCTGTCAATAAAGAAAGTGAATTTATATGTGTACAATCTCTTCTTGAAGAATCCATGCAGACTCTTAATTATCACCATTTTATTTTCCAAAGATGTCCTTTTTATTGTCCTTGTCTTTCAGTGCCAACTTCAACTTGTTCTGGGATTCAGGATTCCTGAAAAGGGGTAGTGTGTGACAAATGTTACAGAGTGTATCACTAACATACCTCACCCTTCAAAACAAAAACAATAAAAAATACATTTCAAGGAGTAATAAAATGGCAGCTATCTAACTCAATAATTGAATGAAAAAACACTTAAGAAGCACTGATATACATACAAAATATTTCCTGCCCCCAAAGAACTTACACTCTAGTAGGGAAACTACATACAGAAGGGAGTAGTGGCTATGGAGGCGCAATTGTACTGGGAATGTGAGTGGGGATATAAGAGAGTAGATTGGCATATCCTATCCAAAAACAATATTATACTTGATTTGCTCAAGGGGCATGGCATTGAGGTTGTTAGTAAGCAGGCTATGAAGAAGTTGGAGACTCCAGCTCCTAGTTGGAGAAAAGGGAGTGGAATGAAGCATGGTTAGGACATTCTTAATATAGGTATTCCAGGAGAGGCAGTCAACAACGGAAGGGAGGGGCCCCAGGGTGGAAATTGCTCCAGGACATGGTCTCTAGTTTGGGCCAGAGGCAGTTGGGAGGAGATTGTGGAGAAAGTGGCTGAAGGTGTCTAGCCAGCAATGATTCTTATTGATACCACCACTTGTGCCCATCCAAGTATGATCACAGCTCTAAGTATAATCCCTGAACTGACTTGGCTTCTGTCAGGATCCAAGACCACCCTCCCTTTTTACTATTAGGAGACACCCTGTTTTCCACAGCTAAGGCCTAGCAAGCAAGCTGTGCCCTGAGCTTGGTATAATAACAATCCTTTGTGGCTCTCTCTCTGCATGAACATTGCGGCAACTAAATCACAAAACTGATGGTCCCTATGCTGGAGCAAGCACAAACAGGCCCAAACATGAAGCCCTGCTATGAATGGACTTTTTGTCACTAGACAACCATGGTTTTCTGTTACTGTTATGCCTCACTACTGTTGCTACACTATACCGTTTGATTCTTTATCTAGCCACAGATATATAAATCAAGGTTTAACCCCACTGCCTTAGGTCCTCTGCTGGAGGAAGCCCCCAATACATGTGTCTAATTTCCCTTCCACACTACCCCTTTTCAGAGTAAAAAAAGTTTTTTGCTTATAACCTGTGTGAGCACTTTGGTATTTTTGGAGTTAACAGTGGTTGCAAAACCTCTGTGACTCTTTGGCCATTTATTATCAGATCTGACACTTTCTTTGGGTAAATATGGTCCTCCAAAGTGGTTCTAGACATAACGTAACCTAGGGGACACAATCCGCTACCCCATTCAAATTTAATAACTTTTGGGGGGAAGGGAGTAGGGAAGGGAAGGTGAATTAAATAGTCTAAACATCACCAGAATGGCAAGCATAGTTTGTATGGCTTTCTTCTCATATAGCCAGCCCTACTCTCAAGACTGCCATGTAATACTTGGACATTACTTGTTGAATTAATAAATCAATTATATTTTCCTACCACCCTTCCAGGGGATCCCCAAATGTTATTTAATCATGTTAGGATAAGCAAGTTAGATAACATCTGACAATTGAGAGGCTGTTTGGAAAGGAGATGAAAATAGAGAGAAGTCCACTAAACTAAAAGCATGCAAATAGACTAGAGAGTAGAGGAAGGTGAAAGAGGGGAACCTGGACTATGGTAGTCAAGTAAAGGTCTATGGAAGAAATTTAAATATGCCAACTGAGGCTTACTGGGAGTGAGTTAATGGCTTGGCATTATGCTTACAAGGTCAAAGTCTAAGAAAACCTATTTATAGCACTTTGGACTTCCAGAATGGGAAAAATGTTGGACCTGAGGAAAAAGGTAAGAAGGAAGCTTCAAGAATGAAGATGAGAAATTAAAAAGACCTCTTATAATTAAAGATTAAAATTTTATATCACTTTTAAAATTCAAAGAAAGGAATGTGGAGGCAGAGTATGTCTGGACTGTGTTTATGCAAGGGAATTAGTTTTTATAAATGAACAATACAGAGAAGAAAAGGCACTAGAAAGTTTATAGAATTGCTGATATACAAAGATATATCCAACCTTTTCCCAAATCCCCTGAAGAGCAAAGCAAGGCTGTTTGTGCTTTTTAGCTAACAAAAAAAGTCTCAGTAGGCATGATTCCAGTCATGGGAAATGGATTTTTGGTGTTTTTTTTAATTTTTTGTCACCCTATGAGAAGTTTGGCCATTTCAGCAGAATTTGTAACATATCTGCAGAGAAAAAAAATAGGTATCTAAGTAGTTTCCTGGTGAATCAGATAAATATATAAATGAAGATATAGTAACTAAGGCCAAGAATATAGGAAGAAAAATTAACTTTGCTTCTATTTTGAGAAATAAAGATACTTGTCTCACCTTGTTAAAATTGGCTAAATTGCTTACTATTTGGGTTCTGGCTTCATTTGAACCACGATGTTTCAGGGATTTTGCACCAGCCATGTAACCAAGAACACAGATACCTAAATACATATTGGGAAATTGATACTGGACATTCTGGCCTTTCCCACGTGTTTGTATGCTACTTAGGATTCATACATGTATAAGATATCTGTATCTATATACATATGTATATGTGTCTGTATGCATACTTTGTATCACTTCAGCCATTTTGCCTTGTGTTCTTGGAACATAGTCAGGGTCTAGGTCCCCAGGGTTGCCATATTACTGAACATGTACTGATTCTGGGTTGGCTGACTGCCCAGGAAAATACCAGGAAATTTCAATTGGGAAGTTTGCTCTATAGCTTTCTAAGGGGTTCAGAACTCCAGGACCTGATATCCCTAGGGTTATCTGAATCTTAACCATCTACAAGTCATCTTAAGCTCTCCGAGTCTCCATTTCTTCATTAATCAATCAACCTAATTAATCAAACTTTTAAAAGCACCTAGCATGTACCAGGCACTGTACTAA
This sequence comes from Phalanger gymnotis, assembly GCA_028646595.1. Classification (NCBI taxonomy): domain Eukaryota; kingdom Metazoa; phylum Chordata; class Mammalia; order Diprotodontia; family Phalangeridae; genus Phalanger; species Phalanger gymnotis. Next base: position 115,427,158 of record CM053626.1, on the reverse strand, counting down.
CCACTGGATAAAAGACCAAAACAAACACTTTTTGTTCTTAAGGAGTCTTTGTTCTATGAGGGAGAAAAAATATGTAGACATAAAAATAAATACATAAGCAGTTGGGGAACCAGGAAAGAACTCCTGGAAGGAAAAGGCACTTCAACTCAGCTTCAAAAAAACAAAAAAAATAATAAAGCCAGAGATTTTATTAGGCAGAGGTAAAGAATGAATGCATTCTGGGTATAGGGGGTCAAGCCCGTGCTAAAGCAGAGACAGAAGATGGAATGTCCTGTGTAAAGAAGTAGGACACTTTACTTGTACAGTAGTGTGCAAAAGAGTACTATGTAATTATTCTAGAAACTGGTTAACTTTGTAATTGATGGGATATGGGGGCTGAAAGAGAGGGAGATAAACTGTGAGGTTACAAAACAGTCACTTGACTAGAAGGATGATGGTGCCCTAGACAGAAATAAGGAAGTTAAGAAGAAGGCTAATTTTAAGGGTCAAAATAAGGACTGTTGTAGACACATTGTGTTTGAGATAGCTATGAGACAGCCAATACAAAATGCTCAATAGGCAGTTTTTGATTCAGGACTAGCTCTTAGGAGAGAAATAGGGATGGATACATATACATATACATATACATATACATATACATATACATATACATATACATATACATATACATATACATATACATATACATATACATATACATATACATATACATATACATATACATATACATACATAAACACATACACACATGTATACACACATATGTATATACATATATGTATATATAAAACATATATATATATATGAAAACACACATATTATATATGTGTGTGTATTCTAGAAGATACTTGCATAGAGATAGTATAATTAAACCTATAAGGTTTGGTGAAATCACCAAGAATGCTGAAAAAGAAGAGAGTAGGGACTAGGATAGGGCCTTGGGGGTATACAAACATTTAGAGGTGCCACATGGAACATGATCAAGTGAAAGAGACCAAGAAAAAGTGGCCAGATAAGAGAACCAAGAGAAAGCTATTTGTTTGTTTTGTAAAATTTTTATTCATTTTAAACTTAAATACAAAGTGAGAAAAGAAAAAAAAAGCATTTCTCTACACAACAGAACATAAGAGAATATTCAATGTAAAACAACATAAATTTCCATTTCAAGAAAACCTATATAATAAATACTGCACATTATTTTCAAAGCTACTCAGCTTTTCTTTGCTTACTTCTAGGTTTTCTTTTGTTCTCTGCTGTGTACTTTTTATTTTTTCCCCTCTCATCCCCCACCCCCCTCCCTAAGAAAGAATAAAATTAAATGCAGATATATGTAAATATATGTAGATATCTATAAACCTACACTCATATACATATATTTAAAATTGTACTATGCTTATTTTAACTTGTCATCTCTTTCTCTGGAGGTGGATAGCACTGGTCCAAGTCTTTCCATGCTTTTATAAATCAACCAGCTTATTACTACAACGCAGTGGTATTCCATCACAATCACATCCTATCTGAGAGATTGTCTATGAAAGTTACTTCCCAATTTTCTGCATTCTTTCTATTCTTGGCTATATTAGTTTTGTTTATACAAGAAATGTTTAATTTAAAATGATAAAAATTATCCATTTTACACTTCAACAATGCTCCCACCTTATAATATAGTTTAAGGTTTGGTGCTGCTAAATCTCCTTCCCTTACATCTACCTCCCTCCCAATTTCTTTGAAATTCCTGACTTTTTGTTTTCCAAAGGAACTGTGTTATTATTTTTTCTAACTCAATAAGATGACTTTTTAGTAACTGTATTTGGGATGGCACTGAATATATTGATTAGCTATGTAAAATTGTCATTTTTTTTTATTATATTGGCTTTATATTATTCTAATTCATTAAATCCTGACTTTATATAAAAAGTGTTTTATTTTTATATTCATGTGGCTCCTGAATTTGTTATACCCTCAGGCATTTTGTAATGTCTAGTTGTTTCAAATGGTCTAAAATAATATCAAATAATGTTGGTGATGCATAGTTTAGTTTTCTTAATTTTCTCTTTTAATTAAATCTATTTTAGCTTTAACTTTATCTGAGATCATGATTACTACCCCTGCTTTTTTTTTTTTTACGTAAGTTCTGCTCTAACTCTTTGTTTTATCTTTGTGTGTATCTCTCATTTTTATTGTTTCCTGAAAGCAACATATTGTTGAATTCAAATTTTTAATCTGCTATTCATTTCCATTTTATGGGTAAATTAATCCCATTGACATTCTAAGCTATAATTACTTATTGTGTTTTTCCCTCCTTCCTATTTTTCCTAACTATCCTTCTCACCCCATACACCCTATCCCTCCTCTGCTTTACTTCTACTTACTACCTTGCCCTCCTATTCCTCAACCTACCCACCCTTCTAAAAGTCCCTCCTTTATCCTCTCCCCCACCCTATCCTATCATCATTCCATCCCATCTTATTTCTTTCTGAATTTAGAAGACTTTTATACACATATATACACACATACATACATTAGATGTGTGTTGTCTCTTTAATCCATTCCTGATGACAGTAAGGTTCTGGCACTATCCACCCTCCCATGCTTCTTCTGTATCAACTTTTCCTTTCATGTTTCCTTTGCATGAGATAATTACTCCTTTTTATTACTCCCTATACAGCTTTATTTTTTTTAGAATCACCCATCAAGCCTTTCTTTCAAACTACCCAAATAATGATGACTGTTATAAGAGTACTGATAACATTTTCATACATTAGAAGTAAACAATTTGACATTATTGTATCCCTTATAATTAGTTTTTAATGTTTATCTTATATTTTTCCTGGATCTCATATATATAATTTTCCACTAAGTTCTGCTGTTTTTGTCACAAATACCTGAAAGTCTTTCAGTTTGTTAAATGTCCATTTTTTTTTCATTCCAAATTCTACTTAACTTTGCTGGGTAAGTAACACTTGGTTGTAAGTAACCCCACTACTTTTGATCTATGAAATACAGTATTTAAAGACTTATGGTCCTTCAATGTGGTAGCTGTTAGATCTTGTGTAATCCTTATTGTGGCTCCATGATATTTATAACATTTTTTTTCTTGCTGCTTGCAATATTTTCTCCTTAACCTGGGAGGTTTGAAGCTTGCCAATGATATTCCTGTAAATTTTCCTCTTAGGATCTCTTTTAGGTAATGATTGGTGAATTTTTTCTTGTTCTAGACCTTCAGGCCAATTTTTCTTTATAATTACTTGTAATATTGTATCAAGATTCTTTTTTTTTTCTAATGGTACATTTCAGGTACTCTAACTATTCTTATATTGTCTCTCCTCTATCTTCAAGATCCGTCATTTTACTGGATGAGATGTTTCATATTCTTTTCTATTTTTTCATTCTTTTGATTTTAGTTTATTATTTCTTGGTATCTTATAATATCATTAGCTACCCCTTGCCCAATTCTGGTTTTCAAGGAAGTATTTTCTTCCTTAAGTTTTTGATTCTCTACTTCCAGCTGGTTGACTTTCTTTTCAGAATTTTCTTGATTTTCTTGGACTGCTTTTCTTTCCCCCTGATTTTTCATCGATATCTCTTATTTTATTTTTAAAATCCTTTTAAAGTTCTTCCAAAAACTCTTTTGGGGCTTGGGGCCATTTCAATATTTCTCATTGGAAAAGGAGTAGTTGTATCAATAATGAAAAGGGTGAATTCACTTCCAATGAGGAGGAAATTAAAACAATAATTAGGAATTATTTTGCACAATTGTATGCCCTAAAAGTTTATAATATTATGGAAATGGATGAATATTTATGAAAATACACATTTCCCAGATTAACAGAAGAGGAAATAAAATACTTAAATAACCCCATCTCAGAAAAAGAAATTGAACAAGACATCAATGAACTCCCTAGGAAACACTCTCCAGGACCAGAAGGCTCTACAAGTGAATTCTATCAAATATCTGAAGAACAATTAATTCCAATACTTTATAGACTATTTGGGAAAACAGGTGAAGAAGGAATCCTACCAAATTGTTTTTATGACATAAATCTGATACTAACTCCTAAACTATGAAGAGCCAAAACAGAGAAAGAAAATTATAGAACTATTTCCCTAATGAACATAGATGCCGAAATTTTAAATAAAATATTAGCAAAAGGATTACAGTAACTTATCATGAGAATAATACAATATGACTAGGTAAGATTTATTCCAGGCATGCAAGGCTGGTTCAACATTAGGAAAACTGCCAGCATAATTGATCATACCAGCAACAGAACTAGCAGAAACCATATGATTATCTCAATAGATGCAGAAAAAGCTTTTGACAAAATACAACACCCATTCTTATTAAAAACACTAGAAAGCATAGGAACAAATGGAGTCTTCCTCAAAATCCTAAGTAGCATCTACCTAAAACCATCAGCAAGCATTATATGTAATGGAGATAAGCTAGATGAATTTCCAATAAGATAGGGGGTGAAACAAGGATGTCCATTATCCCAAAGAATCATCCCTATTATTCGATTTGGTACTAGAAGTGTTAGCTTTAGCAATAAGGGAAGAAAAAGAAACTGAAGGAATTAGAATAGGCAAAGAAGAAACTAAGTTATCACTCTTTGCAGATGATATGATGATTTACTTAGAGAATCCTAGAGAATCAAGTAAAAAACTACTTGAAATAATAAATAACTTTAGCAAATTTGCAGGATATAAAATAAACCCGCATAAATCCTAGGCATTCCTATAGATTACCAACAAAGCCCAACAGAAAGAGATAGAAAGAGAAATTCCATTTAAAGTTACTGTAGACACTATAAAATATTTGGGAGTTTACCTGCCAAGACAGACACAGGAACTATATGGACACAATTACAAAACAGCTTTTACACAAATAAAGTCAGATCTAGATAAATGGAAAAACATCAGTTGTTTGTGGTTAGGCTGAGCTAATATAATAAAAATGACAATTTGACCTAAATTAATTTATTTATTCAGTGCCATACCAATCAAGCTACCAAAAAATTATTTTACAGACTGGATAAAATAATAACAAAATTCATCTGGAAGAACAAAATGTCCAGAATATCAAGGGAATTAACAAAAAGAAATGCTAGGGAATGTGGCCTAGCTATACCAGATATTAAACTGTATTATAAAGCAGCAATTATCAAAACCACTTGGTACTGGCTAAGAAATAGAGTGGTGGATCAGTGGAATAAGTTAGGTACACAAGACACTGTAGTCAATGACTATAGCAATCTACTCTTTGATAAACCCAAAAAATCCAGCTTCTGAGTTAAGAATTCACTATTTCACAAAAACTGCTGGGGAAACTGGAAAACAGTATGGCAGAAACTGGGCATAGACTAATACTTTACACCGTATACCAAAATAAAGTCAAAATAGGTTCACGATTTAGGTATAAGGACTGATACTATAAGCAATCTGGGAGAGCAAGGAATAGTTTACCTGTCAAATTTATGGAGAAGGAAAGAATTTATGACCAAACAAGAGATAGGGAGTATTACAAAATGCAAAATAGATAATTTTGATTATGTCAAATTGAAAAGTTTTGTACAAACAAAGCCAATGCAACTAAGATTAGGAGGGAAGCAGAAAATTGGGAGAAAATCTTTATAACCAGTGTCTTTGATAAAGGGCTCATCTCTAAAATATACAGGGAACTGAGTCAAATTATAAGAATGCAAGTCATCTCCCAAATGATGAATGGTCAAAGGATATGAACAGGCAGTTTTCAGAGGAAATTAAAGATATCTATAATCATATGAAAAAAATGCTCTAAATCACTATTGATTAGAGAAATGCAAATCAAAACAACTCTTAGGTACCACATCTCTCCAACATGACAAAACAGGAAAATGATAAATGCTGGAGAGGATGTGGGAAAATTAGAACACTGTTACACTGTTGGTGGAGTTGTAAACTGATCCAGCCATTCTGGAGAACATTGGAACTATGCCCAAAGGGCTATAAAGATGTGCATACCCTTTGGCCCAGCAATACCACTTGTAGGGCTGTATTTCAAAGCCATCACTCAAGTGGGAAATGAACCTGTATGTACAAAAATATTTATAGGAGCTCTTTTTGTGGTGGCAAAGAATTGGAAATCAAGGGGATGCCCATAAATTGGAGAATGACTAAAGAAGTTGTGGTGTATGAATGTAATGGAATACTATTGTGCTATAAGAAATGAGGAGCAAATGGATTTCACAATAATTTGGAAAGACCTTCATGATCTGATGCTGAGGAGAACATTGTACATGATTACAGACAGTATCTGTGATGACTAACTTTGATAGACTTCGCTCTTCTCAGCATGTTTCAACAATCCGGCTAGCAGCTTCTGTGGGGGCGTAAGATCCACCTACAACCAGCACCCAGAAAGCTGCCAACATGCTGCAAAAGCACAGGTTCTTTTGATCTGTTTTAATAAGGAAAGCAATGTTTAAGGAGTTGACAAGCTTACTTTAATTCAGCATACAAATATCATTCACTTAGTTCAGGGGAAAAAGATCAGCACACTGAACTTCAGAACAAAATACAAAGTACAAACATCAACAGACAGACTTTGTCTGATTCAAATCCCAATACATAGTTACCAGAGTTTAACAAAGTCTCAGCATCTGGGTTACAAGCTGGAGGGCTCTTAGCTACAACTGCCGGAGTCTCTGCCTCAGCACCACCACAAGTGAGAGGCCTGTGCAAATGGCTCTGTTTTCTCTTCTTATTGGGTTTCAGACATCATCAAACGTCATCTGAATGACCAGAACTTAGGCTGCTCTGATTGGCTCTTGAGTTAGCCCCTCCCCTTAGGACCCTGGGAGGTTCACATCCACATAGGTTAGGTTAACACCTGATGGGGTTAGAGCCTGGGGCTTAGCACTTAGTAAGACTCAATGAAATACACTGAATTACTCAAAGGAAACAAAGTCAAATTCTTCAAGGGCACTTGTTGAACTAAGTGCTAGGAGCCCATTTTGCTTACACAGCAATATAAGGTTCGAAAGGGGCAGCTAGGTGGTGCAGTGAGTAGAGCACCTGCCCTGGAGTCAGGAGGACCTGAGTTCAAGTCTGTCCTCAGACACTTGACACATTTACTAGCTGTGTGACCTTGGGCAATCACAGCCCCAATTGCCTTGCCTGCCGCTCTCCAAAACAAGAAACTATACAAGGTTCAAAAACGGACTCATGATGGAAAAAACTATCCACGTCCAGATTAAGAATTATGGAGTCTGAATGCAGATTGTGGCAAACTATTTGCTCTGTCTTTTATTTTTTTTTGGTTTTGTTTCTTCTTTCTCATGATTCATTCGTTTGGTTATAATTCTTCTTTACAAATTGACTATTTTGTAAATAAGTTTAATGCGAAGGTATATGTAGAACCTATATCATATTACATGCTGTCTTGGGGGGAGGAGGGAATGGAGGAAGCGGAAGAAAATTTAGAACTCAAAAACTTGTGGAACTGAGTATTGTAAACTAAAAAATAAAAAAGAAATTTAAAAAAGAAAAAAAGTAGGTTTTTTTAAAGCTCTATTATCTTCCTCTGAATATGAACCTGAAGAGGTCAGGGAACTATATGCTTTTAGGGGTCCTCAAGACCCCAAAATACCAACACACCGGGTCCTGCTTAAATGAATTCGACTCATGTCTTTTCTCAGCCAAAGGGAAACAATATTTGTTACAGAATTGCCACAATGCGTTGTTTTAAATCTCACTGTTTGTGATGCTCATTTTCACAAATGGGCCAGATTCCATCTGAGGTAGATGGAATCTGAGTGCCTTCATGGAGGCAAGATGAAACTTATATACACAAAGATTGTAGGAGGGATCCAGGGTGGTCCTGGCGTGATGGGAGGAGGGACTTGAGGAGTCTGAGGAGGAGCTTGATGAGACTGGGATGAGGTCAGACTCCAGGAACCAAGAAAATGGGATTAAGGGTGGGAAATAGCTGAAGGCTTCCTGGAGATAACACACAATGTAGGGCTAGCCTAATTTAAGGGTAACAGATTTAGGTTTAGACACTTTGATAGGATCAAGGGTGGAAACTAGCCAGACAGTGGAGGGCTAGGCTAGGTTAAGAATAACCTGGCCTAGAGATTTGGGCCTAACAATAATGAAAGGCTTATGGCCTCAGGCAAATGCCTCATCTAGTGGGAAGATTCAAAGGGAATTCAAGGGAGCTCCCACAGTCTAAACCCCATCAAACCCAGATCTTCACTCTCCCCATAGTAGTTATCTATGATTGGTTCTTTCTCCTTCACCTACTCATTTTATTTTATTTTAGCAGCTTATTATTATAACTAAGCTCTAGCCCTAAAGTGTGGGGAGTGAGGCCCAGGCCTCAGGTCCTTCTTACCATGGTTTTCTAAGTTTTGTGGAAGGGTTCAGTCTTGGGCACACCTCTCTACTCCTAAGCCACAGCTACGGTCCCTAGCCATGCTGTCCTGAAAATGCTCTTGCTCCCTGTGGTCCCTCTGGTGGCTCCTCTCTGTCCTGGAACTGAAACCAGGGACTCTTCCCTCCTATAAATGCCCACAGACAGCAAGTTCCCAGTCCCTCTGCTACCACATTCATCAGGCATGTGTTAGCTCCTGCTCCCCGCCCCCCCCCCCCCCCCCCCCCCCCCCCCCCCCCCCCCCCCCCCCCCCCCCCCCCCCCCCCCCCCCCCCCACTGCAGACCCAGCCTGGGACCCTGTCAGGTCAGCACAGCTGTGCTTATACTTGACTCCGGTGGACAATGGAAAGTCCTTCAATCTTCTATTCAGCCATCTGCCCCCACCCCACCTCCCACACAGTCCACAAAGTAAAAGTTCCTGAGGCTGAGGCTTCTGCCCAACCCAGCTGCCCCCAGGGCTTATTGTTTATGGATTCTGCAGAGTTGGCCTGGAGGTGTTTGCACTTCACTCAGAGGTCAAGTCTTTCCTGGAGTCTTCACAAGTTGCCTTAGGAGAACAACTGCTTTACCCCACTCCTGTTTATTTCTACTGCTCTGAGTCCATTCTGAGGCAATGTTCTGTCTTTTTTTGGGGAGGAAATTAGGAGAGCTGAAAGTTTTCTGACCTACTCAGCCATCTCCCCAGAATCCTCTTCTAGAAAGAACTGTTACAAAACAAAACAAAACTAACGAAAAAAAAGGGAAAGGAATTATCCTTGGCAAGAGGGTGGCTAACAGTTTTAAATGTTAAAGAGTTAAAAACAAACAAATAAACCCAGCAACCAAGGAAGAGAATTGAGGAAAAGCCATTGGCTTTGATAATTAAAAGATCATTGGTAAATTAGAAGAGAAATGTTTCAGATAAGTAATGATGTGAGAAAGAAACCAGTTAGCAAGAGGTTGAGAAATGAGGCAATAAAAGGCTGCTATGATTCTGTCTGACCCTAAATCCATTATTGCCACTCCTGAATAGAACTGAATATTCCTTTTAAGTCAAAGAGGAGGGAAAAGTGCTTTTTTTTTTTACATTTACTATATTTCCTCAAATAAAAGGAGTATAAATGATACAAAACTGAAAATAATAGAAATCAAGATATGATTTTCAAAAAGCGAATATAGATTAGCTAGAATATTTCCAGTGAAGCATTCATTCAGCTCTCATTCAGCTTTTTATACACACCCAGACACCTAGACACTTAGACACACACACACACACACACACACACAAATTCTGACAAAAATCAGGGGAAAATATCTTCAAGTTTTTCAAACTGTGCAGAGTAGATTCTAAAAGCAATATTCTATATGGATGTAAAACCTTTGATTTCATTCATGTATGCGCAGCTGTTTTGAAAAGATATAAGTAACATAACACAATATATTGGCTTTTTCAAATATAATAATAATTAGGACATTTTGCTTTCCACAGTATCTCAATATGAAAAAATTATCCATTATTGACTATGTGGTTTAAATATTTTTTCAATATGATCACAAAATAGCTATATATATATATATATATATATATATATATATATATATATATATATATATATATATATATATATAAAATAAAACAATCTTCAGATATACCAATGGTGATAGGTCTTTGTGGTTCCTAGTAAAATGTCTTAGCCATTTTGTCTTTTTCATGTCAGTCAAATCACATTTTATTGCAGTATGAAGGACTGCAACAAGACAAAGAAACAGTTACAAACTTTCCCCCAAATAACCATACAAATACAAATTGCAGCAACAGCTTACAATCGGTGTGTTTCACCTCACTGAGATAAAAAAAAAATGCTCCTTGTGTTTATTTTCTCACTCCAATGTGAAGTAGATTGTTAGGTTTCATTAAGTGGCATTTTAGGAAGATTCCACTTTCCTCCTTACTTCATAATTCTTAGAAGAGATCTGTTTCTGGAAGCTACAAAGTCCAAGGATATTCTGAAAGAGGAAGTCTTCTCAATGACACTTCTCAATGCAATTGTAATGAATAGCCATCTATACCTTTACCTATACTACCAAAGTATCCAGGATCCAAAGTAAAATAGTTTTCCTTGTTTCACAACCCATGTAATTGTTGTTTATAAAAATGTGAATGCTTCCATTCTTTTAGTTTCTGTATCAGTAGATAGTATTGACAACCATTTTTAAATGACTACTTGAAGCCAGTTCAAACCAATCATCACATATTCTTCAGATTTCCTTTTAAGTAGTCATTTTATTGGGGACAACAGATCTACACACTAGCCAAGTGAAATATACTGCTTTTCTTCCTGTAAACTGCTAGCGAGCATAGAAAGGTAATCTGCCACCATTCCAAGATCTTCCTCACCAAATAGTCTTCCAGTTCACTTATGCTTTGCTTCCCCCCAAAAGTTAAAGCTACATTCAACTTTAAATGTCTGCTCAAAGGGACCTTGTGCCATCATTTCGTGGTCCTGAGAAATCTCAGGTTTCATTTTCTAACTTTGTGAGTTTCAGATGTCATAATCTTTTAAATCCTGGAGGCTTGCATTATGGCATCACCTTCTCACTGGCAGCCCAAACTGCCTAGAGCTCCTGCAGCAGTTCTAGAACATGGCCGCCAAAGAGCACCATTCAAAAGCAGCCTAATAGCTCTAGGTGAGATAGCAACTTGCCCAGGGTGGGGGATACTTTAAAGTTTGTAAAGTACTTCATAAGCGTGTCATTTTGTTTTTCCCAACTAACTAAAGGTAGGTACAATTATTATCCCCATTTTACAGATGAGGAAATCGCAGCAGATAGAAGTTAAGTGACTTGCCCAAAGTCACATAGCTAGTAAGGATCTGAGGCAGGATTTGAACTCATGGCTTCCTAACTCTAGGTCCATGCACCATTAAACTAACTAGATGATACTATGGTATACCAAAATATGATATTAATCACTTGATATATATGGATGAAATAAAATCATATTGCCTCCACTGTAAAGCACAAGAAACATTTATTTCATCATGTGGAAAATGTCTCCAAATATATTAGGATGTCATTTGGACTAAATAAACTAAAAAGTTTCTAATATGATCTAGAAGAGAATAAAGGTTTTGAGCTTGTATTTGAGGTCAAATTGAACACAATGGGTGAAGGCAATACTTACAAATACCTTCATCTTCTTTAGGCAAGATACCCTGACCATAAGGATTTTAAGGAGAAACCTGAAGTTCTGAATATTAAAACTGATTGACATCCTGAAGACAAAATATGAAATATTTTTAGAGCAATTAATACTTCTGCATTACCAGTTTCGACATATATTTTTGGCATGACAATGGATATAGAAAGTATCCAAATGAATGTACAATTTTCACCAAACATAGGGTTTACTACTCTAACACAGCTTTATTTTTGTCATAAAGGAGGATGAGATAAATGATTATTTCTCTCTTCTATTAGCAACCAAGTAATGGTGGGGTGGGGTGGGGGGTGTCCAGGTTTTTTTCCTTTCTATTTCCAGTTTCAAAGTCTAGCCTCTCAAGGGACATTTCTGAACCAGGCCAAAGAATTCATCCCACCCAAACCATTTTATCTAGGTGGAATTCTTACCCCACCATTATTCACTGTTCATCGACTGTGTGGAGGATAGATCCTGTACTGATTGGCCAAGGCAGGAATGGTCTGGCTTAGGGGTGGGGAACTTTTGGCATCAAGGCCACATGTGGTCATCTAGATCCTTGGGTGCAGCCCTTTAACTGAATCTAAACTTCACAGAACAAATCCTCTTAATAAAAGGATTTGTTGTATAAAACTTGGACTCTGTCAAAAGGTGGCACCCAAGGACCTAAAGGGTCACATGTAGCCTCCAGGCCACAAGTTTCCCACCCCTGGTGTGGCTTGAGATGAGCCTCTCTTTGTCCATGAGTGACATAATCAAAGTCATGGCTCTAGCCTGCTTCTCATTGTAATATTAATTCTCTTATTAATTGCTAACCAATCAGAGTGATTTCGATCTGTTGGGAATACCCACTCTTCCAAGGGTATATAAGTGTGAGTGGCCTCCATGATTTGTCTTCGATTTATGAGAGAAAGCCAAATGACCATCATTTTATTAATCATCTGCTAGCCATAATTAATAAAATTGATTATTAATTACCCAGAAATTACATCTCTCAAATTTTTCATTCATCACAAAGATGAGGATTGATAGATGATTTTAGAGGACACAATAAACTGGTTAAAATTTACAGAAGTGGTTTTTTTTTTTTGTTAGCAAACTTGACTTCACAAAGGGGATTTGCTTCATGTAACCAAAGGCATTCATTTTTTAATGAAGCAGTTAAAACACAATAGTGAATTTTACAAAATGTATTGTAAATAATAATTTCAATAGTAGAAATAAAAGGTACTCAATAGACAACATGTATATGAACATAATCAACAATATATTGACAAAGAAGCACTGAAAAATAATGGAGTCACACAGATTCATTGATGGAAATGGAGGGGTTATGATAATGCTTTAGGGTCAAATCATTGCCACCAGAAAATAATAGGAAAGGTTGTTCTTAAGGAGTCTGGACTAATCGGTGGATGAAGATTATGCAATAAAGTGGCAGAAATGGCTTGATATCACTACCAATTACAAAAATTTAAATACCTAGAATATATACCAGATACCTTGAAAAAACATAATTAGTTGGTTTAAGTTAAATATCAGCAGCTCACTACTGTTTAAAAACTAGCAGGTAATGAATTCCCAGAGAAATAAATACTAACCTCCAAATATCTTCTAGGAGTCAGTAAATAAACTGTCTTGGAACCAGAGAATCATTAAAGACAATCATTGTGAACAACCATCTGGATATAACATTGATCTATATACATTTAAGAATAATATTTTTAATAGATGATACTACATCAAATACTCGTAATATCTAAACTACAGAGAATTAAGAAACAATCAAAATATAAAGAGTTAGCAGAAAAAATTAAAATTATGTGGGAAAAAGATGACACATCTCAACCCCATCATCTTGTTTGCTACTGGAGTAATGCTTTCAGTTAAGTAAAAATATGTAAAGTAATGCTTTCGTAAAGTAAAAATATGATTAAAGCTTAATATGCTTTCAGGGAACCTACAGGAGAGAAGCTTATATTCCAATATTTTTATTTAATTCATCCACCAGTGAACAGTGTGTAAAACAATAAGTTTTAAGTAATCATAGCATTATAGCAACTTGTCCCCAAGATGAGTTCTCTCTGAACCCAATAAAAAAGATGAGAAAAAGTTGACTAACAATAACAACAAAAATAACCACCCAAACTGAAACTACAACAATGATGATCCATCTCTTAGCCTTGCTTCTGCAGCTAGACATTGATATATTACTATGACTTTAAACCATCAATGTGTTAGGGGCTGGCCTAATGGCAATATCCTCTTAGTCCAAATTCAATTTGGTGACAAAATGAGACTCTTGCAAGCCATTGAATAGTTAACACAGCAAGGATATACAATATGTATACTGGGGAACTTAGGTTCTCTTGATGTAGCTCCTTCATTTGCTTTTGGAAAATCATCTAGTCAGCAGGGCAGAGTACAATGATTCATGCAGTCTTCAGGAATCCCTTGTGGAAGGATTCCATGTAGGTCAGATTTTTTATGCCCATAGGTGATCACTAATTTTTAATTAGGGAGGCTAAGCCAATCATGTCCAGAGACAGCTTTGTTGTTTTTTAGAGAAAACTAATTCCTACTAAACTCTCCCTAGCTTGTCACTTAACCCTGTTTGCCTCAGCTTCCTCACCTGTAAAATGAGTGGAGAAGGAAACGGCAAACCATTTCATTATGTATGTGAGAGATGGGTAAAATTTAGGGAAAGTTAGGTTTCCACAGAAGAGTTAATCGAGTTCCACAAAATAATTAATGAAATGTCAGCTTGAACAAAGAAGGAGTAAAAATTAACCAGGAGGAGGGTCCTCAGCCAATGGCAGTTTCAGGATGTTAGGAAAACTGGTCTAAACTGGCCAGATAATAGTCAGAGTTGAAGAGAAAAATAGGTCAAATGGCTACCATGCATGCTTAATTGGCTAATTGAATATTACCTCATACACCCATGGGGAGGAGTTTTCTGCCATTTTTGAACATGGGATGTATGTTGAGGAGGGGGGAACATACCAAGGAGTTGCATGTTGGGGGCGTGTAGGGAAGATTGTAACCCAGAAGGGAGCAAACCAATCTGTTCTCGGAAGGGACATACTGAGCTGAGAGTGCAGCAATCTATGTCAGTCTAACAGAATAAAGTTGGTTCTGTATTCTACACTCCCCCTTCCAAGAGAAGGGTGGAGTCAGCTCCTGGCTGAGAATGTTTACCAATTCCTTTGAATTCCTCAATAATAATAAATTGCCCTTGATACCTGAATTTCAGCGTCAAGCATATTTCTAACATGTATGCCAAGAAAAACCAAAATGCGGTCACAGAGAGTTGGACATGACTGAAAAAAAAACTACTTAACAACAAATTCCTATTACCAGGAAATCGAAAAACCCTGGTCTTCACACAATGTGGTTCAAAGCAATTAAAATAAAGCACTGATAGATGAAAAAAGGCTATCCATTAACCAGTGCCAGATAGTTTTGATGATTGCTGCTTTATAAAATGATTTTAGATCTAAAAGGACTATTATCATTCCATTATTCCTTTTTACTTATTTCCTATGATATTCTCTACATCTTATTCCTCGATGTTAATTCAGTTGTTCCTAGTTGTTTTCATGTTGTGTTCCAATTAGACCATGAGCTCCTTGGAAACAAGGATTGTCTTTTGCCTTTCTTTGCATTCTCACTTAGCACAATGCCTGGCATATAGTAGGCACTCAATAAATGTTTGTGAGCTGACATTATTTTGCCTAACTCCACAATATATCTCTGCATAATTTGATTAGTATAGCAATGAGGAGTGTTAGTATGTGTAAATTAATTTCTGTAGTATCATTATTTTTCTTTTATGGATAAAGTCCAATCATGAACAATTGACATCCTAACAATAACTTGAGTAATTCTTAATTTCTTTAAAGCATGTTTTAAATTCTATTTATATTTTGGTAGATCAGCTTTTGAGTATGGTGTTCATTGTGTAATGTTAAATAGAATTTCACTTTTTATTATTTCCTCCTGGATTTTGTTATTGCAATATAAAAACATTAATTCTTTGGGGGGATATTTATTTTGTATCCTGATCATTTATTGAAGCTGCTTTTTCTTTGCTAATTCTGTTTCTTTTTTTTTAAATGAACTATTGTCTGCAAAAAGGGGTGATTTTGTCTCATTTTTGCTAATGTTTATGCCTTTTAATTTCTTTATTCCATTTTACTATTGTCACTAATGTTTCTAGAGCTATGTCAAATAATAGTGGGGAAAGAGGACATTTTTGCCTCGCTCTTATATTTATTGGGGGAAAAAAGCTTCTATTATTTTCCCTTGGCAAATAATGCTAACTTCTGGTTTTTTTTTAGTTATTATTTATTTTTATTTTTTTTCTAATTTATGTAATATATTTAGTTTTCAGCATTGATTTTCACAAGAGTTTGAATTACAAATTTTCTCCCCATTTCTATCCTCCCCCCAACTCCAAGATGGCGTATATTCTGGTTGCCTTGTTCCCCAGTCAGCCCTCCCTTCTGTCA
>CM053626.1:115381500-115410553 GCA_028646595.1 Phalanger gymnotis | reverse complement strand
GGGGGGGGGGATCTATTTGAGGAGGTGATCTGTGGATTCTTTCCATTTCTATTTTGCCCTGTGGCTCTGGAATATCAGGGCAGTTCTCCCTGATAATTTCTTGAAAGATGATATCTAGGCTCTTTTTTTGATCATGGCTTTCAGGTGGTCTAATAATTTTTAATTTATCTCTCCTGGATCTGTTTTCCAGGTTAGTGGTTTTTCTGAGTGTGTTTTCACTGCTTGGCCATGTTCCCAGCCAACTTACTTGACCCTTGAGTTTTTTGTTGGGGTATGACTGCTTGCAGAGCAAAGAGTACTTTGTTCCAAGCTTGAGGGGATGTGCCCTTGATTTCAGAGCTATTTCTGTACAGCCAGCTCTGCCACACCAGCACCCCTCCTTCCCCAAGAACTGCCAACCAGGACCTGATGCAAATCTTTTTTTTTTTTTTTAGAATACATATTGAGCATCATTTATTAGCCGGCAGCTGTCCCATAGAAGGGAGCAGCCCCTGATGCAAATCTTAAGCAGGCTCTGCACTCCTGCTCTGATCTACCACTTAATTCCTCCCACCAGGTGGGCCTGGGGCAGGAAGTAACTGCAGCTATAGTTCTGTAGCTGCACCATCCCCGCTGCCCCTGGGGCAGTTGCCGAACCATGAACTCTGTCCCCCCCGCAGCTTTTCCCACTAACCTTCTCTGTTGTCTTTGGTGTTTGTAGGTTGAGAAGTCTGGTAACTGCCACAGCTCATTGATTCAGGGCGCTAGGGCCTGTTCTGCCTGGCTTCTGGTCTGGTTGGTCCTGTCGCCATCCATGCTGAGCTCCACTCCCCTCCGCTCCGTTTGTGATAGACTTCATCCAACGACCATCCAGGCTGTCCTGGGCTGGAGTCCCGCTTTGCTCTGCTATTTTGTGGGTTCTGCAGTTCTAGAATTTGTTCAGAGCCATTTTTTATAGGTTTTTGGAGGGACCTGGTGGGGAGCTCACGCAAGTCCCTGCTTTCCAGCTGCCATCTTCCGGTTTTTAGATGGATTTTTTTTTTTATCATTGTAAAATGTCCTCTAGATTGGATTCTTCCTTGCCTCCTACCTCCACTCTTATTGGCTTGAAAGAGTGGTCTGAAGTTCAGCTAATCCTTCTGAGACTTGGATTTTTTTGCTTACCTTCCTAGCCAAGGAATGCTTGTGAGGCTGGGGCAGGAGTGAATTACAGAGTTCAGCAAGTTCAATATCCCCTGGGGTTGCAAAATGGAAATTCTCTAAAAGAGAAGAAGATGAAGGCAAAGATTCGAGTGGTATTGGGAGAGAAAGCTGTGATGATATTAGGGTAGATAAGAGAAGGGTAGATAGAGAAGTCTTTTTTCCTTTGGTATTCCCTCTAATTCTCCCACCAAATAAACTTTTATGTTCTATGCTGCAGTTATGAATTCTTTTTATCCTGATTCTTTCCTCTCTCTCCATCTTTGTCTCTGTCTCTCTTTCACCATCTCTGTCTCTTTCTGTTTCTATCTGTCTCCCTCTGCTACTCCCTGCCTATCCTCTCTTTCTTAAACTGGGTCTTACTATCTTGCTGTCCCACTCAGACTGGAAGTCATAAGCCAGTTTCAATGCTGGCAGCATATAACTTTCCCTTGCTCTGCTTCTGATCTGCTCAGCCCAAAGACCTCAGACATATGCATTTCATTGTACTTCATTTTAAAAGAATACAAATTAGTTGGTGTTACCAGCTAGGATATAGGGTGTGACTTCACAGGATACAAACTTGGAACTCTCTGTTTCCTTCATTGGTGATTTAAATGTCACCCAAGAAAGTGAGATTGAGACAATATTGGTTTTATTTGCTTTTTATAAACCACGTATAAATCTCATAACTGACAGAGAATCTAGGGTTTTTCTTTTCTTTTCCTCTAAATGGAACCTCAGTTGTAATGACATATGTTCCATAAGTTCCCAAAGCTGAGTATATCTGTATCTCCAATCTCAAGAGAGAAGGAGAAAATAGTGGGAAGCAAGGATGGGATTAGAAGAAAAAGTCTTACCTAGAGTTTCTCATGATAGGCAGAGATGCGGTGGTCTATGAGGATTTTGACTAAGCTCCTTTCTAGAAAAGTGGGGAGAATCAGGACAACACAGACAACTGGCTAAAAATTGTTATCTTGTGGTTACATCACTAAAAATGGCTTTTTATATCTAAGTTTTATAGGGTTTTTAGCATAAATTGGTGTTGTGCTTTGTTAAAACTTTTCCGGTACCTACCAATATACTCAGGTGATTTTGGTTACAATTGTTTTTTAGTCTGATTAATTATATGAGGGCAATTGTTTTCCTATTTCTGAACCATCCTTGTATCCACCACGGTTATTAACAATCCAGTTTGGAACAAACATAGCTCTCACTGGATAGCTGCCATCTATACTGCCTGGTTCTCTTTCTCTCAACTTATTTTAACACAGATACTCTTAGATTTCTTTGGTAGTTTGGTTAAGCCTATGGGCCTTGCCTCATAGTTATGTTTATTGCCTACATTCATAACTGGAAGAAACAAAATATTTTGTTTAGAGCAATATAAAAATAAAGATATGATTGCTTTCTCATCCAGGTTTAAGGAGTCCCTAAATCTATCTATGGACCTCAGGTTAAGAACATTTGCCCTAGTACAACCCCATAAAGATCCACTCTATGACCCCTCTTCTTTTCGTAATGGGGACAATGCCAGACTTATTAAGGGCAGCCCCAGTCACAGAAAAGGAATAGAGAATTGTTTTTATGCTCTTACTGTATTCTGTATTGGGAGAGGCATACTTATCAAGTTGAGAGAGGCTTTTTTCCAATTATATTTCATTACAAACTAAGAAAATGATAGAAGAATCCCCATAACTGTTTGAGATACAGAGGCCATAAACCTCCTGTGTGCCAGCATCTTGTACATAGAGGATGGATTAAGACACTTTCATTCTGGCATTTTATGCAATTCAAACTTATCAGGGTCAGGACTGTCCACTATTGAAGGGGTCAAAAAAGTCCTCTTTCCAGAGAAACTTTTATGATTTGTCTATAGATTTTTTTTTAAGCCAGGAAAAGAGTTTACTCATACATTTCTCCTTTCTCCATATATTTCTTCCCCACCTCACCTGCTCCCCCAGGATTTGAAGAAAAAACTTAAAAATTTTTCCTTAAAGTTTTTGATGGATTACTATGCTTTTTTAGGCATAGCAGGAACCTCTTTGGATTCAAGTACAATGGGTTTATCCCTATTTTGCAGATAAGAAAGTTGAGTCACAGAGGCTATGACTACCAAAGAGTGTATAGGCATTTGGGGACTAGGTTATGTCCACCTTGAACAAAATTACTTAACCTCTCTCAGGCCCTCAGCTGTGCTATTGTTTGTTCTTCATTCTTTTATTTATTTATTATAAATTTATTTTTTATTTTTAGTTTACAACACTAAGTTCCACAAGTTTTGGTGTTCCAAATTTTCTCTTCCTCCCTTTCTTCTTTCCTTCCCCCCCAAGACATCGTGTAAACCAATGTAATATACCTTCACATTGAACTTACTTACATAGTAGTCCAGTTGTAAAGAAGAATTATACCAATGGAATGAATCATGAGAAAGAAGAAACAAAACCAAAAAAGAAGGAAAAAAAGAAAGAAAGCATATAGTTTGTCTCAATCTGCATTCAGACTCCCTAATTCTTTCTCTGGATGTGCATTGTCTATGAATTTAAAGTAAATTTGTGGTGTGGTCAGGATTGCACTTCTTTGTTTCAGGCTCACTATGTATAGACCTGAGCTTCATTTCACTTCTGGGAAAATGGAAATCAGTCAATCAATCAAATAGTCCAGCAGTGATAGGAGCTCTTTTAAGTAAAATTTATTTTTTTGGGGGGGGCAGGGCAATTGGGGTTAAGTGACTTGCCCAAGGTCACACAGCTAGTACGTGTGTCAAGTGTCTGAGGCTGGATTTGAACTCAGGTCCTCCTGACTCCAGGGCCAGTGCTCTACTCACTGTGCCACCTAGCTGCCCCGTCTTAAGTAAAATTTAATCTCAATATAGCTAAAAATGGGTGACTTGGTCGACTGTTACAAGGGACATAATTTGGCTTCTAGCTGTGAGCTCTGGGGACATGATATAATAATAACAACAATAATAATACCGTATTTCTTTAAATAGAAGATAAAATCAATTCACAGGGAATGAGGGTTGCTTGAAGTACATGGTGAAGAGCTGTGTATCACCAAAGTAAAGCACTTTGGAAGTTGCTTAGGGAACATCAAATTTCCTCTATCACATTAGACCATTGATGTGACAAATCAGGCCTGACAGGGTTGGACAATCTGATGCAGAGCAGCTGGTTTTTGTCATCTGAGTTGGAGTTGTTGAACACAGCCAGAAGCCAAGTCATATTCAAAGATAATCCTCTAAGAAGATTTTGGTGATTTCCCAGGAAAGTGATGGTGCCTTGGAAAAGCAAATACTGACTAGATTTTCTGAAAACATCATCCCATTGGGGAATACTTCTGTCATTAGACCGATTTGTTGAAGCATGCATAACAAAGACCTGGGTTTCTAAAGTGCTCCAAGGTGCTCCCTAGTCATCACCTGAGGCAGTTAAGTGTATAGGAAAGAACTTTCTACTGAGAACTGGGTTTAAGTCTTTGTGGTCACTAAATTGCTGTATGTATGATCTTAGGTAAGACATTAAATCCCTCTTATCTTCTGTTTTCTCACCTGTACAATGAGAGGGTTAGACTAAGTGATCTCTAGTATCTCTTTCATATCTGAAATTCTGTAAGCATTATACAAAAAATTAAATGGTTATCTGTATGTAATTTCATTTTAGATCTGTTGTTGTTATTCAGTCATTTCAGTTGTGTCTGACTCTTTGTGACTCCATTTAGGGTTTTCTTGGCAAGGATACTGGAGGGGTTTGCCATTTCCTTCCCCTGCTCATTTTCCAGTTGAGGAAACTGAGGAAAACAAGGTTAAATGACTTGTCCAGGGTCACACAGCTAGTAAGTGTCTGCAGCTGGATTTGAACTCAGGTTTTTCCTGACTCCAGGCCCAGCATTCCATCCACTGCATCACCTAGCTGCCCATTTTAGATTTAGTACTGTATAAAACTAGCAAAAAAAAAAAATAAAGGCAAGACTTCTTGGTACAAAGGAAAGAACACTAGATGTGATGGTGGAGAACCTGAGTTTGAATCCTGGCTCTAAAACTTACTATCTTGTAGAGCCTTGACCATGACACATTATCTCTCTGGGCTCAAGTTAACTCATATTTAAAATGAGAAGTTGTAATCTCTGGTGGGCAATAATGTTAACAAAACAAAGTACAAATGGAACCATGTGTTTTTCATTTTATATAGGAGGAAATAATATAAGTAACTCACCCAAGGTCACCTAGGTAGTAAATAGCATACACACATAGACACACAATACAGACACACACATACACATACGCATATACCCATACACACCACACACACACACACACACACATACACACACACACAGCCTATCTAAATCTATCCATATAGTATGTATCTATATTTATTAATATAGTATATTGATAGTAAATATCTGTTTCTATTAATATATATATGTGTGTGTACATGTCTATACATACACATATACACATACATACACACACACACATATATATATATATAGATACATACCTACCTACATACATATAAATAGCCATCTACCCCATCCCCACCTCTCCACCCCCCATTTCAACCCTCCTCCAGTCCAGAGTATTTTTGCAGAATAATTTTACACACACACACCCTCTATCTGTCTGTCTGTCTATCTATCTATCTATCTGTCTATCTATCTATCTATCTATCTATCTATCTATCTATCTATCTATCTATCTATCTATATCTGTTTCTGTCTAATGATAGCCATCTTGGGGGGGAAGAAAAAAAAAGAAATTTACACGATAATTTTGTTGCATATTTGAAAGGAATAGCAAGTTGAACATAGCAGATTTACAGTTTCATATGCAATTATATTTTTTATTGTATTGTCATAGAAATGCTTTTTTTATTCCATAAATTAAAAACAAAATAAAAAAAAGTGATGGAGGAAGAATGTTGCCCATTTTGTGGATGGAAGCTGTGATCCTTTCCTGTTATCTACCCATTGAACCCCCTGTACACTATCGCCTTGATTTTCCTGGAAGAACAGAAAGACAAAGATGTGCCACAGGACCTGAGTTCTAGCTTCCAGAAATTAGAACCATAGCTACTGGAAAACAATTAGGTTAGTCTTTGTCTCTGGCAGACTTAGCTTGGTAGCACCAGTAAATAAAGGGTAAGGCGGATGGAGACCAAAGGAAGATTCTTCCCTCCCACATGCCTATGAGAGAACATAGCATCCTCTCAGCTTTGAAGCAAGGTGGCAAAGCCCATTCTTTTGAGCACTGAGTTACATAATTAAATGAAGATGAAGATGATTCAGCTCTGCCACAAGTGGAAAAACACACCTAAATATAATTTTACAAGTGGCTCCACTCAGTGGTGTTGCACAACTGAATTAGCTCTTTTCAAAACACCCACTTGAAAGTACAACAGATGGTCAGTACTTATGCTCCAGAACATAAAAGTTCTACTTTGGGGGTAGATGAGGCTGAGATAAACAGGATGGAATGAAGATTGACTTCTAAAGGAATCATATATATATATATATATATATATATATATATATATATTTATATTTATATATATATGTATATATATATATACATATATATATATATATATATTTTTTTTACTCTACCCTACCTCATGCCATGGCCTTTTTCTGACAGCTTCAGAGATTAAAGTCCTGATATAATTTTAAATGCTAAATTTTCAGCTTTCATATTACTATTCATTCTCACAGCATGGAAAATACACATAATTTCCTACAAAGAGAAAGGGAGGGTGGATAATGACTAATAGGAGACTGTGTGTACAATTGGTGAAAAGCCTGCCTTTGGAATTGCAGAAATCTCCATTGTATTTCAGAAAGATTGATTTCTCCCCAGAGAAGCTGTCTTGTAGAGGCAGATTCTAACAGTGGAGAGTATTGAAGTTAGAAATTCTCAGAAGAATTGGCCAAGTAGTCGGGGTGGGGAAGGGGGTGGAGAGAAAGAGAGGGCAGGGAAAAGAGAGGGAGGTAGGAAGAGAGAGACACACAGAGAGAGACACAGAGTCAGAAACAAAGACAGAGACAAAGAGAGACATAGAGAAATGAACAGAAATAGAAACGGACATAAACAGAGACAGAGAGATAGACAGACACAGGGGCTGATACTGTTGCCCTGCCAAGTCGCTTTTGGAAACTTGCGCTTTTTTATTTAGCATTTTCTTTTTGGCCTTTGCAATTCATCACAAGCTTTAGCTAAGGTGTGGTGAACTTGAGAAATGTGTGGGTAAATGGAGCACCCACCCTAAGTGATCTCTCATGGAGCTACTTTTGAGCCTAAAGTACTAAAAGGCAAAAATGCATTAAAAATGATGTAAAAACCAGAAAAACAAAACGAAACAAACAAACAAACAAAAAAAAAAAACAAGAGAGATCGAGACAACTGGTGCTGTAACCTCAGCAAGAGGAAGAGCTGCCCCACAGAGCTTACTTTGGATGCTGATGCTTTCATTTTTCAGCATCGCATCTTTGGGAGCATATTTTAAGATGCTCTGCCAACCAGCAAGTGTTCTGAGAAGCTTTTGTTTCTGTATTTTCACAGACAAGGAGCTAAGCTAATTGAGAGAGTGACCCAAATTTGTGACTATCACACGGCAACACAATTGGCTGCTACTTCTGCAACCTCCACAAGACTGTCTGCTTATGTCCCATTTCTCAGCTTCTCATTAGATCCATGCAGAGACTTTCCCGACTTCCCCATAATCAGTAAAAAATCATATCCCCTGCTTTAAATGACCTAGGACAATATAGCTCTATGAAGAGGAATTTCAAGGGGTTAAACTGTTATCAGAGATTGTCTACTAATAAAAACATGGCTTAGCCAAACAAGTATGGTCCCCCCAGGTCAACGCATGAGATGCTCTTTGGTAGCATTTCTATAATTGGAATATTGCAGGGTCTTACAAGTAGTCTACCTTAGGTGTACACTTAGTAAGGATTGAAAGTTCACATTGGGCCCCTTTCTAAGGGTAAGTTTTAAGCAGAGAGCATTTCAAATCATCAGCAAGATTCAATGTGTGGGCCATCCCAACCCCTCTACACAGACACAGATACACAAAAGAGGGAGGGGGCAATTAAGGTTAATGGTAATGGTATTAAACTTGATAAGGTAGGGGGAGGGCTGTCAGGGAAATGTCATCTCAAAAGGGCATTTTTTTTTTTCTATTTAAGCTGCATGGCTCTTCTCTTTTTCTGATCAGAGCTTTCAATCTCTTTCATGATGAATGGATAACCAGAAAACTTCCTATCCTCACAGTGGGAATTATGTTTATAGGAAAAAGTAATTTGTGCAAGAAAGCAAGTTGTTATGAGGGAGGGCAACAAAGAACAGGGGTGCATAGAAAAGAGCTGGGGTGCTACAGTGCATACTGTGACTAGGTGACCTGTTAAACACAGCTGTTGCCATGGACAGAAGACTTCAGATAGGCAAGCCGATGATAGGAGGAATCAGGGGACACCTGGCTGCAAATGTACCCACGGGTGGATTTACAGCCAGGTGTCCCCTGATTCCCCCTATCATCACCTTGTATCTGTCACTTGGGTTGGGAGTGACTCCCCCGCCCCCCGCCCCAGTCTTGGGTTGACTTTTCTGGACAGCTCTGGATTTACTGCTTTCTATAATTCTATCTTTAGGGTGAAAGGTGATTACTAGGGAATATACCCTTCCATCATAAAGCTACGGGTGGGTCTTTTCATTATGACAATTCATCATAAGTGTCTCTGGTTGGTGTGTCATGACACTATCATGAAACAATGAGGGAGACTCATTGAGCATCACTGAAGAGAGGGTTGGAGTGGAAAGACAAAAAAAAAAGGGTATGAAATGAAATAATACATAGACCATTTAAAAAATTCACAGGAGGAATAGGCTATTGGAAGCTCTCAAGGATAGAAACAGGGCTATAAGATGTACCGTTGCTGGTTAATTTTTATTTTTTCAAATGTAACCAGCTGCTCATTTATATTGATCAGTGATTGAAGAATGAGACATTTCAACATGGAAAAATTCTCCAAGAAAAAAATAAAATAACATGTTGAGCCAGCAACCAAGAATAGGCACTTTTGTTGTTGAGTCATGCCTGACTCTTCATGACCCCATGTGGGTTTTTCATGGCAAATATGCTGGAATTGTTTGCCATTTCCTTTGCCAGTGATTAAGGCAAACAGAGGTTAAATGACTTGCCCAGGGTCACACAGCTAGTGAGTATCTGAGGCCAAATTTGAACTCAGGTCTTCCTGACTCCAGGACCAGCACTCTATCCACTGAGTTACTTAGATGCTTCCAAGAATAGACACTACTCTGATTTTAATAAGCTAGGGCACACTTTCCAGGTTTTTATATTTAACTCTGGTGGGTCACGACACTGTCAAGGAACAGTAAGGGAGTGTCTTAAAGTAACATTAAGCGTAGTTGGAAAAAAAAGATGAAGAAAAGAGAACTAAAAGAAAAATATCTGGCCTATTTGGGAAATTCAGAGCATGAACAGCTGCCATTGGAAACTCTCAAGAATGGATTTGGTGATACCAGATGAACTAGTTTTTGAAATTTTTAATTTTCCAACGTAACAAAAGGCTCATTTATATTGGAATGGGGGAGAAAATCCCCGCAAAATTATAGAAAAAGCCTACCTTTCTTCAACCAGTGTATGTGAATCCTTACTTTAGTTGCCTCTTTGACACCTGTGTAGTTGCCTTTTTGTTCGCTGTATCTTAAAGTTCAATTCTGTTTAACAAATATTTGGGTCTGTAGTATGTGGCAGTCTTTATTGCAGTCACTGGTGATGGACAAAGACAAAATAAAATTGTACCTGCCATCAATGTGCTTACATTCTGGGACTTGAGGAGCAAAGGGCAAGGGAACAATATGTACTTAGAAAAGTATACGCATAATTAATGCGAGATAATTTTTGGTGGACCTGTAGCTGGGAATTTATCATGTAGAAGGTGGTATTTGAATAAAGTTCTGCATTCTATTGAGGAAGCAATATTTAAGAATAAACAAAATATAAACAAAACAAACATAAGGCAATTTTTTGAGGAGAAATTAAAAATAAATGCAAAGTACAATGTGATTTCAGGGAAAGGTCATGTGAAGTGTTAACTTTTTTTTTTTTTGGAGTGGGGAAGGCAAGGCAATTAGGGTTAAGTGACTTGCCCAAGGTCACACAGCTAGTAAGTGTCAAGTGTCTGAGGATGGATTTGAGCTCCACCTCGCTGCCTCAAAGTATTAACCTGTGATAGCAGGGGAGACTTCCTGAAGGAGGTGTTGTTCATTTCCTCCAAACTTTGGGAAGATGAGAACCTTTGTGGTAATCAAGTATTTAATAAGTATTTTTCATTATGATGGTGTTAATTAAATTACTTTGGGGAGCAGGAAATATCCTACTCTGCATGCCATTGAGGGGCAGCTAGGCGGTACAGTGGAGAGAGCCAGGCCTGGAGTCAGGAAGACTCATCTTTCTGAGTTTAAATCTGGCCTCAGACATTTACTAGCTGTGTGACCCTGAGCAAGTTATTTAAACCCTGTGTGCCTCAGTTTGCTCATCTGTAAAATGAGCTGGAGAAGGAAATGGCAAACCACTGCAGCATCTTTGTCAAGAAAATCTCAAATGGCATCACGGAGATTTGGACAGGGCTGAAAGATGACTGAAAAACAACAAGACGCTTTTGCACTATGTCTCCCTTTCCCAGAGCCTTCCATCTTTCAAAGCTCAAAATCCCGTATTGCAAAGTACTTCCCTAATACCCCAGGTGCTAGTGCCTGCCTTTACAAAATGACCTCATTTATATTTTGTATATACTTTCATATTTCTGTGTTGTCTCCCACAACGGAATGTGAGGTCCTCGAAGACAAAGATTTTCATTTTTATCTTACCCATTGTAGGTGCTTAATAAATATTGGGCGAATAATTCATTGCATTTTTGCGTCCGTGATTTCTTTATAAATATGATTTCTGAGAGAAATCAAGGTGATGCATTTTAACTTAACTTTTGACTAATGGCCAACACAGACATTGGCAACTTATAGCATTGTGTCAGAGGCAGGATATGAGATGGTTTTTCAGTGATGAGTTTTTTTTTTTTTTTTACTGCGACAAGTCACTAAGGCAAACATTGATGGAGTTTACCCTCTGATCTTCCTGGTGCCCATGGTGCTTTATGATTCCCTCTAGCTATACAAAGTCACCAATTTGACATCCTACTTAGGCCTGTTTGGCCCTCCTCACCCACTCCTACTCCCATCAACTCCTTTTGAAAAGGCATCTTCTCTTAATAATCTATTATTAAAGATCCAGACTACCGTTAAGAATCTCAGAGCTACCTAAGGCTATAGAGACTAGGTAGCCTTGTCTAGAGTCATTATTCATAGCTAGCAGTTATCCTTAGCTTCTAACCAATTCATGCCAGCTCCCTTACTGTCTTTTAGACTGGTTGTCCCTTCTCTCTCAATCAAGTTTCTGCTCTCCTGGGAAGAGAAGGATATGATGTGGCCTTTCTGCCAGTCTTGGAGGCCATGAAGCAGAGGCATATATCTATGTCTGTCTCTTGTGTGTGTATGTGTGTGTGTGTGTGTGTGTGTGTGTGTATACATATAGGTATATATGTAAAATATGTATATAAATACATAACACACATGCAGATGCATGTGTATATGTTTATATATGTGCATATACATAAACATACACATATAATACAATACACACATGTATATATGCACATGTACATATGCGTATATGTGTATATATGCCCATGTGTATATACACATACATACATATCTATATATATATGTATATATATGTGTGTATATATATATACACACATGCATACTACCAGCTCTATTAATTCCAACAGACTTGTTAGCTCTTTGGAATATCAAGGCCCTCCATACAGCTGCTCTCCATAAGCTTTGTACACATCTTCACTCCCTCTCCACTGGGAGGGATAGCTCAATTGACCATAACATCTCTAGTTTAGTGCCTTTATGTATTACTCCCTATCTTGTGCTTGTGTTTTAGAGTATGGTAGTGTTGTGGACTTGGTCTCAGAAAGAGAAAGAGGACCCCAGGCCAGGAGTCTGCTGTTTATTATTTATATGACCTTAGGTGAGTTATTTATTTTCTCCAGGCCTCAGCTTTCTCATATATAGAATGACAGGGTAGGAAAACATGACTTTACATGTATGACTCTTCTTGACCCCATTTGGGGTTTTCTTGGCAAAGATAACTGGAATGATTTCCCATTTCCTTCTGCAGCTCACTTTGCAGATGAGGAAACTGAGGCAAACAGGGTTAAGTGACTGTCTAGAGTCACACAACTAGTAAGTGTCTGAGACCAGATTTGAAATGGAGAAGAGTCTTAGACTTTAAGTTTTGTCTTAGTCCTAAATCAATAATCTTATGATATTTCCTTGCTGTCTGCTGGCACAAATGAGAGCCGCTGATAACTTTGAAATTACCTCTCCTTCCCTTCCCTTTCTCTTCCAACATCTCCTCAGTTGGCTTTTCTCAGCCAGCTATTTTGAGGAAAGTAACCTGATTATCTGATTTATGTAATTCACAGACCTGGCTCTCTCAGGGG
This sequence comes from Phalanger gymnotis, assembly GCA_028646595.1. Taxonomy (NCBI): domain Eukaryota; kingdom Metazoa; phylum Chordata; class Mammalia; order Diprotodontia; family Phalangeridae; genus Phalanger; species Phalanger gymnotis. The sequence goes on along the minus strand of CM053626.1, from coordinate 115,397,800 downwards.
ATATTTTTATTTTAAACTTAAAGCTTATTCACCCAAATGAATATCTAATTGGTATAATGTCCAGAAAATATATCTTTGATGAAGGAGACTTTTTCCATGCCCCTGGCCTCCTGGTCCACCATCCCTCAGGCTAGAACAATATGGGCCAGCAACTTGGTGGCACCCACTTAGGAGAGGCTGCAGAGCCCTGGTTTAATAGGATGCTTTGTAAAATAGTGAACTTGTGAATATTTTTGTTCAATCCTCTTTGCTTTATTCAGAGGCCAGAGAAAAATAAATATATAGATTTAAATATGGAGAGACTGGAATCAGAGCCAGGGGCAGGAGAGGAGGAGGGAAGCTGGGGCAGGAACCAGGATCAATTAGGTGTAACACATAAAGAAGGTCTCAGGATCACAAAGAAAAAAAAAAGAAATAGAGCTAGAGAAAAAGTCAACAACAACACAAATGGAAGTTGTCATGGTAACACCCGTTGGAAGCAGGCAATTGGATTTTGGAAACTGAAACTGGGGCCAGACTTAATGGTAAGAAAGAGAATAAGGGGATGAAGCCACAGAATGAAATCAGAGACCTAGGAATGAATAAAAGCACCCTGCTTTAGTTGTGCGGTGTTGGCCTTGAAAAGTATTTACAGTAGTTGCATGTGTGTGTGTGTGTGTGTGTGTGTGTATCTATGGAAAGTACATCACGTTTTTGTTAAAGATCCAAGCTTGAAAGACCTGAAATGCAGATCTGTGCAGCCAGGAGGTCTATGAGTAAATGTGTTAGTATCTTTCTTTTGTGGCATTACAGTGTTCATGACTCATGCTGCATAACAATGTGTTAGGTGGGTGTAATCTCTTTTAAAATATTTCAAAGAAGAGAAGCTAGAGCATGTGTGTGCATAAAGAGATATGATCCCATGCAAAAGAGTATTCATGTATATTCGTGCAAAAATGTACATATAAGTATGCATGCGTGAATTATTGCTGTGCCTAACCAGTAAGAATAGGAGGATAGTTTGTCATGATTTTTCTCATCATGATATCCTATTATACACTGACTGTGGGTAGTAGAATACATGGAGACAATCTAGTCTCAAATTCCTCTGCTCTCTGACTGAGAGAAAAATCTTAAAATTAAATGATTGCACAGCTATACCATACTTCACATACTGCCCTTGGAAAAGAGTTGTTATGATGGTTTTATAGATGGAAAAAGCTGAGACCCAGAGGAAGAAAAGTAATTACTCACAATCACATACAAATCTAAATGTCTTGACTCAGAACCACAGGTTAGTTCTCTGTTCTGACTAAAATCTCATCACCCTCCAGGATCCCATTAGCCTTGGCTGCTGTTGTTCAGTCCTATCTGACTCTCTGTGACCCCTTTGGGGTTTTCTTGGCAAAGAATTGCCAGTGGTTTGCCATTTCCTCCTCCAGCTCATTTTACAAATGAGGAAACTGAGGCAAACAGGGTTTAAGTAACTGCCCTGGGTAATACAGCTAGCAGGTATCTGAGGTTGGATTTGAACTCAGCTCTTCCTGACTCCAGGCCCAGTAATCTATCCACTGAGCCATTTAACTGATCTGTCGGCTTTGGTACACTACCTCATCACCACCATGAACTCCAATAAGTGGGGAGCTCAGCTGAGCTCAGAACATCTCATTTCTTACCTGGCTACATTGTTTGGGACTTCTCTGACCTCTATCCTCTCCAACTCACTCACTCTCCTGCCTTCCCTTCCCATTTCTCCCCTTCTTTTTCCATCTCTTCCTTTTCTTTGTTGTCTTCCTCCGTTAGACTGTAAGTTCCTTAAGGGTAAGGATTGCCTTTTTTAATGTTTGTATCTCTCATGTTAGCACAAGAATATAGTAGGCTCTTAATAAATCTTTATTTACTGACTGACTGACTAAGATAAGATAGGGTAATTTAACCCAATCCTAAGGAAACTGAGGTCCATAAAACTTTGCCCTATATTTAAAAAAAAATTAAGCTTACAATAAAAATCCTAAGAAAAAAGAGTTTTGAGAGGAATTATGGAAAGAGTAAAAGACCTGAAATAATTTCAATAGAAAAAAAATTTCTTGTTATGTGTTTTATGTGCAGTCAGAATGATGCTGTGGTAAGACTTCAGAATTAGGAAACTTGGATTCGAATCTTGGCCCTGTGACTGACTGCCTGACCTTGGGGTGAGTCATTTCATCTCTCTAGGCCCCAATTTTTTCATGTGTAAAATGAGGGAGGTGCTCCCAAAGGTCTCGTCAAGCTGTAACATTGAATGAACAATAATATAAAGTAAAGGCTTGATTCTCCTATCTAGGTTAAAAACTATTATAGCAAATTAAATTAGCACAAACTTAAAATGGCAAATGGTACTCCTTCCCTCGCAATCAAAACCTTTCTGAAACTTTTTTTTTTATCATAAGAAGAATGATTTTCAAACTAGAAACTGTAGGACAAACAGTAGCAAAAGAAAATTACTGTCCAAGCTAGGTGAGAAGAGATCGAGATCATAACTACTTGAAGTGAGTTCAAATTTCTGGTCCCAGGCAAATTTTTATCCCAGGATATGGAAGGAACTTATAGACATGATGACTAAGCCAATAACCATAATCTTTAAGAAAGAGAAAACAAGGAGAAAACCCAGAAGAATGGAAATGACTACGGTTTGTCTTGATTTTTGAAATGGGGAAACTGATAGGATGTGGAAATAATAGATAAGTAAATTTGCTGTCTATCCTTGCCAAAATTCTGGAATAGATTGCTGAATTGGCTTGAAAATAGGCTGTGTCTGGAAATAATATATCACTTTAAAATATGATTTCTTTGAGAGGGGAAAAAAGTATGTCCATACATGTATATTGCTATTCTCACCTATATTTTGGCCAATGCAGTATTTCACGGATTTTTTTTAGTGAGCAAATTTAAAAGAATTGGTGGTAACTAAATGTCAATATGGGTTCAAGAAAATTGACTCATATTAAGTTAATTCCATTTGTCTTTTTAAAAATAGGATTTTTCAGTTGGTAGATCAGAGGAATGTTATAAACATTTGACTATGAGTTCCTTGAGAACAGAGCTGTCTTTTGCCTTTTTTTTTTTTTTTTTGGTATCTCTAGCACTCAGCACAGTGCTTGGCACATAGTAGGTGCTTAATAAGTTTTTGTTGACAATCATTTTTAACAAGATATTTTACAGTAATTCATGACATTTTTGAACACAAGAGAGTGAAATGTATACTGGATGGTAGGACTGATTGTTTAATTTGCAGCCGACTAAAAAATTGTACTCATAGACTAATGATTCAAGACTAGTCAGCTTGAAGTGAAGTTTCTAGTGAAGAATCAGAGGATTCTTTCCTTGGCATCATCTTTTTTTATAATAATCTTTTATCACTGGCAGGAATTTCAGCAAGGTGGTTGAATAAAAAGGTTTTACTTAAGTCCACCTTTCCCTCCTTACTTCAAATCCACCCCAAGTAAAACACAAGCACAGCAAGTAAATGAGTGGATAGGAATAAAATCCTCACAAGTAAATCCCCACAGGAAAGTCAGCGGACTAAAGGAATGACTAGTAGCTGAGAAAAGTTCTAGAGATAGTGAAAAAAATTCTATGGATTAAATGAGTATAAAGTAGAAATCTCCAAAAGCAGAGAATGATTTTCTAGTGAGTATAGTTAGAGAACCCCAGAAAAGAAAATAGAATTACACAAGAATCTTGAGGGTCATGAGGAAGTCTAATAAGAAATGGAAGGAATAGATTAAGAATAAGATTACAGTTTACTGAATAATTAAAAATGAGAATTAATACCTTACAGAACATTCTGGAAAGAGTCATTAAGCTGTGAACACTTGTTACAAAAGAATGGAGGAAATTGAGTTAAAATATAGTGATATCACAAGAATTTTTGGACTAAAGGCAAAAGATAACATAATTGGAAGGACATAAGACTTTTCTTTTAAAATAAGTTAACCTGTGGAAGTCAGGTGGTGCAATCAGTAGCTCTGTAGTTAGGAGGACTGAGGATTGTAGTAGCAATTTAAATCTGAAGATCTTTCCCACCCATTAATAGGCCATATGACTTGCTTATGTCACAGGAAGCCTAAGTCACATGTGGTAGGAGGAGCTTCCTGAAAGGAAGAGGAAGTTATGTCACAGGAAATGGAGAGAGAGAGAGAGAGAGAGAGAGAGAGAGAGAGAGAGAGAAAGAGAGAGAAGAGAGAGAGAATAGTAAAGGCTGCTAATGGCTGCTAATGACCATCATAGTTAGAGTCGAATAGGCTGACTTAGCTGTACTGTGAGTTTGTTTTTGGGAAGCAGGGGGTCTGAGAGGTTTTGGGATGGTGAGGCTCCAGGTTGTGATATTTTGTATTGAATGTTTTACTGCTCTGATAGATTGGATAAATAGCTCGTGGGATATGGTTCTCTGGTAACTGAGTAAATGGTTTACTTCTTCTGCCTTCTATGTGGAGAGTCTCATATACTTTGCGATACAGAACTACATAGGCATTTTGACAATTATCATCTACATTGTTATTATTGCCTTACTGATACAAGGACTGAGTTCAAATCTGGCCTCAGATACTTATAACTTACTAGCTGTGTGACCCTGGGCAAATCACTTAACCTCAACTGCCTCAAAAAAAAAAAAAAAGGAAAATGAATTAACCTTAAGGACAATATCAGGGAGAGAACTGGGGGGATCATTGTCTTAACAGAGAAACAAAACAAACTGAAAGAGGAAATCATTAAAAAAAAATGTCTAGAGTTTTGGAACCAGAGGGTAAAATGCAGATTTTTTTTTTAAGATACTCAGGATGCCAACAAAGAGAAATCCCATATTTAACACACAGATAATGTGGTTGAAATGCTCCACAACTCTTAGATCAAATACAAAACTTTACAAGTAACCAGAAAGAGAAAAATTACACATCAAAGAACTTCAATCAAACTGACCCAAGACCACTTACTATTATTAAGAAAGGAAAAGAAAAATTAAAGTATGATCTTTTTGAATATCAAGGAAGAGATAAGTAAAATTAAAAACAAAATTACCATTCAACTTATATATAAGAAAGCTGATTATTTTAAAAGACCAATGCAATTGAAAAAAACATTAAGTCATTTGATTAAAAAAGGAGAGAAGAAATCTAAATTACTAAGCTTGACAACGAGGAGAAATTCTCAATGAATGGAGAGGAAATAAAGAAATCAAATAGAAACTAATTTGTATGATAATATACAAACTGGTACAAAAAATGAAATGGATATTTATTTAAAAAAATAAAATACCCAGATGTACAAAATGAAAAATAAATAGTATAAACAAATTGATTGCAAAAAGATAAAATACCAAAAAAGTTGCATTACAAGTGATAGTCCTATTGTATCCTGCTTTCATCAAATATTACCTGACATATTTTGCTTGGTTTTGGACACCATGTTTTAGGAAGGACATCAATAACTTGGAAGATCCAGAGAAGGGCAACCAGGATAGCGAATGACACTGAATCCACGGAATGTGAAGATCAGTTGAAGTAATTGGGCAAATTTAGCACGGAAAATAAAGAAGATTCCATGGGGACATACTATTTATCCTTATGTATTTGAAACACTGCCATGTGGAGGTGGGATTGGACTTTTTATGTTTGACTCCAGATGGCAGAACTTGGAAGAATGGGTGGAAGTTGCAAAGAGGCCAATGGAAGTTTGATTTCGGGGGAAAAACCTAAATTCTCTAACATTTAAGGATGTTCAGAAGTGGAATACATTGCTTTGAGAAATGATGGTCCCCTCCCTCCATCCCTGCCCCCTTAGAAGTCTTCAAGAAGATACTATGTGTCAGGTGTGGGGGTGGGGATTCCTTTGGTGTATGGATTGGCTGATCAAATGCCTTCAAATTCTCTAATTCTGTGATTTGATAACTGAATGAGCCATAAATGAATTCCCAAAGAAACTTCTCAGGCATTTGGATTTACAAGTGAATTCTTTTGAATGTTTAATGAACAAATAACTCCTATGATGCATAAACTCTGCAAAAATGGCAAAATTAGCCATCTTATCAAATTGCTTCCATGAAACAAATAGGATCTTGATACTCAAATTAAGGAAAGATAAAACACAGAAGAAAAAACAAAAACAATACTTTTAATGAATAGACCTATGAAATACTAAATAAAATATTAGCAAATGGACTACAGCAATATATGTATGTGTATATAACATAAAAGTATAATGTATATATGCATGAATAATAAAACAATATTAGCTAACATTTATATAACACTTGCTATATGCCAGGCACTATACCAAATGCTTGACAATTAGTATCTCATTTGATTCAATCATGGGAGGTAGGTGTTACTATTTTCCATATTTTATAGATGAGGAAGTTAAAGCAGAGGTTAAGTGACTTACCATAAGTCACACAGCTAGTAAATGTCTGAAGCTGGACTTGAACTCAGGTCTTTCTGACTTCAGACCTGGTGCTCTACCCATTAAACCACCTATCTGCTTTCTTTCTTTCTCTCTGTGGTTTGATTCCGGGCACCATGTATTGATATGATATATGGATTGATGTGATATGTAAATTTATGATGAATATATATTATTGTGTATATGCATGTGTATGTATATATATAATCTATTATATATATATATATATATATGCATATATGGAGAGAGAAAGAGATACAGAGACAGAAAGAGAAAAAGACAATGAGAGAATTTTGAAAATTAGGAAAAACTTCATTTCCATTCTTCCGGGCCTTCTCCTTGTCTTCTTAAAGATTATGGCTTAGTTATCATATCTTGGGATAAAACATGTCTGGAACTAGAATGTACACACAGACACACACGGAATACATCTATACAAAAACCATTAGACTATAAAAGTGTGACTTTAATAATATCCCTTATGAATATGAAGTGGAGGTGATAAATAGATTTAAAGGATTAGATCTGGTAGACAGAGTGCCTGAAAAACTATGGAAAGAGGTTCACAATATTGTACAGAGGGCAGCAACAAAAACTATTCCAAATAAAAAGAATAGCAAGAAAGCAAAATGGCTATCTGAGGAGGCTTTACTGAGGAAAGCTGAGGAAAGAAGGAAAGAGAAAGGTAAAGGAGAAAGGGAAAGATATATTCAATTGAATGCACAGTTCTAGAGAATAGTAAGGAGAGATAAGAAGTTTTATTTTTAATGACCAATGCAAAGAAATAGAAGAAAACAATAGAATGGGAAAACTAGTTATCTTCAGGAAAATTATAGATGTCAAGGGAAAGTTTCATGCAAAAATGGGCATGATTAAAAACAAAAAAATGGTAGGGATTTAATAGAAGCAGAAGAGATTAAGAAGAGGTGGCAAGACTACTCAAAGGAACCATGAAAGAATGACTTTAACATCATTAGTAACCATGATGGTGTGGTCACCAATTTAGGATCAGACATCCTAGAGAATGAAGTGAAATGGGCCTTGGGAAATTTTGCTAACAATAAGGCTAGTGGAGGTGACACAATTCTGCCTGAGCTATTTAAAATCCTAAAAGATGATGCTGTTAAAGTGCTGAGCTCAATATGCCAGCAAATTTGGAAAACTCAGTGGTGGCCATTAGATCGGAAAAGATCAGTTTACATCCAAATCTTAAAAAGGACATTGCCAAGGAATGTTCCAATTACAAAACAATTGTGCTCATTTCACATAACAGTAAAGTGATGCTTAAAATTCTGTAAGCTAGGCTTCAGCAATACGTGAACAGAGAATTACCAGGGGTACAGATTGGTTTTCAAAGAGGCAGAGGAACTAGAGACCAAATTGCCAACATTTGTTGGAATATGGAAAAAAAAAAGGGAGTTCCAGAAAAAAAAAATGTTTACTTCTACTTCACTGACTATATCAAACCCTTTGACTGTATGGGTCACAACAAAAAGTGGTGAGTCCTTAAAGAGAAGGGAGTACCCGATCATCTTAATTGTCTTCTGAGGAACCTGTATGTGGGCCAAGAAGCAACAGTTAGGACCAAACAGGGAACAACTGATGGGTCTAAGATTGGAAAAGCAATACACCCAGTCTGTATATTGTCAACTTATTTATTTAACTTCTATGCAGAGTACATCATGCAAAATGCTGCATTGGATGAATCAAAAACTGGAATTAAAGTTGCTGGAAGAAACATCAATAATCTCAGATGTGCAGACAATATCATTGTGATGGCAGAAAGTGAGGAGGAATTAAGATGCTTCTTGAGGAGGGTGTAAGAGGAGAGTGTAAAAGCTGATTTGAAGCTTAATAAAAAACTAAGATCTTGGCAACTGGTTCCATCAATTCCTGGCAAATAGAGGGAGGAGAAATAGAAGCAGGGTCAGATTTTATATTCTTGGGCTCAAAGATCATTGTAGATGGTGATTGCTGCCATGAAATTAAAAGACATTTTCTCCTCGGGAGGAAAGTTATGGCAAATTTGGAAAGGATCCTAAAAAGCAGAGACATCACTTTGCTGACAAAGGTCATATAGTTAAAACTATATTTTTTTCCAGTAGCAGTGCATGGCTGTGGGAGGTGGGTTGCTCTATCTTTTCATCCCAGCTATAGGTTGTACATGGCTGCTTATACTATTTGAATAAGTAGGGGGTCACCAACTGCAATCCTTCTGGTAACATGGAGAACCATGGAGTCTTGTCATCTCTTCTGCCTTAGTGTCTTAATGTTCACCAGCTCTTAGCACCTATCCGTCCACTGTGACATTTTAGTCTTAATTTCTTTAATTGTAAAACAAGAGATTTGGATTAAATTATCTGTTTCCTTGAAGTTCCAACTATCTACGTATATCTGAACTTCTAAAGATCTCTCCTAATTTTGAGAATATCATGGTATTTTGAAACTGGCCATATGTTTTACTTGGTATGGGGAAATAAGTAGTCTCTAAAGATTGTGCCAGGGCCCTTTGGGCAGCAGTGACCTGACCCAACATGTCCATTGCCTGACTGCCAAGTATATGTAATCAACTAATGAGAGGGTGGGAAGAATCATATCACCTCATTCTCCCCGCCTATCCCCTCCTATTCACATTACTTTATAGCTATGGCAGATACCTCTCAGAGCAGGGGACCTTTGTCTCATAGGATTAGTTACTAAGAGCTCCACTTCTTTTCTTTTTGTTTTGGGAGGAACAAACTGAGCCACACAAGAAAAACAGGTAAAAATGGGTTATGACAGATTTCAAATCTCATTACATTATCTTTCCCTAAACCTACACCACTTCCAGACTTTGATTTTTGTCAAGGGCCTTTGTCAGAACCTTGGAGTTATTTTCAGCTCTGCACTATCACTTACCCACAAATCCAATGAGTTGCGAAAGCTTGCTGATTCTACCACCACATCTCTTCCATCTGTCCTTTTCTGTCTACTCACACAGCCATTACCCTAGAGTAAAACCTTGTTACTTTTCATCTGGACTAATGCAACAGCCACTTAATTGGTCTCTCTGCCTCAAGTTCTCCCCTCTTCAGTATTAATAAATGAAGAAAAAGATTTGAACCCAGATCTTCCTTAATCCAACTCTCCACTATACCACACAGTTTCTTGAGCAAGTATTATTGCCTCCACTTTATTCCTGAGGAAACAGAAGTTCAGAGAAGTTTGAGATTTGTCTTAACCCTGGCACACAGCTATTGTCAGAGCCAGAATTTTCAACCCTGGGATCTTCTCTCTGAGTACAGAGCTGTTTCAGTTATACTCTGCTGCCTCTCTATGTGATAACATTTGAACTCTTCTATAAATGGAATGTTCGATGTTTCTGTATCCATCTGCCTTGAGGTCTATGGGATGAATTCCATCTTTTCCTGGACATTTTCCCCCATGCCATTTAACATCTGTACTCTCTTTATTCCATATCATCCAGTCAAATCCAATAAACATTTATTGATAAATAAATCATCCATTTATAATAAAATGATATAATAATACAAATCAATTTATTGATTAATAAACATTATGAGTAAGGTTCTGTACTAGGCTTGCAAAAATAAAACAAACAAAACAGTCCCTGCCTTTGAGTAACATATATTCTAATGTGGGGAACAGATTATAACATGTAAACAGATACATTTATATATGCTTATTTGAGATTGGAGAAAAAATTGTCAATCAGAGGGCCAGGAAAGAAAAAAAAAGTTGCTCATGAGCATTGAAAGAAGCTAGGAATTTTAAGAGGTAAACATAAGAATGGCATGCCTTCCAGGGAAGTGTGACAATTTGGGCAAAGATATGGAAGCAGGATGTTGAGGTGGAGAAACAAGTGTGTCCTCACAGTTTAAATTTCCAGAATATTTCTTTGGTTAAAACATTCAACACAGAAAGTCAGTCCCAGTAGGTTGTCGCATTGTACATAAAGATCTGCTTGTATGAAATGACACTGCAGCAGGTTGTGTAAAAGTCATAGTTCAAATACACAATTTAACTTACATGAGCAACTATAGGGGGATATTATTGGAGGAAGCAGCACTTCCAAAGTGACTTTCTCAGCTTAGCTGAGCAAAATGAAAAGTATGATGCATTAAAATAAACAAAACAATTTCTATTGTTTGAAAAATTTAAACCAACAACAACAACAATGGTGATGATGAAAATGCAAACTCGTGAATCAGTGAAGTGCTGTGGCTTAGAGTCATAGCTTGTTGGCTGGCAGTGCAAGCAGGAGAACATGGATGGCTTTTAGAGCAAACGAGATCCTCGGGAGAAGGACAACAAGGAAGACTAGCATAAAGAAACAGCAGCAAGTGTGAAAGGGAACATATTCAAAGACTTCTAAATATACTTTTAAAAGTTCCCAACCTGGTATATATGGCAAGCAATGGTTATTTCCACCCTTGCATCTTCGAGAAGGGAAGGATACTCTACATTCTTCCCATAATTTAAAAGGGAGACCATTTGCTTCAGGAGGGAGGCAAGAAGGCAGTAGCTCAGACAGTAGTCCTGATGAAGGCACTGATCTCTCTATCATTCTGAGAATGTCTATATGCAGCAGATAAAATCAGGGAGATCCTGGACTTCTGAGCAAATGGTGGACTGCTTCACTGTACTATAACAACTGAGCTATCTGTTTTGTAATGAAGAAGAATGAAAGACCTCTATTTGGATTAGTGTAGCTCTAAAGTGTCTGGTTGACTGGATAAATTTCCACATGTCTGCATTTGTGTTCTGTGCTATGTGTCTCCAGAGAAAATCTTGTGTTTTAGGCTGTACTTTAAATTACTTGAGGTCTCAAAGAATTAATGAAGGAAATTAATGAACGAAGGAAGGGAAAAGCATTTATTAAGCAATTATATGCAAGGCTGTAATTACTAAATGCTAAGGTTACAAACAGAAAATGACATCCCTTCTCTCAAGGAGTTCATGTTCTAATGAGCAAGATAATGGGATCTCTATGTAAGCTAGGTGGTACAGTAGATACAGTGCCAGGCACGGCATCAGGAAGACCCATATTTGTGAGCTCAAATCTGACCGTAGATGCTTATTAGCTATATGACCCTGAGTATGTCACTTAACCCTGTTTGCCTTAGTTACCTCATCTATAAAATGAGCTGGAGAAGGAAATGTCAAATTACTCCAGTATTTTTGCCAAGAAGACACAAAAATGGAGTCATAAAGAATCAGACATGACAGAAAAATGACTGAACAAAATTTCTGTACTAAAAAGTCACTGACAGCTACATTTTTCACAACACCTTCTGAGGCCCTCCTAATTCTCTTGGTATGTCCATTGCAGAAGTCCTGATAATCTTGCAGGTGGTCAGTCAACACTTACATACAAAAGGAGATTGTTTTTTCTTTTGTATGACCAAAGGGTCTCTAGAAGTTAGGAAAATCTTAAAAAGTAAGAAGACTGTGGTTTCTGAAAGGCTATGTGTAGAGTACGGCTACAACCATTCTCTAATTGGCCATAGGGAATAACTTCCTTCCAGCAAGGGTTGTAAAGACCTGGAATGTGTTACTGAGAGGCAGAATCACTTTCCACGAAAATACTAGATTGATACCATCTGTATGTGATGACTCAAGTTCAGTCTGGAGGCTCAAACTAGGAAAATCACTTTAAATCTTTTTCAAGTGAGTGATCTCTCTCTTAAAATGACTACTGCTAAACATTGAGAGAATTTTACTGGGATGTTTTGGAATTATCTTCTCTAGGAAGTGTTGGGGAAGGAAAAAGAAGATTCTCAAAATAAGATAGATCAGTGGGCAGAAACTGATGGTACATATGTCAAAAATGTCACATGGACTTATTTTTTTTAAATTTTACTTGGGCTTTTAAGAGGTAAACATAAGAATGGCATGCCTTCCAGGGAAGTGTGACAATCTGGGCAAAGATATGGAAGCAGGATGTTGAGGTGGAGAAACAAGTGTGTCCACACAATTTAAATTTCCAGAATATTTCCTTGATCAAAACATTCATCACAGAAAACCAGTCCCAATGGGTTGTCACATTGTATGTAAAAGTCTGCTTGTATGAAATGACACTGCAGCAGGTTGTGTAAAAGTCATAGTTACTACTGCTTTGCCTTCTCCTTAATGCTTTTAAGAGAGTTGGTGACCATCACAGTCACATTGTCCATGAAAGAGTCAAGAATAAGCACCTAGGCCAATCTAATCTTTCACCTATTCATGAGAATCAAGAGTCAGTCAGCCTTGTTCCCTCTCTTCCATAACCTTCCAAAAGCCCTACCTAGCCTCTTCCCAGCCTACCAGGAGGAATAATGGGAAGGAAGAAACCAAATTCTGGAAGAGAATATTAGAACTGGTAGAAGGGACTTTAGAGGTCATAATTAACATGTTTTGTGGGACCACGTGTCAAATCAGAAATAAATAACCCCAAATTATAACAATGCTCCTAAATATTTGACACCAGAAGAGGGAGTAATTAGGATAGATCAGTGTGGGATTCAGATTTTCACAGATAAACAAATGAAAAAGTCTCAATTAAGAAACTGTATCCATTTTAATAAACACATGCACACATACACAGAGATTCATACATTCAGAAAGACTCTTACATAGACACAAACATACTCATTCATTTGTACTTATTGCAGATTGCAAATCACAGCCAAATGACATGGTCCATTCTTATGGAGTTGGCAGTCATTTAGCCTTTTCACATCAACAGTGAGTCAGCCAGGTCACCATTATCCTGTACTTGGGCAGCTATTTTTTGTTTTTGTTTTGTTTTTAACCTGAGTACCAGGCTTTGCATTTATCTCTATTAAATCTCTCCTTGTTATTTTGGCTATATTATCGCAGGCTGTTGATATTTTAGATGTGCATGCAGGCATTCATTCTACTATGTTCTAGATACTGGTGCAGGTAGTGGGAATACAAATACCAAACCAAGAAAATATTCAGGGAAGACAACATATAGACAGAAAATTACATACAAAATTTATATAAAATGATGATGATGATGATGATAGCTAACATTTGTCTATCACCTCCTATGTGCCAGGCACTGCGACAAATGCTTTACAAATATCTCATTCGATCTCCACAACAACCCTGTGAAGAAGCTACAGATTAATTTCTGTGGGGAGGGTATAGCAACTGGGGACATTGGGATAGGCTTCTTCTAAGAGATGGTACTTGATGAGTTTTGAAGGAATCCAGGGATTCCACAAAGTGGAGATGGGGAAGAACTTTATTTTAAGTATGAGAAACTGCTTTTAGCCTTGCACAAATCCGTAGAGATGGGAGATGGATTTTTGTTTAAAGGGAACAATAAAGCTGGGCATAGCTAAGTGGTGCAATGATCAGAGTGCTGTGGCTGGAATCAGGAAGACTCATTTTCATGAGTTCAAATGCAGACTCAGAGACTTACTAGCTTGGTGACTCTGGGTAAGTTCCTTCACCCTGTTTGCCACAGTTTCCTCATCTGTAAAATGGCAAACTGCTTCAGTATCTTTGCCAAGTAGAAGGAAATGGCAAAATGCTCCAGTATCTTTGCCAAGAAACCTCAAATAAGATCATGAAGAGTTGGACATGACTGAAAGAACTCAGCAACAACAGCAAGAAAGCCACTTTGGCTAGAACACAATGTTCATGTAGGCGAATGATAGACAATGAGCCTTGAAAGATAGGCTGGAACTCATTTATGAAGAGCTTTAAAAACCAAAGAAAGGAGTTTATGTTTTATCTAAGAGAAGAGTTCATGTATTATTTTAGAGACAAGAGGGAGGGACCAGAGCTTCTGGAGCAGAGGATTGATATGGTCAGACCTCTGCGTTAGGAGTATCAATTTGGTAGCTATGTGGAGGATGGATTGGAGAGGAGACAGATAATGCAGGGAAAGCAATTAGGAGGAAATAGGTGAGAGATAATAAAGGCTTCAACCAGGGTGGCGGTAAATCATACTGTCCAAAATGCCAGCTGTTCTTCTGGGCTCTGTAACATCTGAAAATTTGATCATCAAACCCTCTGAATCACTGGCAAAATGATGAACAGAAGAGGGTTTAGGACAGAATCCTGTGGCACACAGGACGTTCCTCTAGATTGATGTCAATCTATTAATCAACATTCTGTATGTCTAGTTCTTCAACCAGGCATGATTCCATCTGACCATATCTTCATTTATCTATCTATTTATACACAAAGCTGTCTGAGAGATTTCGGTATATGCAATGCTGAAATCCAGATACATCATGTAACAAAACAACCACAACAACTAGCATTTATATCATACCTACTATAAGCCAGATGCTGTTAAGAGCTTTACAGATATTATCTCATTTTAAATACAGAACTTTCCTAATCTATCAGTCTACCAATATTTTGCCATATTTGACTGATGTTTCCTTTTCTAAGTGCTTATTATTTTTTAATGTTTTTTTGTTTTTAGTTTTAGTTTGCAACACACGGTTCTACATAATTTTGAGTTCCAGATTTTCTTCCCTCCCTCCTCCCTCCCTCCCTAAGATGGCATGGAATCCCATATAATTCCATGTATAACTTGGCATTGAATTAATTTACACACTAGTCAAGTTATGGAGAAGAATTATGACCAATGGAATGAATCATGAGAAAGAAGAAACAGAACAAAAAAAAAAACCCACAACCCAACAACGAATACAAAAGAGAGGAAAAAAAAAGGGGGGTGGAGAAAAAGGCCAGCATGAAGTGTGCCTCGATCTGCAGTCATACTTCATAGTTCTTTGTTCTTTCTCTGGATGTAGATAGTATTCTCCATTGTGAGTCCCTTGGAGCTGTCTCTGCATATTGTGTTGCTGAAAAGAGCAAAGTCTGTCAGGGTTAGTCATCACAGACTCCATATATCTGTGGTTGTGTATAATGTTCTCCTGGCTGTGCTCTGCTCACTCAGCATTATGTCATGTAGGTTCTTCCAGGTTGTTATGAAGTCCGTATCATCCCCATTTCTTATAGCACAATAGTATTCCATTACCTTCATATACCACAGCTTGTTCAGCCATTCCCCAATTGATGGGCATCCCCTTGATTTCCAATTCTTAGCTACTACAAAAAGAGATGCTATAAATATTTTTGTACATATGGGTCCTTTTCCCACTTGTGTGATCTCTTTGGGATACAACCCTGGGAGTGGTACTGCTGGGTCAAAGGGTATGAACATTTTTATAGCCCTTTGGGCATAGTTCCAAATCGCTCTCCAAAATGGCTGGATCAGTTCACAACTCCACCAGCAATGTAACAATGTTCCAATTTTCCCACATCCTCTCCAGCATTTATCGTTTTCCTGTTTTGTTATTTTAGCCAATCTGACAGGAGAGAGATGGTATCTAAGAGTTGTTTTGATTTGCATTTCTCTAATCAGTAGTGATTTTGAGCATTTTTTTCATATGTCCATAGATATCTTTAGTTTCTTCCTCTGAAAACTGTCTGTTCATATCCTTTGACCACTTCTTGATCGGGGAATGACTTGTATTCCTACATATTTGGTTCTATATATTTTGGAAATGAGACCTTTATCAGTGACACTAGTTGTAAAGATTTTCTCCCAATTTTCTGCCTCCCTCTTAATCTTTGTGGCATTGGCTTTTTTGTACAAAAACATTTCAATTTAACTTAATCAAAGTTATCCATTTTGCATTTTGTAATGCTCTCTATCTCTTGTTGGGTCATGAATTCTTTTCTTTTCCATAAATCTGATAGGTAAACTATTCCTTGCTCTCCCAAATTGCTTATAGTTTCAGCCTTTATTCCTAAATCATGAACCCATTTTGACTTTATTTTGGTATATGGTGTAAGATATTGGTCTATGCCCAGTTTCTGCCCTACCATTTTCCAATTTTCCCAGCAG
>CM053626.1:115347260-115381000 GCA_028646595.1 Phalanger gymnotis | reverse complement strand
TTGTCAATTATGCTAATCATTTTCCTAATGTTGAACCAGCCTTGCATTCCTGGAATAAATCCTACCTGGTCATAGTGTATTATTCTAGTTATAAGTTGCTGCAATCTTTTTGCTAATATTTTATTTAAAATTTTTGCATCAATATTCATTAGGGAAA
The DNA here is from genome assembly GCA_028646595.1 of Phalanger gymnotis. NCBI lineage: Eukaryota > Metazoa > Chordata > Mammalia > Diprotodontia > Phalangeridae > Phalanger > Phalanger gymnotis. The sequence continues at coordinate 115,380,843 of CM053626.1, read as the reverse complement.
TTGGTTTATAATTTTCTTTCTCTGTTTTGACCCTAACTGGTTTGGGTATTAGTACCATATTTGAGTCATAAAAAGAATTTGGTAGAATTTCTTCACCTATTTTCCCAAATAGTCTACAAAGTATAGGAATTAATTGTTCTTTAAATGTTTGACAGAATTCACATGTAAAACTGTCTGGCCCTGGAGATTTTTTCCTAGGGAGTTCATTGATGGCTTGCTCAATTTCTTTTTCTGAGATGAGGTTATTTAGAAATTTTACTTCCTTTTCTGTTACCCTGGGAGATTTATGTTTTTGTAGATATTCATCCATGTCTCTAAGGTTGTCCAATTTATGGGCACATAATTGGGCAAAATAATTCCTAATTATTGTTTTGATTTCTTCTTCATTAGAGGTGAACTCACCCTTTTCATTTTTGATACAGGTAATTTGATTTTCTTCTTTCTTTTTTTAATCAAATTGACCAAAGGTTTATCAATTTTATTGGTTTTTTCATAAAACCAGCTCTTTGTTTTATTTATTAATTCAATAGTTTTTTGATTTCAATTTTATTATTCTCTCCTTTGATTTTCAGTACTTCTAATGTGGTATTTAATTGGGGATTTTCAATTTGTTCTTTTTCTAGCTTTTTCAGATGTATGCCCAAATCATTGATCTCTTTTTTCCCTATTTTATTCATGTAAGCATTTAGAGATATGAAACTTCCCCTAAGAATTGCTTTTGCTGCATCCCATAAGTTTTGGTATGTTGTCTCATTATTGTCATTCTCTTGAATGAAGTTATTAATTGTTTCTCTGATTTCTTCTTTGGCCCACTCATTCTTTAGAATTAGATTATTTAGTTTCCAATTAATTTTTAGCTTATTTTTCCATGGTTCTTTGTTACAAATAATTCTTATTGCATCATGATCTGATCTAAGTGCTTATTAACTATCTAATAATTTATATATAGTTTTACCTGAGATTGACAACAAACTCACTAGCCTCTAAATGAATATTTGTCTACAGGATCATGCTTGTCATTCAATTGAACATTCTGAAGTCTATATTTAAAAAATTTAAGGATCATACCAACTATTTTTAAGACTCTTTCTCTCTTTCACCTATTGTGAAACCTAAGGTAATATGGTCACTTTATCCCAAGTTTAACATTTCTCATCACTCCCTAATCATTTCCTTTTTGTGGAATAGAATTAAGTCCAGAGCCATGTTTCCCTTTGTTTTCTTCTTTACCTTCAGGGAAATGAAATTGTCAGCTAAGCCCATAAAGAATTTATTTCAGCAGAATAAGACTTCTAACAAATAATAAATAATTTAAGTTCCTCATAATCATTATATTTGTTTGTGACAGAGTTGTGATGTATATTAAGAAAGTATCATATATATCCTTCATCTAGTCGAGTGTTCTGTGTTTTAAATCTACAGTGATAAATAGGCCCATGGGATTTTAAAGCTCAGAAATATTTTAGTCTAGTCTACAACCCTTTTTATCTTGCTCTGAAAACTATGGTTCAGAAAGATAAAATGACTTATACAAAGTCATATCACTAATTAGTGGGGAGAACTAAGATTAGAAGTCATATTCTTTGACCTGGTATCCAGTAGGCTATCAGTTCCAGAGCACTAGCATTCTATTTTCCTCACTGCTTTCTAGTACATACAACTGGTTCCATAGATCTCTACAGAAAGTGATTTTTACGTAATGAGAATATGTCTTCTTCTCATTCACTTCACTTAGCTCTTATACAATTTGATATCTTTATGCAAGTCATAACATGTACTAAAATGAAGACATTAAATACTGTGTCATTATAATAAACAGGATTATGAACCGAAAGGTGACAATAATGATAAAGGATAAACAGTACTGTACCATAAAGTTACTGTACCTAGCCTTTATCACTGATAGGTGGTTACACATTTTTTTTTTTAATGAAGTTATGGAGAGATGTTTGGACAGTGGCTCTTTTACCCCTCACATATCTGATGATAGCAAGCAATATTATCTACAACTAGTCTTCGAACTTTTAAAAATCTTGAAGCATTTAGATCCATCTTTTCAATTCAAGAAAAAAGTCACTTGAATGATTGAATGCTTCTGCCAACTATTTTGTTGGGAAACTTCTTGGTTCAACCTTGGGTTCCAAAGCTTCCCTTTATTTTTCTGCTGTCTTTACAGCTAGCAGTTCAGTCAGATCCTCTTGAGATTCAATCAACTCTTCCATAACTTTCTTATCTACTTCTAGCACCAGTTCTTGTACTAATTTTATAGTCATTCGAACATTTCATCTTTTGTCAAATCCACAAAAATCAGGAACAAACTGAGGGCACAATTTTTTTCCAAACTCTCTTCATACATGTTTCTGTTACCTCTCCCCATGCTTTTCAGAATTCTTTACATAAAGCCAAATTTGCATAATGTGAATTTACATAAATCAAGAACTGTCTGTTCTCCATTTTATCTCTTTGACTTTCTTCCTTTATTTCACACCCAAAAGTTGGCAGTGTTTTCAACTCTTAGTAAATAAATTTGCAAGCAAGTGCATATCTTCTTGATATAACAGGGCAACTTCTATTATACCTGCTCCTTTGGAAGAATATAACTGGTATCCAAGGCAGCTAGGTGGTGCATTGAATAAAGTACTAGACTTAGAGTCAGAAAGATCTGAGTTCAAATCTAGCCTCTGATTGGGTAATGGTGGGCAAGTCACTTACCCTTTGCTTAACTTTGTTTTCTCAACTGTAAAATGGAGATAATTATCACCTACATAACAGAATTACAAGGATCAAATGAGATATTTGTAAAAGATTTTGAAAACCTTAAAGCATTGTATGACAACAAACAACAACATTTACACAGTGCTTACTATGTGCAGGGCACTGTGCTAAGCTCATTATAATTATTATCTTATTTGCCCTTATCAGTGATACAAATTGTTCAGGCTGATTCATTGTTGAAACAGTCCTAGGCATACTTTTTAATTCATCCACCTCTCAATAAACAGGATTTAAACTAAGCTATCAGAGACAGACTTTCTCATCTGCTTGAGAGCAGTCTACTTACTAGGAACAAAGAGAAGGAAGGAGGGAGAGAAAACGGCCCAGATATATTTGTTTAATCAGATAGAATGGAGATCAGAGTTGATATAAAAGGAAGAACAGCAGCGTGAAGAACATGCCTAGTAATTTGCAGGAAAGAAATAACTGAAAAGAATCAGAAATCAGATGTTGTATTTTAACATACAGAATAAAGAAAACTAAGTGAACTTTAAATTTTTAACATTAGGAAGGAAGTAGGAATTTAGAGATATCCCCTAGACCTGGTCAGATAAGACTGAAATAATTTTGGGAAGGTTGGGACCGTCTACATTGCTTTTATTTGTATAATAAGAGCTAGTATCTTGATGGCATCAGCTAGGTGGTGTAATGATTAGGGAACCAGACCTGGAGCCTGGAAGACCCGAGTTCAAATCTGACATCAAAAGCTCTTTTCTTTTCTTGGACTTGGGACTTTCTTGGACAACTCACTTAACCTCTGCTTCAGTTTCCTCATCTGTAAAATGGGAAGAGTAATAGCAAATATTCCTCTTCCTCAGGATTGTTATGAGGATCAAAGGAGATAATATTTATAAATATATTTATAAAGCCATTCTTCAATAAATAAAAACCTGCTGGACAGTACCTAACCTCAAGGAGCTTATGGGAGAATTGAAAAGTTGTAGGTGTATACAGGAAATGAGTAGGAGGGCTGGAAAATAAACACAGTAAGGCTGAAGGTAGCCTATTAGATCCCAAGGTATTTTCAGGGAGTGAAGTTCCATTTTCAGGAGAGGAGGGAGTAGAAGTGATGGTTCTAGTGCAAACATCTGGTTGGAAAGGTCTGGAAAGATGACATTTTTGTTTATGGAGATAATACGTTATTGTGAAGATTTAAATCTGGGAAGCGATGATTGTGCTTCCTCTAACATTTAAGTTGATATTAAGGGAAAGTTTGTAAGTATATTTGGGAGAATGTATAACTCTGGCCCTATTGTTCAGTCATTTTTAGTCATGCCCGACTCTTTGTGACCTCATTTGGGGTCTTCTTGGTAAAGATCCTGGAGTAGTATGACATTTCCTTCTCCAGCTCATTTTACAGATGAGAAAACTAAGGCAAATAGGGTTAAGTGAGTTACCCAGGGTCACACAGCTAGTAAGTGTCTGAGGCTGTATTTGAACTCAGGAAGATGAGCCTTCCTGACTTGAGACCTGGTACTCCATCCATTGTACCACCTGGCTGCTCTTGTGTCTCTGTGTAAGTTATATCTCTTTGAGCCTCAGTTTCCTTTTCTACAAAATTGAGGTAATATTTTTATAGTAATTTTTATTTAATATTTCACTTTCTCCCAATTACATGTGAAAACAATTTTTAACATTCATTTAAAAAAAAACTTTTTGAGTTCCAAATTCTCTCCCTCCTTCTCCCCTCTCATTGAGAAAGCAAGCAACTTGATATAGGTTATACAAATGAAGTCATGCAAAGCATTTTTTTCATATTAGTCATGTTGTGAAAGAAAACATGAACAGAAAAACAGAAAAAGGTAAAAAAAAGTATGCTTCAATCTACTTTCAAACTCTATCAGTTCTTTCTCTATAGACAGATCACAGTTTTCATCACAAATCTTTCAGAATTGTCTTAATCGTTGTATTGCAGAGAATAGCAAAGTCATTCCATTTGATCATTATACAGTATTGCTGTTACTGTGTACAATGTTCTCCTGGTTCTGCTCGTTTCACTTTGTGTTTGTTAGTGTAAGTCTTTCCGGGTTTTTCTGAGAGCATTCTGTTAACCACTTCTTACAGCATGATAGTATTCCATCACAATCATATACCACAATTTGTTCAGCCATTCTCTAATTGATGGGCGTCAAAAATTGAGGTAGTACTTGTGCTGCTTAATTCAATGAGCTATCATAGGAAAAATGATTAGAGGTCCTCTAATCTTACTTCTTCATTTTATAGATGAAGAAACTGAGATCCAAAGAGGCTATGAGATTATCCCCAAGTCACATAGGCATTAAGTGATGGAATAAAAATTTGAACTGAGACTCTCTGACACCAAAACCAATGCTTTCTCTATCACGTGATAGAAATGTGAATTGTTATGGTTCCATGTGATTTTTGTCTCAGACACAAAGCATGTTCATGGAGTATTTGGAAGGAAAAGGGGACTGAGAGTTTTACGTTCTTTAATCTATGAAGTTACCCCTTTTGAATCTACTGTAGTTCTTGCATTTCCACATCTGTCTTGGTCCTTTCCATTCTGTCTGCAGCACACTTTGATGATGTTTATTTACTATCTTCCAAAAACCTTTTGTGACACACACCATTACCTTTGATTATAGTATCCAAATGCCTAATACTGATCTACTCTCCATACTCTATGTTTAGCAACTATTTAAAGGGATCTGAATTGTTCTTGGGCCCTAAATAGCTACAAATAAGTGAGTTTAAAGTGGTAGCAGCAGGCTTTTAAATAACCTTTATTAGCACTCACTTTTTAGGGTTAGATTTGGCTCCCTGAGAGCAAGAGACAGGCCAGGATGAAGGACAGGCAGCATTTAAGCCACTCATACTTACAGAAGAGTGACCCATGGTCTATGGGAGACCTAAGTCACTTAACATGTGTCAGCTTACCCCATTAGCCATGTGGATGGGGGCAGAGGTTGTATGGAAGTAATGGAGGGTGTTTGTTTGCCTGTATAACCCTATAGTGAATAATGATTACTGTTTGGTTCTTGTTACCACGCTCAGCTGATACTATGGCAACCAGGCTGCATAAAATGGGATGGGAGGGGGAAATGCTGCTTAGCAACACCAAGATTTAGTAAGAAAAGAACTGGTTTTAATGGATATGGGTTTTTTTTTAAATGTCAGTTTTGCAAAGGAAAAAACAGAGAATCATGAGAGAGGAGATAAACCAAATTAGAAAGATATAGGATAGGGAGATGGGGGATAATGAAAATAGCCAGAGAGCAAATGCAATTTCTAAATGACTTAAGAGAAAAGATAAATATAAGTCAACCGTATCAGAACTGAATGTCTTAGATTATTCATGTCTTAATTGGAAAGAACAAGAATACATTAAAATTTGCATGTAAAAATTACAATAAAAAACCAGGTAAGTTCCAACATTTCTCCTATAAAATTTTCCTTCAAATAAAGGTTTGTAGAAGCATTATATCCACCTGTTTGACATGTCCTGTAGGTTCCTCTCAGAGGTTTGTTTTAGTCAAATTACATATGGAGGGTTTTAAAAAATCATTTATATTTAACTTTTTGTTTTGTTATGTTATGGTTATATGGATTTTGCCTTCATTTGAAAGTACGTGCCAACCATTCTAGCAGGTGGTATATTTCAATTTAACAAGCATTAAGTAAACACCTACTATGTTGGGCCTGAGGTGCAAAGTTCAGATAAGACCCCAACTCTGACTTCATGAAACTTATAGTCTAATGGGGGAGCAATGGAATGAGGATTTGGCAGACATCCAGATAAATAAAGTACAAAATATTATCTAAATACATAAAAGGTACAAAGTGCTTGGTAAGGTCTGTGTGGGCCTTATTGACAGGCAGTTGCCTTCCCAGGGCATAATAGAGGACACTTAGGGTAGTTAGGTAGTTCAGTAGATAGAGTGCCAGGTCTAGAGGTTGGAAGACTCTGAGTTCAAATCCAGCCTCAGATGCTTACTAGCTGTGTGACTCTGGGCAAGTCACTTACCCTTGTTTGTCACATTTCCTTATCTGTAAAATTAGCTGGAGAAGGATGAACCACTTCAGTGGCTTTACCAAGGAAACTTCAAAAAGGGGTCATGGAGATTCAGACATACCTGAAAGAGACTAAACAAGAGAAGATTTAGCTTTTCATGATTGATATTTATGGCTGCAATAGTATATAGTAGTAGTATTAGGGTGTTCAAATTATTTGGGACAAAGTAAAATAGTTAAATTTATTGACATTTAATATGCCTTATAAATTTTTAAATCTTTAAAAAAATGTCAATTTGCAATTATGTTCTCCTCTGGCTTTGTTGTTCATTTGTTTCAGTTATGTCTGACTCTTTGTGACTCCATTTTGGGATTTTCTTGGCAAAGATACTGGAGCAGTTTACCATTTTCTTCTTCAGTTCATTTTACTAATGAGGAAACTGAGGAAAAAGGTTTAAGAGACTTGCCCAGGGTCACAAAACCAGTCAATGTCTGAGGTCATATTTGACCTTAAGAAGATGAGTTTTCCTAATTCCAAGCCCAGCATTGTAGACATCCTTTTACATGATTTGGTCTTAAGTTCACAAGATTTTGACACACATTTCAAAATTCATTATGAAACCATGCTTATCACATTGGATTTTAAGTATACCTTTAATGCACAGTTTATTTTTCCAAATCAAATCCTTGATTATATAGCTATGGGTTTTTGATAAAGTTTAAATTGACTAGGATTTAAATTGATAAATTTGATAGGGTTTAAATGGCCCTCCCAGGCCATTGAAGCATGCTTATTTTTATCCCTTGGATAAATTTCTTGACCTTTTGTGACATGTGGTATGATGCAGTGTCATATTTCAGGAGTCTATTTCCATTCGTAAATTTCTGTAATTCTGGAAAAATTTTGCATCTCAATATATCGATATATTTTTCATAGATTATCATTCTCTCAATTGGGAAAAGACCTCCAAATTCAACGGAAGTAGAAAATCCTCCAAACATTTTTTGGAGGAGGATATTTTATAATATGGTGATGATGCCTAGATTTTATAGGCTTGTTTAACATCTGACATTGTTTTTTGGTATAGTCTTGAATGAAAAAGTGAAGTTCCTCAGTGAAAATTTCCTTTTTCCAATCTTTGACACTTGTCTTTTTATTGTCTTGCCCCTGAAAAACATTTTTTCCTCTAACAATGGTTAGCAGTTGAAAAACAAGAGCAACTAGTCTTTTTACTGTTCTTCCAGATTCAAGGAGCCTATGCCAATACAACCCTCTAGCTGCTAGGCACCTCTTGTATTAGCGAGGCTATAATCACAACATAGACAATAATTGTCAATATGCCTATGTGGTTCTGTATTGCAAAATATGAGACTCTCACATAGAAGGTAGAAGAAGTAAGCAATTTATTGAGACACTAAAGAACCAGGTCCCAAAACCAATAAGTTCAACCGATCCAAGCAGCAACCAACTCCCAAAACCAGTAAGCCACTTTACCATAACAGCAAGAAACTTAAAACACAATATCACAGCATGGAGCCTCGCCATCCCATAACCTTCCGTCCCCCTGCTGTAGCCTTCCCACAAACACACTCATAGCACAGTATATTATGGTTATTGTCATTATTATCAGCATGTTTGGGATGCTGACTTAAGACTTTTGATTGTATATCTTGTACCTTTTCCATTATGTGGCACTGAAGTCAATAAACTTTTCTAGGCCCTGTAATTGACTTCAAAAGTAAAGCCTCATTTTTTAAAATGAGAAATTAGTAATAATAACAATGCTTAAAGGGAATTAAATGAGGAATTCATACAAGGAAAAAGTTTTCAGCCAAACCTTACAAAAAAAAAAAACCCATGCTTCAATACTCCATTACTAACAAATATAGAGTATACCAGTATTCTTTTTTCCTAGTTCAACCCCTTACCCCATTAGACAAGTCATTCAAAAGCAATGATCTTGTAACTTGGTGATCTGGGTCACCACAGCTTGTTAATTATGACTGGAAGTTTTGATAACTTTAAAGAGTGAAAATGGAAAGGAAGGGAAAAGGGGATAGGAGGGGAGTGGGGTGACAGAAGGGAGGGTTGACTGGGGAACAGGGCAACCAGGATAAATGCCATCTTGGAGTGGGGGGGGAGGGTAGAAATGGGGAGAAAATTTGTAATTCAAACTCTTGTGAAAATCAATGCTGAAAACTAAGTATATTAAATAAAAAAAAATTTTTAAAAAAGAGTAAAAATGGATTCCAAGCTTATTATTTAGAGAAACCTATAGTAGCTCAGGGTATTCTCAGCTTTCAGTGAATTCTCCCTAAGATATGTTCTTTACTTGTTGTTACCTTTAGGACTGACTGAAGAGGTTCTCAATCTATCTTCTTTATCTTAATAAGGGAAGAACATGGTGGACTGGAAGAAGCACATATGGTATAATCTTGGCTAAAGAATAAGCATCATAATAGGTGACTGTTCTTGATCTTCTGGATCTCACATTCTGTAACTGGAATGATCATAAGCTTCCATTTATGTAGCTTCTGACAGTCTACAAATCATTTTCTCATAATTATCATGTGAGATGGGAAGTTAAAGTGTCATTATCATCTTCACTTTATAGCGAATACTGAGGTTTAAGAAAGTTTAGATGGCTAGAAAGAGACAGAGCTGGGACTCTAATAAAGTCTTCTGATTCTAAAACCAGTTCTCTTTCTACTCTTCCATGTGCAAATCATGTAGCACTGAACCTTCGACCTGTTTTTAAAATCCTATTAAGCCTATGAGGAATTTCAAATGGAATTAGCAGCCACAATAATAGCAATAGCTAAAATCTACATAGTACTTGAAGGTATGCAAATCAGTTATATACATATATCTTATTTGATCCTTACAACTATCCTGTGAGACAGATATTATTATGGCTATTTTTACAGATAAGGAAACTGGACTGGAAGAGTTTAAGTGACTTTACCAGCGTCAGAAAGTTTTATGTGATTTTGAGTCAAAATGTGCCTGGGGGAGGATTCACACTTCTTGATTCCAAGTCAAGTGCTCTATCCACTATGCCACCTTCCTAGTTGCCTCCTAGAGAGAGAAAATACCAAATCTGACATATCAAGTATTTTTAAAAAGTATTCAAGTATAATGCTACAGTGCAGATATAAAACATGTGCTGCATTTGTTTCCCTTTATTCCAAGGGGAATGCAGTTTTCCTCCTATTGTTTTCTTGTTGTTCCTTATTGTTTTCACTCACATTGATATGTAAACAGTCAACTGATAATTCAAGTACCAAGTTTGCTTTAAATTGTATATGGAAATTCCAATAAGACTTGGAAGAAGTTCTGAAAAGCTAAGATTTTGAACAGATGAAAAGCTATTTTAACTGCACTGCTTTCTGTACCCTATTTGTAAGCACTTGAGAGCACAACTCAGTGCCATATATACATATATATGTATGTATATATATATATATATATATAAAACTTATACATATATATTATGTGTATATGTATATAATATTTCTTTCTTCTCCCTTTCCTTTATAAAGCCTCTGGTAGGGTACCATGATCTAAGAACAATTGTTTAACTAGCATTTCCTGATGATAGGATCCCATTAACCTATTTTTTTTTCAAACCATCATATCATATACTGATTTGCTTTTGGAATTTCAAGGTTGAGAATCATAGATTTTTAAACATTTTAAGGGCCTTAGGAGGTCATGTAGTCCAATTTCCTATGCGGTGTAGGAGTCCTCCCTATGATCGCCCCTGACAGGTTCTCCTTATTCTCTTATTGAATAGCTTTAGTTGTTAGGAAGTTCATTTTTATATTAACATGCCTTGAAATGTTTCCCTGTAACTCTTTGCTAGTTGGTCCTAATTCTGTCCTCTGGAGCAACAGAGGACATACCTTTTTTTTAAAAAAATAAATATGACAACTCTTCAAGTATTCAAATTTATCGTTTATCTCTCTTAGTCTTCTCTTTTCTAGGCTATCACATTCCCATTTTCTTAAAGAAGAAAAAAAATTCACTCTAAAAAGCCAATTCTGGATAGTTCCCATTTTATTCTGCAATTAGCGTAAATGAAAAATAGAATTACAAGGCAAGAGGTAATGTGGCTATGTAATAAAAATCCTGGTCTTGAAATCTGAAGTCTTGGATTAAGTTTCAGCTCTGACACTTAATAACTGCATGTAAGTTTAGGATTTGAACCTCTAAGAGAAAATAGAGACCATCAATTTAGAATGCCTTCTTTTTATTGGTTAGGAAACCGTAGCCCAGAAATTTGTGTCTGAGCTTCAGTTTTCCATTTGGTAAAATGGATGAATTATTTGATTACGCCTTCCTCACAGGATTATGATGAAAGACTACAAACTATAAAACACTGTATAAATTCAACTTTGATCACTATTCACTCTTACTATTCTACTCCTCTCCTCAACAAGTCCCCCATCATATCCTCCACCCTTCCTAAAAAAAATATACCCTTAAGAATTTATACAAGCATTAAGTAGGTAAAACACTGAGCATCAACTAAATTTATAACAGCAACAAACTTTTATTGATAGAACTCTTTTGAAGGTTCTTTGATCCAATAAAGGGGCTCGCTGTGACATCCCTTGTAAAAGTTAGCTAAAAAAATACTCTGGAGTTTTTGTTCTCTGATGCCCTCTGCTGGGTGGAACCTTACACCTATTTCAGTATGTCCATTTTTTTTTTTTCATGGGGAGTTGCATCATAAAGCCTTAATGTTTAATATAGTATGGTTATGGTATGATATTAAATTGTATTGCAATGTATCTTATCATATCGTATCATATTATGATTAAAAATGGAATCTGAAAAAATAAAATTGACATATTTCATGGTTAAAGTAGATGGGTGATAGCACTACTGTTCCTTACATCCAGGGAGGCTTAAAAAACTTCCCTGATGTCAAAACACTCAGCAGTATTTTCAAGGGAAGCAGACACTTTTGTTTTACTGGAGTCCCACCCAATCCTGCTGCCTCCTGCATCCCATCTGGTAGGCAACTAGGACATTGCTGCTGTATCATACCATAGCTTCATTTTCCTTTCAATTGCCCATCTGGCAGCCATAATATATGTGGGCTACATAGCTTCCATCATCTCCCAATTTTGCTAAAACTGACTCTTTATGCTCTCCAACTTAGCCTTGAAGATTTAGATCTCCAAATCTAACAGCAAACAATGCTGAATGGACATTTCTTATCCTACTCATCCTTTCAGGCTACTCAGCATATGTTCTAGACACAGGAATGCACATAAAATTAATGTATTTGTCACTGGCCCATCATGCTCTAGTACAGGCACATAGCTGTTATAATTCCCCAAGTCATCTGCCATGACTCACCCATCTCTTTGCGCTGGGTGCATAGACAACGCTTTCAACAAAAATGCATGAAACAATCTAGCAAGTAAGACTGGTGGAAAGATCACTGTACTTGGAGTTAGAAGAGTTAAGAATTCAAATCCCAGCTCTCTCATGCTTAGCAGCTTTATGACTATGAGCAAGTAACCTTATTTCTGGGAGCTTCAGTATTCTCTCTGTCTCTCTCTCTTTTTTTTTTTTTGGAAGGGAGAAGGCAGGGCAATTGGGGTTAAGTGACTTGCCTAATGTCACACAGCTAGTATGTCAAGTGTCTGAGGCTGGATTTGAACTCAGGTCTTCCTGACTCCAGGGCCAGTGCTCTACTAGCCTCATTTTTTTCACCTGTAAAATGGGGGTAATGATACTTACCTCAGGGTGATTTGGAAGAAAGTTCACAAAATGTTAGATAAATTCAAATTATTAATGTATAATACTGTGATGAAGGATTTTTAAATTATAGTCTAATAAGCTGCTTAGGGGCAAAGGCTAGTTCACTTCTATCTTTCTATCCCTGGTACCTGTACATGGTACATATAGGTGCTTAATACATGCTTAATGACTGTTTGGTTGTTTTCTGTCTGGTAGGAGGCATTAGATTCAGTCCTATACATTTTGGGTGTAGAAATGTGTTATTTTAAAATGTCCAATGAAATTGTTTATGATATTCAAGCATTTCTAATGACTTTGATTTTTTAATAGCATTTTTGTCTCTCAAATCACTTAGCACAGAATTTACAGAATGATGGAATTTGAGCTTGCAGCTCAATCCTTGCAGCTTATCTAGCCCAACTCTCTTATTTTCTAAATGAGTACTCCTGGAAATAAACCAGCTAAGGACATTGTTCTAGAAGCCATGAAATCAGGTGTACTGTATGTCTTTTCCCAGTCACTGGAGTCCATTTTTTCAAACGACTATACAAATCCAAGCAAGGAAGCTACTGAAGGGTTAGCCAAGGCAGCAGAGCCACTTCTAGTCTAGAATTCAGTCTTACTCCATTTATGATCAGTCAAAAGAGGGGGAATTAAAAGACATTACCTATTTCTCTAGTGTTCTTAGACCTGACTGGATATGGATTTTAAAAAAACTATTCTTCGATGATACTCAAGAGTAACACATTTGCTTTGCATTATCCAAGCGAATCAAAATGACACCTATCAGAACTAATCAAAACATCCTTCTGGGAAATAAGGTTTAAAAAAAAACAAAAAAAACCCCAAACCTCCCTTTGAAAGAAACAGTAAAGTAGAAGTCCAAGACTAGATCTGGCATATTTTCTAGATCCAGGGTATATGCCAAGTATAACTGAATGGCATTATGATAAACAATAATGGAATACTGACAGTCTGCTAGGTGATGTCAAGACACAGGTCTCTCAGCAGATAAAGCATCCAGACTTTTTCTAATTGCACTATAAGACAAGGTTTTCCAACTACATGTCCAAAAACATTGTGTTCTTATTCTTGAGAAAGCCATGGAAGCTATAGAGACTGTCTTTTATATCTTATGCCTAATACACAGCTGGTCATGAATAAACATGAAAAGATTATTCAGAGCATTTTGCCCTCTCTAAAATTTTAGATATTTCCTGACACACAATTTAAATAAAAAAATCATCTTCAGGTTGTTTGGACAGTATTTCACCTTTCTCCTTAGCAGAAATGGAGAAAGGGAGAAAAGGACGTATTATACTTAGGTCTCAAGCAAAGGGAGTGAGAGTATGGGTAGAAGGATTTTCTCAGCTAATCACCACCACCACCACAGGGTTGGAAAACATGGTGTCTTTCCTTTGATGCAACAAAGACCTACAGCTAGAACCCAAGATCTGACAATACTAGTGGAAGTAGAACCTGTATCTTGGGATAGCTTAGGGCCCTATAGCCTGGACCCACAGGGACACTGTTGCTCTATTACTTTATCTGTAAGCCTATCTCTTACTGGTCAAGAATAATGAATCTATTTCTTGGCCCCTCCAAGGCTTGCCCTGCTGCTTCTAAGCATATTACTTAGGTTCCTTGGGTATCCAAATGATCACAAATCTTCATGCTTACATAAGTCGTTTCAATAATTATTATAGGAAAATTATACAGTACTGTGATGCCTACCAACTATTTTTATCACCTGTGAGGTAAGTAGCACAAGTATTAATTCTTCATTTTATACACATGGAAACTGAAACTTTGCTTGCCCAATGTCACATGGCTGGTGAATGTCAGAATTAGGGTTCCAATTTAGGTGCCCTGACTACAAACCCAAGACTCCATTTCCTCATGCTGTCTCTCACGTAGCATACTTTCAATATAATAAATGTAATGATGACTTTCCTTAATTCCTAAGGTAAAGAGCTCTTCATCGGCAGTTGACAGGAGCAATGCATGAGTGAAGTAAGGGTCATTTATCATTTGGATGGTTTGATGATATATAATTGGGACTTTTCTGCTTTATTCTGAGATCCCATCTCTTTAAGGGTGCCCTTCCACCTACCAAGAGGCTAATGAGAATTTTGTTTGCTTCTCCTTTGTGTTATTTAACATTCTACTTTATATTAGAATTAACTGTATCTTATTCAAAATACAGGTACATACCTGAAAGGGTCAAAGGATAGTTGACAAGTTTTTTTTTTTAAGTCAAATCTATCTGTTTTGGAGAATTTTTAGCTATTATAGTAATCAATCTTTGCCTATTTTCCCAATGTACTTCCCATTTGGCTTCTATTTGAGGAGGGAGGAAAAGAGGAAGAAAAAGGAAGGATTATTAAGGGCCTATTATTTGCCAGACACTATGCAAAATGCTTTACAAATATCTCATTTGATTCCTTTTAAAAAATAATTTACTATTTATTTGTAACATTTATTAATTGTTTTTGCTTTGAATTCTCTCCCTTCCTAGTTCCCTCTGCCCTACTCTTTGAGAAAGCAAGGAATGTGATATCAATTATACAAGTGAAATCAGGCAATACATATTTCCATATTAGCCATATTACAGAAAGAAAAGCAAGAAAAATAAAGTGAGAAAAATGTGCTTCAGTCTGCACTCTGACTTCATCATTTCTCTCTCTGGAGTTACAGAACTCATTTGATTCTTTCAACAACCCTGGAGATGTAGGTAATATTAAAATCCCCTTGTTTACAGTTAAAGAAACTGAGGCAAAAAAAGGTGAAGCCATTTGTCCACAGTCACACAGCTGGTAAGTGTCTGAAGCCAGACCAGGCTGTTTTAAGGCATAGCAGACAGCTTAAGGTGATTGTGATCTTAAAATGACCTGACATTTTCATATTTTGGTCCTGAGTTATACTTATTGTTTCCTCTTTCTGAAGGTTGGAGGTTAGATGTTGTAACCATAATGTTGCTAGCAGATGCTGTGGGGGTGTAAGACCAGTAACACCAGCACTCAGGAGGTCTGCTTAGAACAGGTTCTTTGATCTACTTGTCCAAGGAAAGCATCTTTAAGGGGTTAACAATCTTACTTTAATTATATATACATATATCATTCACTTAGTTCAGGGGGAAAAGCCAGCACCCTGAACCTCAGAGACAATACAAACAGAAATTACAAGCATACATTATATAAACAGAGCAAATAAACATGAATCAGCAAGACAGGCTTCTAGCTGTTTGTCCAAGCAGTACACCAACAGTTACCAGAGAGAGAAGCACTAACGTCTGGGTTTTCAAAGCTGAGGAAGTAGGGAGGCTGCTTCAATGGCTACCCAGAGTCTCATATCCAATACTCTTTCAATGAGTGTGCCCCTCAAAGGCAAAATGCCAACCTCAGAGCTCTAATACCCTGTTCAGTGCTCTGAGGGCTCAGAGCCTACTTAGCAAAAGGGTGTGGGGCGGGAGGGGGGGCCTCACACCTAGTTAGTGAAAAGGTGTGGCCCTGCCTCTAATCAGGCCTCCCTTTGTTGGCCTATTCAATGGGTGGAAAAGATCTTTCACTTACAGATTGGCCTTATAGATGCCATTTCAACATGTGTACTGATGTCACAGCCCAGAAAGCCTTGGACACAAAGCCGTGGAGAATTCTGTTAACATGCTTCTTTGTAGAAAGCACCTAATGCCCAACTATGACCAAAGATTCTAATTTGAGCCATTCTAGTACTGAGGAGCATGGCATGGCCTCTCGCTGACCCTGAAAAAGGCAACACAAAGTTAGAAACTCTGACTTCACTGGCATGACTCAGGCTGATCAAGGAGTAGGTGAAGCGAATATTCTAAGTAAGAATTTGCTTCAGTAGGAACCAAAGTGAGGTTAGAAAGGGACTGATTCTTTCTTTTCTTTCATCTCACTGTAGTTGAGAAATATTGAGTTTCTAGAATATCTAAGACTTGCATCTTTTGTGTGAGCTGGTAATTCACGGATGAAACACTGGACTTCGAGTCAGGATGTTCTGAATTCAATTTCTCCCTTAAACATCTGGCCTCAGATACTTGACACTTACTAGCTGTGTGACCCTGGGCAAGTCACTCAACCCCATGGCCTCACTACAAAAAACAAACAAAAAGAAATGGAAGTAGGGTCGGTTAGATTTTATATTCTTGAGCTCAAAGATCCCTTTAGATGGTGACTGCAGCCATGAAATTAAAAGACACTTGCTCCTTGGAAGGAAAGCTATGGCAAATCAGGATAGCATACTAAAAAGTGAGGCATCACCTTACCAACAAAGATCTGTCTGGTCAAAGGTATGGTTTTTCCAGTAGCAGTGTATGGCTGTGAGAGTTGGACTCTAAGGAAAGCTGAGCACTGCAGAACTGATGCTTTCAAATTGTCGAGGAGACTTTTGAGAGTTCCTTGGACAGCAAGGAAATCAAATCAGTCCATACTTAAAAAAAATTAGTTCAGGCTAGTCACGGGAAGGTCAAATACTGAAGCTGAAGCTTAAATATTTTGGCCACATAACGAGAAGATGGGATTTTCTGGTCTGTGACATCAGTACACATGTTGAAATGGCATCTGTAAGGCCAATCTGTAATCCTATTGAATAGGCCTCTGGTGGGACCAAAAAAGGGAGGCCTGATTAGAGGCAGGCCCACACCCAGACTCTGATGGGAAATATTGAAGGCAAAAGGAAAAGGGGTTGGAAGAGGATGAAATGGATAGATAGTAACAAGGAAACAATGAACAGAAATTTAGATAGGCTTTTAGAAATTGTGGAGGATAGAAGGGCCTGGTGTGCTACATGGGGTCACAAAGAGTTGGATGAGATTGAATGACTGAACAAAAAGAAGCTATATAATCCTGAGCAAATCATTTAACCCATATTTCCCAGTTTTAGTTTCCTCATCCATAAAATGGCCATAATAGTTAATATGCATATCAAAGGGTTGTTATGAATTAATATAGGTAAGTATTTAGTAAAACTTGAAACACTGTATAGGCAAAGGTTATAGAAAGCATGGTCATCATGATGGTCAAGAAGGGCCTGATCTCAAAACTAGTGCTATTTTCTCCTATTTCTCTTCAATCTTAGTGAATCAAGCCACATATCTGAAGACTTCATGGTGAGCATATGAAATCAGAGCCAAAATCAGACATTTTTCCACCCAGGTGCTCCTATCCACTGGTCTAGGCCTGCTCTCCCCAGACAGTATTGTTCTTTTCCAAAGATCTAACTTGGAGAGTACTCCAAACTGCCCTTTCAATTCTAATTACTTCCGTAACTAGTTTACATATCAAAAGGCTGTCTCTTATTGCTTTAGGAAGAGCTTTTAAGAGTTCTAAGGATATCTCACTTTAATACTCAGAGCCTTCACTTTCTGCAGGCTTAAATTTGTGTCCATATTATCTACCACTCTTGTGAATACTACTGGCTCTGCAACCTTTCACAGGTTGACTTATGGATGCAAATTTACACCTGCCCATATACTTCATTGGTACAGATGCTTTTTGAAGTGGTTATTGAATCTTTTCCAAATTTCTGAATGAAGGTATTCTTATTTTTTCTGTATGCACTCTAAGGCCTACTAAAGAGGCACTTACTTTCATATCTATATCTACAAATCTATGTCTATACATCTATATCTGCATCTATATATCTCTGTATATCTATCTATTTTATATTTTAAGTACAAAAGGCAAGATCAAAATCCAGCAAGTGTTGGGGTTACAAAGAAAACAAGTCTGAAAGGGGTGTGCATGTGTGTACCTTCAAGAATGGTTGTCTATTGTGAATATTAAATACCTGAACAATCATGGCTATTTCTTGAATCTTTTCCTGGTACTTCGGTATTCACAAAATTTAGCACTCCTGAATAGGACAAGAGACTTTTTTCCCCCTTAGCCAAATAGGTCAAGTCTATTTATGTTCCCAAGCAGCTACAGGATCTCTTTACCTAGTAGAATGCTTAATTTGAGAGCACTTACCTCACTCCAAACTAATTCATCTGCATCCTGACTTGGCATCTGAGACCTCATTTTGTTCTAGTCTGGGAGTCTCAGGGAGGCGGATCCCACTTAGCTTTTTTGTCGATGGTAGAATCCTAAAATGAGAATAGAATTTCCAGCAATGCTGCAGTGCTTAGGGCTTTCATTTATAATTTCTTAGTTTTAGAAATTGTTCTCATTTTCTGCATGCCTTTGGGTATGTGTGCCAATTTTAGATAAATAAAAGAACAAATCCCTGCCTTCCCACCTTTAAGAAGATTATCTGGAAAGATAGGTCAGAAGAAAAATTTCAGGCTTATGTTATAGCCTGAAGGTCAACTAATAAGACACCTGTCTGATCCTCACTTGGCTTCAGAGCCCACCATCTCTGTGGGTGCACTCTGGATTAAACTGGAGTGTGAAGGGAGATAGTAAGAGACTACAATGCTTAAAAATCAATAAATTGATCTTGATTTCAATGAACCAGTTGAGGATTCTGGATATAAAATAAAGATGTGCCACAGAAAGCTGAACATAGTTGGTCTTAGAATCATAGATAGACTATGATCTTGAGAGGTCATCCTGTCTAGCTTCTTGCCTTCTGGCAGGAAAAAATTCTCATGTGGGACACTTGGTTGTCTCTTCCTTTCTCAGAAATCTTTTGGAAAGGAGACTTTTCAATGTCACAAAGGAATCAATTCCAGGATTTTGTCATTTTGGTTAAATGGCCTCTTACCTCAGAGTTTTATATGTGAGGCTGGGCCAATTCTGGCTTAACTCTAAGGGGTTTGAGAAATCTTATCACATTGAAAGTGACTTTGGGTATCCAGACCTGCCTCAGTTTATTTTTGCCTGGAACTACTAATTATGTACAGTTTGATTTCAGAGACCACCCTCTAGGGCTTGTAGTGATGTGCCATAGGCCAAATTTTTATATTTTGTAGTAGATATAGAATTGGAGGTCAGTCTATTGCCTACCCAGTCTTGAATCTTGTCAACATCTCCAACAAATGGTGATTCAGTGTCTACTTGAAGAGTCTAGTGATGAAGAAATCCGGATCCCATGTTGCTTTTGTATGATTCTAACTGTTGGCTAAGCTTTTCCTAATGGATGGCAGTTGGTATATAACAATATACACTAGATTTGAAATTAGGCTCCCAGCATTGCCACTTAGTACTTATGTGATCGTAGACGAATCAGTTAACCACTATAATACTAAAATTCACCATCTGCAAAAGGAGATGAAAACTTGTACAACCTATCTCAAAGGATCATAATGAATAAGTCCCTTCTTAAATCTTGAAGTATAATATAAAAGTGAATACTACAATGATTTTTTTTTTGCTCATCAGTGTATTTCCTCTATCAGTACAAATCCAAAACAATTCATGACCACTCATTTGGTACACCTCTTATTCACTTTCTTCCATTGATTGCGCATGAAAGATCTACCCAACTCTGTGAAAGTTTTCCTCTAGATCTTTTTATATTAGTATTTCCTTATATGACACACTATGGGCTGAGGCAATCAGATCCAAATACGGTGATTCTACCGTCATGGATGATGAAAATTATTTTCAAGAAGGATTACTAAAAATTGACTATGTTCCATTTCCCCTCTTTTTGCTATGCTTCTGCTATCCATTTCTAAGTGTATTTGAATTTATAGAGCTATGTTAGATTTCAGCCAAACCACTGTGTTATTGGGTTTTTGTGTTGAGTGAAAAATCTGTTCCCAGCCATTGTCACTCCTCTCCTTTCCCTTTTCAAGGCCAGAAAAGATGGGTCTGATGTCTCTTTCATCTATCTTCAAATATTTGAAGGCACCATCATTTGCTCCATATCACCACCATATTTGTGGAATTGTAAATGGTGATATACCTTTTTTTTGGGGGGGTGGGGTTCTAGAAGGGAGTGACCATTATATCTTAGAATTTCTGACAGAAAAGAGAGAAGTTGCACAGAGTCTGACCATATCATAGGTGGTACAGGTTTTGAGAGATTAGATTTCAAATATTTCAGATAATGGATAGATAAGATCCATTTCACTAAATCTCTAGCTGCAAAGCAAGTCCAAAATGGATACAGAACTCTCAGGAATAAGACAAAGCAGGAAAAAAAAATGAAGAGTAATACAAATGAGGAAACATGATGAAATGTCCAAAGAGATGGGTATAGATGAATAGAAAATTCATTGGCCAATGTAGATTTTTAAAATACATGTATAGAATACAAAAAAAGAGCACATAGTAAAATATTAATACAAAACATGTCAAAGTCCTATAAGAATAATGCTAGAACTTAGAATTCAGTAATACTGATAAGAGAAACAAAGGGTAACAAATGTAGCAAGGTTTTAAAAAAATATTATATTAGGGCAAAATAAGGATAAAAGAAGGGACAAGATCACTATTCTGCATGCATGGGGTGATTATAAAAAAGGACAAGGAATGATAATGTGGAGATGCTTTTACTTTTTCTCTGCCAAAGAGAACAATCTTTTGACAAGAAAGGATAGGACATACAAAAAAGGCTAATAAAGAGATCCGACCCAAAATAAGAAAGGAGAAAGTGAGTGTAACTTGAGGCTCAAAGTCCATTTACATAAAACAGTCTTCACTGGTAGGGACTGATGCATGTTTGACATCTATGTGAGGGTTAGAATTGGTAAGAGCCTGTGAAAAAAGAGGTCCAGGTCTTCTGGATACCAACTTCCAGAAAAAAGACAATGGGTTCTAGATTCTCTTCAGGGTGAGGTTCCTGAAAGGAATATAAGACTATATGAAACTAACATTGAACCTTGATCACATGGGTTTCTTCCCAGAGTCTCTCCCTTTAGGGACCTCTCCCTGAAGAGAATCTGGAACCCCATATTTTCTCTCTGGAAGTTGAAAAATGAAAGGACCAGTCAGTATGCCTTTTCTCCACGCTTTCACCAACATGTATTCCCCTCATATAGGCAAAGAGAATTGAGTACTACATCTCCACTAATGAAGAGAGTCTTATCGAATGGGCTTGGAGCCTTGGGTTATACAAGAAAGTATCTAGATGCCTTTTATGAGTTCAAGTCACACCCTAAGGTACAGAAAGAATAGTCAAATGAATGTCAGAAGGGAGTAGTGGTTAAAGCTTCACTCTTAGCATCAGGAGGACCCTGGTTCATATCCTCCCTCTGATGCTTACTAGCAGTGTGACCCTGGCCAACTCTCTTCACTTCTCTGTGCCTCAGTCTTCTCATTTATAAAATTAAGGTGTTAGACTTCATGACCTCTAAGGGTCTTTTCAGATGCAAGTTTAAAATTCTGTGTGATAGCTGAACCATGCTGAACCATGAACCTTTGAGAGATAATGGAGAATGAGATAGGCATCACAAAATTGGGGGAAGTCATAAAATTGGGGAAGGAATAAGAATGCCCTGAATTTTCAAATAAAGAAACAGAATGGAGTCTACAAACTAAATGCCAGGGATCCTGATTATGATTCCTTGGAAAATTCTAGAATTATTAGCAGTATAGTTTGTCACAGAATGATAGAATTTTAGTCCAATCTATATCCCTCAAAAAATCTTTTTGCTTGAATATCTCTAAGAAAGAGGAGCCTATCACTTCCTGAGGCTAGTGAACATCTAGAAAAGGAAACATAATTACAAACAACCAGAAAGGTTTAATCTAGAACATTTAACATCAGACTAACTTCATTTCTAGACTGGGAGATCTAAAAAATACTATTGTTTACCTATATCTTAACACAGTATTTGATGCACTATTTTTCTTGATATACTTCTTGTACAAAAAGTGGAAATCGGTGGGCTGGATGATAGTATATATTCTTAGATGGGTGAATTGCACTAGCTAAATGGCTGAATCCCCAACATGGTAATTAGTGGATCAAGGTCAGCTTAAAAGAAGGTCCCTAGTGCATGCCTTAGGTATTTGGGTTGATGCTGAGATGTATAGTTTTTAAAAAATTAATAACTTGAATGAAAGCATAAAATTTACATATAACATTTGTAGGTGACATAAAGCTTGGCAGGGTAGCTAACAGTAAGATCATAGGTAGAGTTAGGATCCTGTTAACTATGGATACTTGGCCAAATCTAATATGATAAAATTTCACAGTCATCTTGAAAATAAACAAAAAACTTCACAAATCCAGGGTGTGGCAAGATGTGTTAATAGCTCATAGATAAATCACAGATAAGCTAGATAAGCTCATAGATAGTTAATAGATAATAGTTCATCTGAAAAAGATCTGAAGATTTTAGTGTACTACAAGCTCAGTATGAATCAATACTCCGATATAGTATCTAAGAAAGCTAGCATGGCCTTAGCATGCTCTAAGAAGGGCATAGCGATCAAGACTTGAGACCACACCTGAAATATGATGCTCTGTTTTAGGATACACATTTTAGGAAAGACAATGATAGTCTGGAAAGCATACAGAAAATAGCAGCCAGGATGGTGAAGAGGTTCAAAACTAGACCATATTAATATTGGTTGAAGGAAGTGAGAATATTTAGCTTGGGGAATAGAAGAATTGGAGTAGGGGAGATGGTGATACATAATAGCTGTTTTCACATATTTAATGGGCTGCCAGGTAATAGACTTTTTTCTTTTTGACCCCAAAAGGCAGAACTTGGAATAATGAGTGGAAGAGTGTGAAAAGAGGCAAATTTAGGTTTGATGTTAGGAAAAATCCTTTAATAACTAAAGCTATCTATCTAAAAGTATAATAGTATGCTTCAAGAGGTAGTGTGTTTTTCAGCACTGGAAGTCTTCAAGGAACTGTTGGCTATTTGTTGGATATAATGCAGAAGCGATCTTTGTTCAGGTATGATTTCTGTTAGATGATCTCTAAGGTGTTTTCCAACTCTGAGATTTTGTGACACATATTGAGTTTTCAGTCTACTAAATTCACAGGTCTTTTGGACATGAATAATTTCCTATCCCCACCTCCTCCATCCAAGAATTTATTTTTTGAATCCAAGAATTTATTTTTTGAATCCAAATATAATACTTCATACTAAATTTTAAATTAAATAGATTATTATTCAATTTCATCTTATTAGATTCAGTCATTTGTTCTATTTCATTGAAATATTTTCTCATCCTAACTCTTTTATCCAATATGTTAGCTTTTGCTCCCAGCTTGGTGTCATTTACACATTTGATAACTTGCCATCTGTCTTCATCCAAATCTTTGATAATATGTTGAACAGAACAGGGCCAAGGACAGACTCAAGGCATTCCAGGAGGGACTCCCTTCCTGATGTATCTATTTACTGATATTCTTTGTGCTCAGTAACACATTTCAAATTTACCTCATTGTTCTGTCAAATCTTTATTAAGTGCCTAGCTGAAATCCAGATTTATAATGCCTACAACATACCCCAGATTTACTAGTTATAAAATGAAATGCTTATAGGGTTTTAGAATCATAAGAGATCATCTAGGCCAATTCCTTCATTTTATAAATGAGAAAACAGACCAACAGAGGTTAAGTGACTTGTCCAGTGTCATGCTGGAAACAAGGGGGAGAGTCTTCTGACTCAAAATTCTATGTTGTTGTTGTTGTTTTTTATATTGTGCTATTTTGTTTAAATCTAATAACCTTAAAGAAGAAAATGAAGTAGATTTGATATAACTTCTGCTTAAGGAATCTATTTTGTTAATGATCACATTTATTAAGAATCTTGGCACATAAGAGAGCATTAACCTCTCTAGAAAGACATTGAACATTTCTGGGTTGGATGTTGGGGTAGGTCTCAGGCCTATCTTAGCTTACCTATGAGAGAGATGATTATTAATAACCAATTACTAATAGAGACATCCAGGGTTTTTCCCTTTCTATTTCCTCATCCAAAGTCCAGACTCTCAAGGGCATTTCTGACCCTGCCCAAAAAATTCACCTCACCCAGACCATCTTATCTAGGTGGTATTCTTATCCCACCATTGTTCATTGTTCACTGACAGAGTAGAAGTGGCTTCCTTTTGTATTAATTGACCAAGGTAACTGGTCTGGCTTGAGATGAAACTCTTTGTCCAAGAGTGACTGATCAGAGTGGCATTCCCCAGACCCTCATTAGAATAAGCCCACCTCTCATATTATTCACTCTCATTAATTGTTAACCAATCAGAGTTGATTTCTACTTGTCAGGGACAACCCCTTCTTCATGGGTATTAAGTATTTGGCAGCATCCAAGGATAGTTTTTGGCTTCTGAGAGGGCCACTGACCTCATTTTATTGATTATTTGCTAGCCATAATTAATAAATTGATTATTAATTATCCAGAAATTGTAAATCTTGAACTTTTCATTCATTACTGTATCAGTAAGGCAAGATTGATGATATCGATGGTGACCATGAATATGCCTGCATAGTTTGGAATCACAAAGTATAAGAGACTCTCTGTATAGAAGGCAGGAGAAGTAAAACAGTTATTGAGACACCAGAGGATCAGATCTCAAAACCAATAACCCCAATTGACCTAGCAGTAATTGTATCCCAATACCAGTAAGTCCAGCTCAATGTAACAGCAAGGAGATTAAAACACAGTATCACAGCAAAGAGCCAAGCCATCCAGTAACCTTCCCTTCTGCTAGGGCCTTCCCATAAATACTCACTCATGAATCCTACCTGTCTGCTTGCCTGCATCCTCTCCTCCTGAAGTTCTGAAAACCCTTGCAGTTCTTAGAGTCCTTCCAGTTTTCTCTCTGTCTCTCCATTCCTCTAGGGTTCTTGTTAATAAGAAGAGAGCACAGTGGTTCAACTTATCCCCAACTCACAGGATTGTTGTGAGAATTAAATGAGATAATACATATGGAGTACTCTATAAACATTAATGTACTATGTGCACATTAAAGGCGTACTCCCACAGAGCCAATGGTGAAATGAATATTACCACAACTTTTAGACTCTAAAAGGCACCTTATTCAATTAAGAAAAATCTGGGCTAAATGGACCTATGCTGCACAGCCCAGTGGTCCTGCTTTGCGTGCTCTATTTCTAGCAATAGCAGGGATGACTACTTTAGGGTAGAAATATTTCCATTCTAGTTCAGGTGTTCCAATTGGATTTGGTGGCAAAGTGGGTTGAGCCCTAGAATGAGACCAGAGTTAGGGATATGTCAGACCAGGGGATAGATAGCTCATCCTAGCTCCACTTACCTGAATGTGCCCCATTCGCTTCAATTTGCTCTAATTTCCTTCCCTGCCCAGGTTTTCTACTAGGAAGTTTTACACGCTTCTTGGTGGAGTAGGGTCATACAGTATTGCAATGCTGTGGGGTAAGTTTCAAGGTTGTAGTGTTGAAGGTAACCTCAATGATCTTCTGGTAATAACTGAATTACTGTGGTACCCTATGATGGCTTCAAAAAGGGTTATTTTCTCCTAAATGTTTTAATTTCAAAACTTCAGTGAATCTCATGGTAAAGCGGAAGGGATTCTATAGCCTGAAAAAATCCCAGGTTATTTCCACTGGGAGTCCAGGTTGCATTTATTGTTGTTGCCTTGGGAAGGCTTCCAAGCCCTGTTTTCTATCAGCAAAGCAAGAGATAGATTTCTGTCTTTCTGCTCCTTCAGAAGCTCCCATTAGCTAGCAGAGAACTAATGATGCTTCAGAAAAGGTGACCTCAAATAACCACATTAGGGAACACTCAGTCTCAGTGTAGCCTAGCAATGGTCATTATGGGGCAGCAAAGATCCCAGGTTTTGTGTCTGACTACTCCTCTTTGCCACCCCCTTCCCTAACCCTTCCCATCAACTGGGTGGAATGATTAAGGCAGAGAAGGGGCACAGGAATTTAACTCTTTGCATTTTGCTCTCATTTACAATTTAGAAAAGGGAGCACAGAACCAAGGAAGGGAGGGGTGGAGTGCAGTCCAGCAGAACTAAAGAGGGCCCCCAATCAGAGTAGCTGCTCAGCCCTGGCAACCAACCAAAGTGTTTTCAGTTGCAAAATCAGTGGCAGGGAAATATGACCCTGGGCATTGGCAGGCTGGCTAGTAAACCAGCCCCAGAAGGACTTATTTATTTAGTCTCACCAGGAAATAGGACAATTGGTGCAGGGAAAGCTTTCTCAGTAGTGATGCCTAGCAATTTAAGGGCATCCTAATAGTACTTAAAGGAAGCCACAAAATGAATACTAGAATAGTGGAGTTGAGTCCTTAGGAAAGGAAACTCTCCAAAGCTACACCCTCTTCCTTAAAAACTCCTCACTGCCCTAGTTTTATCATTCAAGACTTTGAACTCTTAAAATGCTACCTTTCCCAGGAAGCTTTTTTTTAATTGAGAGGTGTGACAACTAAGCAATGTCATTTTAAAATAAGCAGATACATGTATTTTAATTTTTAATTTGATTGCTATCTTTTGTTTTGTACCACCTTCATTTTTTAACATATCCCTCTCCCATCCTTTACCTAGCAAGCTATCCCTTAAGGTAAGTAGGTGGCACAGTGGATAGTAAGTTGGGCCCAGAGTCAGGAAGATCTGAGATCATATCTTAGCCTAATATAATTACTAGCTGTGTGACCTTGGGAAAGTCACTTAGCCTCAGTTTGTCTCAGTTTCTTTCACTGTAAAACTGGTATAATAATAGCACTGACCTCTCAGGGTTGTTGTGAAGATCCAAGGAGATAGCGCTTGTAAAGTGTGGCACATGGTAGGAACTATATAAATATTAGCTATTATTAATGAAAAAAAGGTTAAAAGGAAAGAAAAAAAATTGTGTTACTAATTTGTCAAATTCAATATGTATATATACATAAAAATAAATTTTATGTAACAGAAGTTCACAGTTTCATATATAATACTTTTTTTGTTCTTTTTTGTATATTGATGTTTGTTAATGATTATTAAATTCTTTAGGTTCACAATAAAAAAGAAAGTTCAAAAATATTAAAAAGTATTTTGACAAAGCTAACCAACACATTAATGAGTGGTATAATTCAGTAGGCAGCTAGGTAGGGTAGTTTATTGACAGCATGCTGTGGCTGGAGTCAGGAAGACCTCAGTTCAAATCTAGTCTCAGAAATTTACTAGCTGTGTGACCTTGGGCAAGTCACTTAACCCTGGTTGCCTCAGTTTCCTCATCTTTAAAATGAACTGGAGAAGGAATAGTAAACCACTCCAATATCTTTGCCAAGAAAACCCCAAACGGGTCACAAAGAGTTGGACATGACCGAAAACAACTCAACAGCATTCAGAGATCACAACATTTCAATATTTCATGGGTCAGCATAAGAAATTAAATGGGAGTTTTTTGGTAGTTTTGCAGAAGCTTTAAGCAACACGTGAAGGCCAGCAGATGATACAAAAAGTTTAGAAACTCAGAAGTGCATAAAATATATGTATAATATTGCATAACATCAGTATATTTTATCTTTCAATACCATAAGTCGGACTTCTCTGGTACAGAGAGGGCCAAAAATTTTTCTGCAGATTTTCCAGATTGTGGGAGTGCCGTGTGTTTAACCCCCACAATGTGGAAGGGATAACTATATATGGATGATAAATATGACATGATATGGTATAAATAATATATGCATCAATGTGTGTACAAGTATATGTATGGATATATGTATGTATATATAATGCATATGACCAGATCCCCTAGCAAGAATTCTACTAGCTTGGAGTAGTGTCTTTTTATTTGGTTAGAATAGGCTGTTTATTTAAATGACCAGAGTTTCTTATGGGTCCAGAGAAGATGAAGGTCCAAGTTCACCACAGCATGGGCACCAAAGACTGAGCTGGTGAGGGGGAAAGAATAGGCTACCTTCCTTGTATTTCCTCTTTTATATCCCTTGGCAACTAAAATAGGTCTGGGGCTTTGTTTTGGCTTGTTCTGTTTCCTTTGTCATTTTCTGTTCTAGGCTAAGGTAGAGAAATACCCACTGGACTTAGAAGCTTGAGCTATGGTGACTTTGGAGCCAGGATTCCATGCAAGATGTGCACCCAGTCAGTCTGACAATGAAGTTCTAAGAAGCCAGGATGCCCAGAATTTGAACCCAAAGGAGGAATTTGGACTTGGAGCTCAGTAGAAATGTGCTATATAGGACCTGTTGTGAACCTAATCAAAATGAGATAATATTTGTAACATTAATAATAATTTTATAAATTTTTTGTAAAAAAATTATAAAAGTTAATAATATTAATGCACTTGGCACAGTGCCAGTCACGTAAGGAACTGCTATATAAACATTTGTCCTCATTCCCCCAATCCCTTCCTCATCCTCAGAGTATGAGATGATACAGGGGTAATTATTCATCCTGGTGTTGGGGGAATATTTGTATGTTTATTCTTGCTATGTCTTCGAAGTAAATATTCCTTAGTAAAAGATAATGAGTATATAGTTAAATGGTACTGGGGTAAAGAGGAGCCCAATAATTGGGAGAATATCATAGGTGGGAGCTAGAGCCTGTGGCAGAAAACCTAGATATTTCCATTCCCCCTTAGGGGAAGGAGAACTGGGGGAGGGGAGAAATGTATGGCCATGACCATCAGGTACTGATGACCACCGTAATCACTATTACATTTTGGGGTTGAGAAGAAGCTTATTTGGGATAAAACTTCATCCTTCACATTTGCAAGAAACCTTGAAGAGATTCTCTGCTTATTACTTATCATTTTAGATACCTTAGACTTCAAGATCCAAAAGAAATGGGCAAAAAAATTAGACTTATCATACATTTTTCTTTTATTCTGATGTATGTTCCCTCAGAAATTACTTCCATTTAGTTACTTTTGCTAAATTTTCAATTAAATATTAATATCAATATTTTTTTTTGTATTTTGGAATTTCCCCCCCCTCCCCCAATTGGTGAGGGCTATAGCCAGTGGCAGAGACCCTGGACACTATAATTGCCCTTCAAGATACCAGAGGACCCTGGGGGAGGAGTAAAATAACACACCTTGGATTGAAGAGACTGACATATATATGCATATGTGTGTATGTATGCATGTATACATGCATATACATACATATACACATGTATACACACATATGTGTATGTGTGTTTGTAAAATTTCACTCCTAAATTGATTAAACATTGCTTTTGTAAACTCATTTGACAGAGGTATCTTTACCTATAAGCATATCAAGGCAATGACTGCCTCAGTAGCTACATTAATTTGGGTTTGAGAGTATATCCTAAAAGAGGATATAAATAGTTAACCTACTCCTGATCTACATTTTACAATGTGTACCTCTCTAACACTCTTTGGAAGGGGGATCTAGACATGTGCTAATGCTTACCTATAAATAATTTCCCCCAGTGCTCCTGGATGGACATGAGACAAAAAAAGCCCGATTCCTCTATTTGGAGGTCAGATTCCCTAAGGTCAAAATCCGATCTGCCCACAGGCGTGAATCTGCATTGTAAAGTGTTTTTGCTGAAGAACTAGAGCAACCAAGTGATCCTGGGTCTAGCAACGAGTTGTTATTGTTATACCAGTATCAAATCAAGTAACATGAGAACTATGAGGCATGGTATCTGCCTTAAAAGAACTAATGTCCATTTGGAAGAAAAAAATAACGTTCAGGGAAAATTTATAGCATAACTTCACTGGGAATTCTGAGAAGGGAAAGATCAATATGGGCAGGGGGAGGTGAGGGAGATTTCACGGTGTAAGGTGGGACTATTGGTTAGCCTATGAGGGATGAGTAGAGGAGAAGATGGAGAAGCCCTCAAGAAGAGCATAAGCAGCCTCTGCATCGTGGGATGTAGAGGAGGCTAGATTTCCGGTACCGGGCAGCACGCGTGTCTCTTTTTTGGGTGGTTTCACTTGCCAAAATGAAGTTCGATCTGTTCGTGACCTCAGAACGAAGCAAGAACCGCAAGAGACACTTCAACACGTCCTTGCACATACGGCTCAAGATCATATTGTCTCCGCTCTCCTAGGAGCTGAGGCAGAAATACAACGCCCACTCGATGCCCAACCTGAAGGACAACTAGGTCCAGGTGGTTCGTGGACACTACGAAGGTCCACACATTGGCAAGGTAGTCCAGGTTTACAGAAAGAAATATGCCATCTATGTTGAACGTGTGCAGCGAGGAAAAGCTAATGGCACAACTGTCCATGTGGGAGTTCACCCTAGGAAGGTAGTTATCACCAGACTATAACACTGGACAAAGATCGCAAAAAGTTCCTGAATGTAAAGTCAAATCCCAACATGTTGGAGAGGAGAAGGGCAAATATAAAGAAGAAACCATTGAAAAGATGCAAGAATAAAATGATCTGTTGTACAGTTGTAATTAAAAATGAAAATTAAAAAAAAAGCATGAGCAGTGATGGTATAGTGGTAAGACTGAGCCTATTGGTCAGGCAACCATGAATAGGCTTGCTGGGGAGGGATGAGAAATAAGGTGGACTAGGTAAGGCAAGGAATTAAACAAAGAATAAAGTTGTACATCCACTAAAAGGTAATAAAGAGGGATATAATATAGTATAACATGATGATATTAATATCTAGGTACAGATAGACAGATTGATAGAATGATATTTGGACACACCTGTCATTTCATTGGTAAAGGGAACTCCCAGGAAGGAAACTCCCACTACCAATTCATATTGCACAAAGTCTGAAGCTTATGGTTTTAGAGAGTTCCTGGGGGCACTGAGGACCTAAATGATTCACCCAGAGTCACCTAGTCAGTATGTGTTACAGGCAGGACAATCTTTACTCTGAGGCCAGAGTAATACCAACTATACCACATTGTTTCCCATAGCACCACTGAAGAATTACGCAGGAGAGGTAGCAGAAAGGATATCATCTAAGAGGTGCAGAATCAAAAAGTGAGGTGGGCCAGTGATGTAACCAGAGGAAGCTCCATTGATAGACAGCTCCATAGAAGGGTGGATAGATCTCCTTTGAAGGGTTTATGGGAGGACATGGATTGAAGTCACAACAGATGAGAAAGCAAGGATTTGGTGTGATTGGCACATTGGGGCAGCATAGACATTAATGAGATCATAGATCCAAAGAAATATGGGGCCATGTTACAGAGGCCTTTAAAAGTCAAGAAGAATTTTCATTTGATTCGGGAAGCAATTAGGATACATTGTAGATTTTTTCCTATAGGTAAGTAGGCAGCGCAGTGGATAAAAGGCTTTACTTGGAATTGGGAAGCCCTGAGTAAAAAAAAAAAGTCTGGCCTCAAATATTTACTAGCTGTTGCCACCCCAAGCAAGTCATTTAGCCTCTTTATGTCTCAGTTGCCTTATCTGTAAAATGGTCATAATAACACCAATTTGCCAGGGTCATTGTGAGGATAAAATGAAATAAATTTGCAAAGCACTTTGCAAATCTTAAGGCACTATATAAGTGCGATTGTTATTATGACATGTAAATTCCTGGAGGAAAGTGAATCTTTTATTTTGGTCTCTGAATCCCTAACACCACGCACAGGGATTTGCATATTTGTTGAATTAAACATTAAGAAAGTGGCATATGTGGAAGGCAAAGAAGTTAGGACTATAACCAAGAATCACCTACCAGGCAAAATTAAGCATAATACTTCAAGGAAAAATGGTCATTCAATGAAATAGAAAGATTTTAAGCTTTCACAAGGAGAAGACCAGAATTGAACAAAAAAAAAAATTGGTCTCCAATATCAAGACAAGCCTAAAAAAGGAAAAAGGGAAAAGAAAATATAAAGGATTCAATGGAGTTGAACTGTTTACATCCCTGCATGGGAAGATGGTACTTGTAATTCTTAAAAATTGTATCACTAATAGTACAGCTAAACACACAGAGGGTACTAGTATAAAGTGAATTTGAGGGAATAACATTAAAAACGGATGATAAAGAGGAGTACACTGGGTACAGAAGGAAGGGAGAGGTAGAAGATAAACCTATTACAGTGGAGGGGAAGATGGGAGAGTGGGCAATGGGCATCATTTGAACCTTACTCTCATCAGTATTGGCCAGAAGAGGGAATATATACACAATTAGTTGAATATAGAAATCTGTCTTACCTGACAGGGAAGCAGGAGAGGAGGAGATTAAGTAAAGGGGATAGGGG
This sequence comes from Phalanger gymnotis, assembly GCA_028646595.1. NCBI lineage: Eukaryota > Metazoa > Chordata > Mammalia > Diprotodontia > Phalangeridae > Phalanger > Phalanger gymnotis. Next base: position 115,348,320 of record CM053626.1, on the reverse strand, counting down.
TGGGGACTGGCAGAAGGGAGGGTGGTAGACAGAAGCAAAACACTGGTATGGAGGAAAAGAGTGAAAGAAGAGAGAGGACAAACAGGAGGAAAAATAGAATGGAGGGAAATGCAGTTAGTAATTATAACTGTAAAGGTGAATGGGATGAACTCTCCCATAAAACAGAAACAACAGAGGGGATCAAAAACCAGAATCTTACAATATGTTGTTTACAAGAAACACACTTGAAGCAGAGACACACACACAGAGTAATGGTAGGGGGCTAGACTAAATTGATTGTGCTTCAGCTGACCTTAAAAAGAAGCAGGGGTAGTAATCTTGATGTCAAATACAGTGAAAGCAAAAATAGACCTAATTAAAAGAGATAAAGAAGTAAACTATGTGTTACTAAAAGGTACAATAGACAATGAAGTGATATTGATACTAAACATATATGTACTAAGTGGCATAACATTCAAATTCTCTAAGGAAAAGTTAAGTGAGTTGCAGGTTCATGACCAAAGAAGAGATAGGGAGTATTATGAAATGTAAAATAGATAATTTGATTACATTAAATTAAAAAGCTTTTGCACAAACAAAACCAATGTGACCAAAATTAGAAGGAAAGCAGAAAGCTGGGAAACAATCTTTGCAGCACATGTCTCTGATAAAGGCTTCATTTCTCAAATACGTAGAGAACTGAATTTAAGAATAGAAACCATTCTCCAATTGCTAAGTGGTCAAAGGATATGAACAGGCAGTTTTCAGATGAAGAAATCAAAGCTATCTATAGGCATATGAAGAAATGCTTTAAATCATTTTTATTAGAGAAATGCAAATCAAAACAACTCTGAGGTATCACCTTATACCCATCAGGTTGGCTAATATGAAAAATAAGGGAAATAATAAAAGTTAGAGAAGATATGGGAAAAATGGGACACTAATTGTAGTAGGAAGGCCGAATTTATAATCTCAAATATAATCATGTATATGTTTGAATGGTTCGAAATCGCAAGGTATGAGAGATTCTCTAAGTAGAAAACAACAAAAAATTTATTTAGGCCCCACAGCAGCAGATCCG
>CM053626.1:115270066-115347160 GCA_028646595.1 Phalanger gymnotis | reverse complement strand
CTTGGCTCACCTTTCCTCGCAGCTGAGCTTCTGGCGTTCTCAAGCCCCGCCTCAAGGACCAGAGACCATTGATTCCCCAATTGGCCCCTCTTAAGTCATTAATCTACACCCACACAGGTTTCACACCTGATAGGGCTTTGGGCCTGGGGCTTAGTACTTAACAGCTGAAAGTACTTCCACTCAAAAGAAACAAAAGCCATGCTAAGGAGACAATTTTGCTTAACAACACACTAATGCATTGTTGGTGGAGTTGTGAACTGATCCAACCATTCTAGAGCACAATTTGGAACTATACTCAAAGATCAACCAACCTGTGCATACCTTTTGATTCAGCGATGATACTACTATGTGTGTATCCCAAAGAGATCATAAAAAAAGGAAAAGGACCTACATGTGCAAAAATATTTATAGCAGCCCTTTTTGTGGTGGCAAAGTATTGGAAATTGAGTGGATGTCCATCAATTGAGGAATGGCTGAATAAGTTTTGGTATATGAATATCATGGAATACTACTGTGCGATAAGAAATGATGAACAGAAAGATTTCAGAAAAACCTAGAAATACTTGTATGAACTGATGCAAAGTGAAATGAGCAGAACCAGGAAAACATTGTACACAGAATCAGCAGCATCATGGGATGATCAGCTATGGATGACTCAGCTCTTCTTAGCAACACAATGATCCAACGCAAGTACAAACGACACACGAGGAAAAATGGTACACACATCCAGTTAAAGAACAATTAACTCTGAATGCAGATCAAAGCATACTTTTTCCCACTTATTTCATTTTTTTCCTTTTGATCTGTTTCTTCTTTCACAACTGTGACTAATATGTAAATATGTTCTACATGATAGCACACATATAACCTATATCAAATTGCCTACCATTTTAAGTAGAGGGGAGAGGAGGGGAGGGGAGGGAGGACGAAAAATTTACTAATTTAGAAAAGTCATAATAACTTGTCCAAGGTCTCAAAGCTAGAATATAGCAAATTCAGAGCTCACACCTAGACCTTCTAATTCCATATCTAGCATTCTCATTATTATACCATACCACATGTCGCTTTTTAAAATAATATTTTATTTTCCCCAATTACAGGTCAAGACAATTTTTTTGCATTCATTTTTACAAGAATTTGAGTTCCAAATTTTTCTTCCTCTCTCATGTAATCACTTACATTAGTTCCTTGAGGACAGTAATTCTTTCATTTCTGCCTTTGTATACTTCATTCCTTTAATGACCCAAATCTTCCTATGAAACAAAAAGTACATCTTTTAATGCCAGAATTCTACCCATACGGCAGTAAAACATGAAATAGAAGAGTCTATGAAAAAAATAAATATGAGTATTGTAGAATACAATGGAAGAAATAAATGTTTATTATGAACAAACTTGTAATATATGGCCAAAGAAGAACTCTAAAGAAGAACAAGGGTAAAGGATGTCAGCAAGGAACTGATTGAGAGAAAGAGAAAATAGTCTGGTCACTTGTTGGGGGCAAGGCATGGTTACTGCACAGTCAGAGTGCTTTGCTGGTACACTTGAAAAATAAGGAAGAAAGGAGAAAACAAGGAAATCCTCCAGAACACTGACTGGTAAACATCTTGTGGGGACATAAGCAAAAATCACAAAGGATAAACAGGTATGAATAAGTTATGATCTAAATTGTTGATGGGGGCTTTCTATGGAATCACTGATCCATTTGAGTATTTAATGATATAGCTTAGTACCTTGTCCATAGGAAGTACATCATGTTTGTTACATTGAATTGACTTCTCAGTTTCGGTTTCCTTATCTGTAAAATGGGTACTACAGTTTTATATTTATATAGCCTTTTGCTATTTACAAAGTACTTTCTTTACAACACCCCAGGAGTTACCGTAGGTAGTGTAAATATAATTATCTTCATTTTTAAGACTGGGAAACTTTAGGTTGGAATTAACAATGCATCCAGGTTGACAATCATTGTACAACCTGCCACATGAGGTTGTTATGGGGAAACTACTTTGTAAAACTTTGAGAAAAAATGATTATTAAATAACAAATTATTGGGGACATCTCTGGCCTTTCCCAAAAATTTACTAGATTATCTTATGTAGGTGGAGCTGTTGCCTCACTCAACTAGAGAACCTTACAAAGAATTTAATTTGAGGTGAATTCCAGCCCATCTTCCCATTCAGGCAAGTTTGGGCAGCAGGGCAGATCTTTTGTTTAGATTGCCCAAGGTTGGGGGTGATTCGGAAGTAAATGACATGATCATAGTCACATCCCCCCAGCACCTCATTAGAATAGGTCCACCTCTAATTATAATATTTATTGTCTTTCATTACCTGTTAACTAATCAATCAATTGCCACCCTCAGGAACACACAATCTTCCAAGGGCATGTAAATGTTGAGTGGGTTCTATGATGGGTCTTTGGCATTTGAAAGTGTCATTGACCCCTTTTGTTAATAATATACTAGCATGATTAATAAAATGACTAATTACCCATAAATTATGTCTCTTGAACTTTTTATATATCACAATCTAAAACACTAAAGATATGTCAGCTATTATTTCTGTAGTCCTTTACAGCTGACAAAATATTTCCATGTGCTTTATGCCCCCCCATCCCCATTTGATCCTTACAACTGTCCTTTGAGATAGGCAACCAGCTATCATTACCCTCATTTTATAGAAAATGAAATGGAGCATCAAGGAGATTAAGCCATTTGCCTGAGGTCACACAGCTAGTAAAGGGCAGAACTGCCACCAATCTCCAGACTTTTTGACCTCTAATCCAGTCCTTCTATCACCCAATCGTCTAGTGATCTAGGAGGGATCTCAGGGAAGAGGGATTTAAATCAGGAGGATCAATAGGAGTCTGTTAGATTAATCAGGAATGACATGCTGAAGGCCTAGACAAGATAACACAAATTAACAGTGTGTTCCATGTTTTGGCAGTGATTTCATCTTCCTCTGAATCCTGATGATACTTTTCATCATGTATCTATCACTTATTCTTGTTATCTATTTGTTTAATGTATTAGTCAACTCTCCAGTTTTAAGCTTCTTGAGAACAGTGGTCATTGTGTGGTAAAAGGTCCTTGAATGTCATCAGATAACCTGTGTATACTACTTTCTACCAGTGTGACTGTAAGAAAGTTACTTAATCTTCCAGGACCTCAGTTTCCGCATCTGTAAAATGAGGTGGCTTGTGTTAGTTCCTTTCAGCTCTAAGTCCTATGACACTAAATAGACTTATTTGAAAGTATTGCAATACCTAGCACAATTTATAATATTATAAATATTGGTTCATTAAATGAGTTATTGCTGGTAGTCTGGCAATCAACAAGATTTATTAAGCACCTCTTATATGCCAGGAACATAGCACAACATGATGGGAAAAGCCAAGACCTGCCCATGAGGAGTTTACAATTTGATGGGGGAGACAATATACAAACAAGTATGTATAAACAAGCTATATTCAAGATAAATCGGTAATAACGGGAGAAGACACTAAAATTAAGAGACATTGGAAAAGGCTCCCTGTAGAAGGTAGGATTTCAGTTGAACATTAAAGGTAACACAGGAAATCAGGAGGCAGAGATGAAGAAGACCATTCTAATCATGGAGGACAGTCAGAGAAACTGACTACAGCCAAAAGATAGTGTCTTATTCCTAGAACAGCCGGGGGCCAGTGTTACTGAAATGAAGAGTAGATAGTAGTGGTGGGAGATAATATTGTGTACAAAGACTGGAAATTTGAGAGAGGGCATGTTATGAGGGGCCTTGAACACCAAACAGAAGACTTTGTATTTGAGCCTTGGGGCAATAGGGAGGAACAGCAATGGAGGTTGACACGGTTGGATCTGTACTTTAGGGAAAATCACTTTGGCAAATGATTGAGGGATGGACTAGCAGTTCTAGAGTAGAAAGGATAAGTTCAAACAAGCAATAGGATATAATTCCACCTTAGCTATAGAGGGTGTGATGTTAAGCAAAATTGTCTCATTAGCATGGCTTTTGTTTCTTTTGAGTGGAAGTACTTTCAGCTGTTAAGTGCTAAGCTCCAGGCCCAAAGCCCTATCAGATGTGAAACCTGTGCGGGTGTAGATTAATGACTTAAGAGGGGCCAACTCAGGAACCAATGGTCTCTGGTTGTTGAGGCGGGGCTTGAGAACGCCAGAGGCTTGGCTGCCAGGAAAAGCCAGCCAAGAGACAACTACAGCAGAAGCTGCGGAAGCAGGAAGCTGCGGAAGCAGAGCTGACTCGTGTGTAGACCCAGGAGTGCGGGCAAGGACTTGAGGCCAGTAAAAATGATTTGGCTAAATACTGTCTTGTTTTTCTGTGGCCTCCTGGTTACTCTTGTGAGGCGGGCTTTCTGGGCCTGGAGTCTTTTTGTCAAGATGTCGGAATGGGGAGGCTGGTTCACGGATCTGCTGCTGTGGGGCCTAAATAAATTTTTTGTTGTTTTCTACTTAGAGAATCTCTCATACCTTGCGATTTCGAACCATTCAAACATATACATGATTATATTTGAGATTATAAATTCGGCCTTCCTACTACAGAGGGTGAAGGAGGAAGAAGAGTCAGTTATGACTAAGGTTTTTAGGGTACAGAATGTTAGCATGCCTAATAGAAAGTGGAGACAGTTTAGTTGAGGTTAAGGGTCTGAAAACTGGTGGAGGTTAGGAAGAGGGCTTATGGTTTTGTTTAAGGAATGTTAATTATAGGATTGTAGAATTTAGAGATGGGAGGGGTGGAACAGTAAGGCAATAAACACATCAATGATAATTGTGCATATGCGTATATAGTTCTGTATCACAAAGTATGAAAGACTCTCTGTATAGAAGGTAGAAGAAGTAAAACATTTATCTCCAGAGGACCAGATCCCATAACCAAGCCACCAGTGAGCCCACTTTATCATAACAGCAAGGAACTTAAAATGCAATATCTCAGCATGGAGCCTTACCATCCCAAAACCTCTCTGACCCCCTGCTGGGGCCTTCCCAAAAACAAACCCACAGTACAGTTATCACAGTCTGCTCAGCTATCACAGGCTGACTTTCTTTACCTCAGCTCTAACTACCGGTACAGCCATTAACAGCCATAACAGCTCTCTCTCTCTCTCTCTCTCTCTCTCTTTCTCTCTCTCTCTCTCTCTTTCTCTCTCTCTCTCTCTCTCTCTCTCTCTCTCTCTCTCTCTCTCTCTCTCTCTCTCTCCCTCAGCATTTCCTGTGACACAACTTCCTTTTTCTCTCAGTAAGCTCCTCTCACCACATGTGACTTAGGCTTCCTGTGACATAAGCAGGTCACATGGCCTATTAATAGGTGGGAAAGATCTTCAAATCTAAAGTGCTAGTACAAAGGATTATTTAATCATCTGGTCAATCCTCTCCTTTTACAACTAAGAAACTGAGGTACAGAGAGGGGAAGTTAGGCTGAGGTCCTCTTAATTATGAAGTAGCATCAGACAAACATTGATGTCCTATAAGTCTTCAAAAAAGGATCTAGAAAACATATGGGAAGTCAGGCCTGGAGAAACAGATTTGGGATTCATCTACCTAGAGGTAATAGTTTAAGCCATAAAAATAGGTGGGAATGAGTATAGAAGGCACATGAGAAGGGAAGATGTTGAGTCAATTTTAAGAAATGAGCTGAGAGGCAGAAGAACCTTTGGTGAATACCCAGAGTTGAGGGCAGAAGAATGAAGAATGGTCATGGGATAGGGGTTAGGGATTTTATCAGTCTATAGAGCTCCCAGATGAAGAAACTCACTCTATTAATGCATATAAACACCTTCTTTGCAATTTATAGTTTTAGAAAAGTACCTGGAGCAACAAGAAGTTAAATTATATGACCATGGTCACTCAGACAGTGTGTATCAGAGACAAGACTTGAACTTTGGTCTACCTGGCTCCTAGACCATCTCTCTATGCTGTTTCTTTATAATCATGACCTTATTAAGAGTACTTTGTCTTTGGAACATAATATAATTCTCTCATTTTTCAATTTCTTATGTTTATGTGTCCTTATGTTACCTTGTTGGCAGTTACAATGCTACTTGTATATGGAATACAAGGTTCCTATGGGAAGGTTTTCTCCTCTTTCATTCTAAAACTGCTGAGCTTTGATTGAAAAGTGTTTTAGGGAGCCTGCCTGCAGTACAAGGATACTAAGCCAGGTAGCATTATCTACACTGGAAATACAATCCTTTTAGTAGTCAAGCTCCAAGTAAGAACTCTGGCTTACTTACATATATATCCTGAGAGCACACACACACACACACACACACACACACACACACAAACACACACACACGAACATACAAATACACATGCATAGATACATATAGAGTGTTTTACAGACTAACTCCCAGTACTTTGTTGGTTGAGCCTAATCACAAAATCACTCACTTGAAAAGGCATTTGTATTCAAAGGTAGGAAGTAAAGTAGGTAGGAAAAATCTCACCATTTCTCCTTTTCAGTTGGAGGAGAAAAATCCAACAGACTCAGAAAAATAGCACTAATTCAGGGACAGAGAAAGGGAAAGCTTTTCATCCTCTTCCTCCACATTCATCTGTCATTCCTCTGCAGGTTATAGGAATAAGAAGAGGTCTCCTAGCATTCCCCCTGCTGTTGCCATATGACAGATGGTATAGGTACATTGGGTGAGGCCTAGACGAAGGACCTAGGCAAGGGTCCCACAGGATTGCCTTTACCCCCTTCTCTCAGTAAGTAACATGAAATCAAAAAAACGATTTAAGTCCTTAGATTCCTGACAATTACTATGCACTCTCTTCTAGCTGTAACTTTATGGCCCCAGAGCTGCTATGCTGCATGTAGATGCATATGAATGTGATTCCACAGACTGCAAACATGCCCTCAAGCTCCTGTGGTGGGCAGGCCTGGACTGCTGTTCTTACTAAAGGCTGAGTGACCTGGGTTATGCCAAGCACCAGAAGGGCAGGTGTTTCTGGGCCAACTGACAGCAGTAACTTTGGCTCACAATGATTCTTCAGCTCTTCCATTCTGCTAACAAAGCCAGAGAAACAGATGGGAGGAGGCACCTGAATCACAGTATTCACATATAAGTCACAAACATGAATCAAATTGGTCAGGGGTAGGTTTTTTGGTAGGTGAATCAGAGCCTGAGAGTCTCAGACCTCAGTCATTCTGACCTTGTTATCAATCTTTTTCTTAGGGTGGAAACTTGTATAGCTACAGTGACCTCACTGTTCACATATACACAACTACTGTCAGTTCACATTCTTGAATAGCATTGTCTGTAAAGCGACAGCATTGCTGTGACCTTTGAAGGCCAGGCTTTCTTATCAGCATTGTCCTTACTTTCTATATTTAACCTTATGTTACTTTTTTCTTTCCCAGACATAAGTAACCATAAAGGTTCACACACATACACACACACACACACACACACACTCAAAGGAGCATGGTATACTTAGAATTGGAAATCTAAAAATGGAAAAGTAGGTAGGTACAAAAATTATGTAGAGCTAAAATAAAGCCTAATTTACTCAGTTCCCCATCACTACCCGCAATTTCTTTTTTATATCCATTGCATTATGCCCCACATCCCATGCTCTTTTTCTCTATACTTTTTCAGCACAAAGAATACACATGCAGGTCACTCTCATAAAGGATGTGATATATGTTTGCATTTGAAAACCTGTGAACATTTAAAATCCTGATTGTCTGCATTTGACTATTCCCCGATACCCTTCTCCAGCTTGACAAGCTTTCATCGATTCATTAATAAACTTAGATAGATAGATAGGTAGGTAGGTTGGAAGGTAGATAGGTAGATGGACAAGCAAAGCACTTAAGTATTTATTAAAAACTTATCTAGTGGTGCAAGGTACTGTGCTGAGAGTTGGGGGTACAAATACAAGCCAGTAAGACAGTCTGCCCTCAAAGAACTTAGCTTCTAATGGGGGATGACAACATATAAAAGGAGCTAGAGAAAAATGATGATAAATGGAGGATGGGAAGCAATGTGGAGGCCTTGTTTTGGGTTGGACAAAACCGTAACTCACCTACCAGAGCCCTATAGCATTGGCAGAGTCCAAGTTCCTGCTGGTAGGGGAGGTGATGATTATGGCCAGAGGTCAGGCAGAGAGTGGTATAGAAACGATGGCCTGAAAGACCATAACAACAAAAATAGTGATGGTCACCATTGTTTCTCATTTTAAAGAGACACTTTAAATTTAATGTTTGTTGATATCTTAGTTTTACATCATCTCTGTTTCTGAATATATCTTTGCTCTTCCCTATCCATTGAGTCATTCCTTGTAACAAAGATTAAAAAAAAGAGAGACAGCAGTGCTGAGTTCTGTTTATTTTTTCTTCAGAAGCATTCTCTTTTTCTATTTAAATAACCATGAACCCTACAGTTCTAGGTGAGCCTAGTCCACAGCTAAGCTATTAGATATTCTGGTTTTATAACCTTCTGGACTGCTTTTATCCTGTGTTCTTTTCAAAAACCATCATCTCATTCCCCTCCTCTCTCCTCTCCCTTTTCCCCTCTCGTGCCCCGCCCCAGCAGTGGCAACATTTTAACTTTAAATTCAGTAGCGCTTATTTCCCATAAATCCTACTCTCAGAAAACCTCTAAAACATCTCACATCTCAATCCATCATTTGTGGTTTGTGGTTTTTTTTAATACATGCCTCTTAACACTGGCATCAATCAGCAAATTTACCTGGAATATTATGGAACCTTACTATCACAGCATTATGGGCCTGGAAGGGACCTCAAGAGATCATCTGGTTCAACCCCCTGCCAGGAGCATGATGAATTTATAATCTTAACAAGAAGTGACTAAGAAAATCTAGCCCCATTTTGTTAACAGATGAAACTTGGGAGTAATTAGGTCTGGGCCAGAAGCCAATTTTAAGATCACTCTTTTGTAAACACAGCTCAGTGTTCAATGGTATAGCTAAGTCTACATGCTGCCAAAATATCCAGACAAAGTCAGTCAATTTTGTTCAAAACATCAATCAATCATTTACTGTTTGCCAAGGACATTAGCGTATATATCTATATCTAAATCTATATCTCTTTATGTATTTTTAAATTGAGTTAACCAGATGTTTTGGTACCAGGCAGACACAGACCATATGTGATGATCTAAAGTACTCTCACCTGCAGTCTCTTCACAAACTCAAATGTGGTCTTAATGAAATCTGAAATAGATTGAATAAACTCCCCAAATCCAACATGTGAATGAAAGAAATAAATATCTGTTAAGAAAGAGGTGACCTTAGTAATAGAGAGTCAGGAAGCCACAGAGTCAGGAAAACCTAGATTTAAGGCCCACCTCAGACAGATACTGGGTGTGTCCCTGCATAAATCACATCAGTGTCTCAGCATTTCCCCCACCCCTCTCCAGCAACTTCCTAAGACTATTTGTTTTAGAACAACTACCTATGAGCGTTATCAGATGGAGTTTTCGAATGGGCAATTCACTATATCAATGTAATCACAGGTCTGATGGGGTGCTTGGGCGCCTGTGCTTGGACCCCAGTTTCAAAATCACATCTCTCCTGAGCCTCAAAACACTGTCCCTAGCAGTTTCTCTCTTTTAAAATAGGACAGCATGCCCTAGCAAAACGCTTATCTCTCTTCCTGATACGGCGGCCAGCTGCACATATAGAATTTATTAGTTTGAACTGGCTACGTAGTGGCTGAACTGGCTGTGATATTTACTACTCACTGACCTATCATATGCATGTATACTTGTGCTATCTAACAAGACATTGATGGGAGCAGCCTGTTAGTTGACTTAGTGATGTTTCAGGCCTAAAACCATAATTCCATGTAGCCCTTCTTTGGGCTATTTCTGAGTGATACAAAAAATATGTGTTCCTTTAAGAACTGACCACTCTTTAACCACTCCCTAATCCCACTCTAAATCACCTAATTAGCATATTTGGCAATGTTTTACTATAGAATAAACTATATAAACTTTACCTGCATTCCTCCAAGGTTGCAGGTTTGCTAAGAACTCTTGCCCACTGAAAAGCATAATAAATCTTTGCTACCTTGACTTAAAGAATGCTTGAGTCAGTGAATATATTCCAGATGGCATTAACTCTGTCTGGGAACTCTAGTTTTGGGGTTCTTGTATCCCTGATTATCTCTCCCAACCCTCAACAGGTTCATTAAAAGAGCAGCAGGGAGGAGACTGAAAGATAGTAATAATCCTTTTTCTGTGTGTTTAGTGAGCTGCCCCTCAGCTTTGTCTTCTTTGAATTGGATAATCCTTGATATTCTTTTCTCCAATATAGCGAGATCTCATGCAATCTTACATGGGTAGGTGAAAAATTACAATTATCCCCAAATACAAAGTCATGTAAATTCAACAAAGAACATTTCACAAAGTTTTCGAAAGATTACTGCTTGCTTAAAACTCAATAAGGGCCTATATCAAAGCACAAAGTGGGTTTTTCCAACCCAAAGGCAAGAAAGACCAGAAAAAAGACAAGAAATATTGGCTTCCTATCTAAGAAGGAACTCTGGCCTCTACAGAATTTCACAGATTAAATAGAACTCTCACCAAAGGCCTTTAGGGCCTGAGGTTGACTGAAAGTCATATTTCCCACCCTCTCTTCCCTAAACTAACTATCTTTCAGGTCTGATTTTGTCACTGTGCTACTTAATAACTCCAGTGGCTTTCTCTTACCTCCAGGAGCAAATACAAAATGGTCTGTTTGACATTCAAAGCCCTTCATAATTTAGCCCCTTCCTACCTTTCCAGTCTTCTTACACCTTAAATCCTGCCATGTACTCTTCAATTCAGTGACACTGACTAGAAACAAACACTCCATGTCTTGGCTCTGGACATTTTATCTGGCTGTCTTCCATGCCTGTAATGTTTTCTTTCCTCTGCTCTGATTTTGGACTTCCCAGGCTTCCTTTAAATCTTAACTAAAACTCCATCTTCTATAGAAAGCCTTGTAATGCCTCTTAATTCCAGTACCTTCCCTCTGTTAATTATTTCCTATCTATCCTGTATATAGCTAGCTTTGTATATATTCCTTTGCATATTGTCTCCCCGTTAGACTGTAAACTGCTTGAAGGCTGGAGTTGTCACTTGCCCCTTTTTTGTATCCCCAGTGTTCAGCACAATGCCCAGCACATAGTAGGCATTTAATAACTGTTTATTTATTGATTGTACAAAAATGCCCACATGATTCTCTGAGAGTATAAGGACTTCTAACCATGGATGCATTTCCCCCCACCCCTCTCCAGCAACTTTCTAACACTATTTGTTTTAGAACAGCTACCTATGGGCACTATCAGAGGGAGTTTCCCCATTGGCAAGTCATGGTATTGATGTGATCACAAGTCCATTAAAAAAAGCAGTATTCCTTTCTCCACAGCACACATCAAAATTTCTAGAGTAGGAGTCTCTGTACCATGGGTAATCCACTTTGCTGGATCTTTTTTTTTAAACCTTTCCTCATAATTCTTATTTTTCAAATTTTAGAAGTTATTTGAGTAACTCCTCTTAAAGTTATTTTAAACGTCTCTGCAAATCTCTCTCTTCTTAAGGCTCATACATGGTGTGGAGGTGACAAACAGACCTGGGTGGCTAGATTGAGTACAGGTTCTGGCAAGACTAAGGTGGAAAGGGCCCAAGCACTCAGCCAACAGGGCTGAAGTCTGTCTGGGTGCTGAGGCCTATGGTCCCTGTGTTCTCTGTTTACTGGGACTACACTGAAACATGTGGCAGTCCCCGGCTCAGGAAGCTGCCTTTTCACCTGGCTGTGCTGGGCTATGTGAGGGGTTCTGTCAATGGTGTCTTCTCATTTGCTTAGGTACCTGTGGGGTGCCTGCATTGGCATCTACCTGTTTGCCGGAGGCTATGCTGAAGCACTGGGTGGTAGCAGCTGGGGGCCACCTGCTCAGAGCTATGCTGAAGCACATGTTGGTTCGGGTTCTCTTGGCTATACTGAGGTGCATGGGGGGTCCTGGTGTTAGTGTTTGCGTCCTCCATCCCACTGGGGCTCAGGACCTCCTGCTGGTTTGCTTTCTCTTATACTTCTGATATCCAGCCTTTGAAATCTTCTGTGAGGGGGAACACGCTGCCCCCCTGAGGTTACTTATTTACCCTTAGCTATCCCTAGCTATTAGGAGGTATTTTCCTAACAAGTCTAAATCAGCCCCTTTGCCACTTCCATCCATTGTCCCCACTGCTGAACTCTGGGGCAAGTAAAACCATTCTAATCCTTCTTTTTCATAACAGCTTTTCAAATACTTGAAGATAATTGCCATACCCTTCTCCAATCTTCTTTTTTTCTGGGGTCGACATCCTCACTTCCTTTAACCAATCCTCATGCAGTTTTACCTCAAGGACCCTCAGCTATCACCCGTCAGCTTCTTCTGTATGATCTTCCTGTAACTTGCAATCCCTTTCCTGAAATATGGCCCTCAAGACTTTATAAAGTACTCTAGATGTTGTCTGATGGGGGATAGTGTTATTTCTCCTTCCTTTTTGAAGAGGACCAATGATGCCACAGGTAACATTTTGACTTGTGCCTGAATTGGATTAAAATGAGGCAGGGTTGCACAAAGTTATCAGCCTTACTCTCTCTTCCTGAGTCACTGAAGTCCAGTGGCAGGACAAAAGTCAAGAGAGCTGGCAGTGGCCCAAGATGCAGTGGATGGCCTTGGTGTCTTCCATACCTGACCAAGCTCTAATTGCTCCACAGTCTTAAGCCATCTTCATGGCCACTGGAACAAACTGTTCTTATCTGCCTATTCCTTGGGGGAAGTCTTCTCATGCTTGGGGTAGACACTGCCCACGCCCAAGTCAGGGACAAGTTCGAGGTCTGTCAGTTATTCTGCTTTAGCCTACCAGCTGAGACTGTCAGGGTGTTGGCCGCTTCACATGATACAGCTTGTTGGAGCAACCGGACACCAAAGGTGGAGGAGCAGCTCTGAAAAAGAGATCAGCAAACTCTCATACCAGAGGGGCTAGACCTCCTGAATACCCCATCTACCCTAGCAGGGAGAGTAGAGTGAGGCTACCATCCCCTTATTTGTAGACACTCTTAATGCAGCCTAATATTATATTTGATTTTTTTTTTTTGGCTTCCATTTCAAATCATTGGTTCAGACCAACCCTTCAAACAACTACTCCCCTCCATATCTTTTTAAAATATACTGTTCTCTGGATGCTACCCCTCCCCCATCTTTTCAATTAATAAAGTTTACGATTATTTTAAAAATACAGTAATTAAAAAAACAAAGGGGGAAGTGCAAATCATATTTGTGCAGTAAAGGTGAACATAAGAGTTTAGCAAAACAAGTCATGAATCAAGACAATCACTAAAATGAGATTAAGAAGGGAGTTAAATATCTTTGGTAATGGAGAAGCAGAAGGGGTCTTTAATGGCCACAACAGAGCCTCTATTCACTTTTATTGGCTCAAGTAGAAGTTTCAACAGAGTACAACATTGTAAACCCACTTATTTCCCTGTCCAGGATTGTTATTGAATAGTGAGAAATACACAGCTTCCTTTTCTGGTTTAGGACTGAGAATACCATTAGGAGAATATGTTGTATACACACATAGTATACGCACACATGCACACACATGTGCACATATAGGCATACATACATATACATATATTTTAGACTTTATACTATATTTTGTGGTACATATGCACATATGCATATGTAAATATATTTTTATATATTATATTCTGGTATGACAGTAAGTGCTACTGACACAATTTGTCAAGGTAGGCCCGCTTAGGAATACTTAGTGGGCAGATGAGGCTGTATTCCAATTGAGCGAGAACCATGATGAAAACTTATCTAGAAAGAAAGGGTCATTCTAGGTAGCAAAGTGAAGGAAGGAAGTGAAATGAGACCAATACACAGTCTGAAAGCTAAAACCATACAAGGCTTAATGGTAGATTAAAAAAGAAAGAAAAGTGAAAAAAATAGGAATGCCTGCCAAGAATTGCAAATGGTACTTTAAGTGGAGTAGACTGTGAGAGAATGCATGGGACTTGCAGTACTGTCCTCTAGGAGACCTGCTCCTTAAGTGATTTGATTTCACAACTGAACTGTGTTCATGAGATGTGTTCAATTAAGGGAGCCATTTGGCAGGGGCCAACCTTCAGGCTTTCTGCTGTCATGGAAAGAAAAAGAAGGAATCCAGAATCAAGTATTCAAATTGTCGGTATGATCCTCATTTTCTCTCTGGCTAATTAATGACCATTTTCTGGGTTCTCAGATAATCATCCTGTATGCATTTCTCCCAACCTTCCTTGAAGCTGATTATCTGGAGGCCAGAAGGGCTCTCTGTACAGACCAGTGTAAGTGGAACCAGAGCATTTACTCGTGAAGGGTGGAACCCTCTACCAAGGAGAATCAAAGGGCAAGCTATCTTGAGTGCCACTTGACTGGCTGGCAGTATTCCAACAAGGGCTCATTTTTAGATCATGGAATAAATACCCCTGGTCCCTGGCTGCTCATCCCAAGGAGAGACCTTTGGAAATCAGGGTCACCTTTAATAGTGGGTTATCACTGTGTGTATAGCAGGGCCAGGGGGGATGCTGAGGAAAGGAGGGAGAGCTACCAGATGAGGTCAGTAATTATTTAGATGTCCTCAATGTCTACCCTACTTTTTCTGTCACGGGGTCCATTGCAGTTAATCAAGGGTCAAGTGTGAAATCTCACTGGTAATAATTACAAACATACTGCTAGATAGGGTTACATTTAATGTGGATATGTTAGGTTCAAAACTGCTTTGGTGGCTAAGGGGTAACTATAAGTTAGGAATCAGAGAGTGACCAAAAAGCTGATACTGAGACATAGGCTTTCCTTATGTGACTTCCTATTTTTTAATTTTTTAAAAAAATATTTTATTTTTAATTTATGGAATAAAACAAGCATTTCCATAACACAGTACAATTAAAAAGATGATTGTACATAAAATCGCAAATTTGCTATGCACAACTGCACTAAGTGTCTGAGGAAGGATTTGAATCTTCCTGACTCTATTGTCCTATCTAGTATACCATTTGCTAAAGTTCATGCTGATAGTAATTAGCAGCTTCAAATTTGAACTCAAGATTTTTTACCCTAAATGGTAATATAGTGCTTTACATCTTTATCTCATTAGCATCTAAGGAGTCTTTACAAGTAACTTAAAACCAGAAAGGAAATCCACTGAAGTGGCACCCTGGAGGACACAATATTTTCCAGACTGCCCCAAGAAAAGATGTGCTAACTTTGTGGCACATCTGAGATCCATGATGAAAAGTATTGTTTGAATGGACTTTGGGAATGGGTTACTAAATTGCAAGGAGATTTAATTTTTGTTAATGTTGATATTTATTAGTGTACTGGTTTGGCTTTTTGTTTCTCTGTATCTGTACCCTAAGTTCTCTTGGTCATCTTGGGGTTATAAGAATTTACTCTTTGAATTAGTCCCTGGATTTCTATGGCTTGTGTTGTTATTGGTCAATGATTCTGGTCCACCTTTGTGAATGGGATTCTTCCATATCACCCAGATATGTTTTAAATTGTCCAAGCTCCATTTCTTTGTCTCTAACTTTAGCTCAGAAATTCTGGTTCCTTTGCGGCCTGGGTTCGTTGGCTCTGGTCACCGTTTGAGGATTAGGTTTCTTGTTAGCTTTCTGTCTGTTAACCTTTATCCTTGTTGAATGTCTCTTTACCCTTGCCTCCAGATGCTCCGCCCCAGTGGCATCCAAGATAATTTGTTAACAGGTGTGCTCAGAGGCTGCCTTGACCAGAACAGGGGAAGGAGAATGTTGCCCTGAAGCCAACTGTGTGCTTCAGTTACCATATTTTCCAGAAACAACTGGACCCGGATATGCAAGAGGCCCTGAACAAGTCAGGGATGATGTTCCCCTTTCAGCTGACATAATTTGTAATTTGCACCTTTAGCTGGACTCTGTGTCCATGAGGGTTGAATCAGCTATAAGACAGGCACAAGTCTGCATCAAACTGATAAACTGTTTGTGTGGCTGGGAACCTTGTAAATAACCACACTATCATATATCTTCATAGTCCAGCAGTTCCCAAGGGAAATGAATGCAGCATTTGCCATCTTACTTACTTATGTTTCAGGCCCGCCCTGCACCCCCCCCCCCCCCCCCCCCCCCCCCCCCCCCCCCCCCCCCCCCCCCCCCCCCCCCAGCTTTTTCCTCCCTTCCTCCCTGCCACTCCCGTTTGGGAGGGAATTGCCCTCCACCCCTCCCATGAGACTTCCGCCTTTTCATAAATCATAAATATTCAAGTTTCTGTCTGGATTGTGAACTCCTTCATACTAGTTATAGCAATTCCACATGCATATACATTTCTCTTAAAATAAATGCAGTTTCAATGCATGTCTTGTGGTCTCCTGATTTTTTTTGTTTTTGTTAACTCCCACAACAATCCTGTGAGGTAGACTCCATTGTTATCCTTATTTAACAGATGAGGAAATTGAGTCTTGGTGAGGTTAAGTGAAACATCCAGGGTCACATAGTTAAGTAAGTGTTTGAAGTGGGATTAGGCACATCTTTCTGATAATAAGTCTATCCACAGCACCACTTTAGCTTTCATTGCTTTTACCCCAGCAAAGGAAATTTTTTTAAATCACCAATAACCACATATATAGGCAAATTCACAAGGTCTAAGATTAATTCATAAAATCATTTTGATTAATCCTTTATATTTCAACATCAGAAAAATCTTCAACATGATACAGAATATAAATAAACAAAGGATTCATCCATCCATTCATCTATCCAACAATATTTCTCCCAAAAAATTCTTTCAGGAAACAAATATTTATTGAATGTGTGTGTGTGTGTGTGTTTGTGTGTGTGTGTGTGTATCACACACACACCCCCCTCACTAGATGTTATGGGGACTAGACAGGTGTGTAAGAAATACTTCCTGACCAGTAGTCTTACTAAAGAAGATATGTTTGTGAATAACCACAATACAAGAAGTGTTATAAAGTTCTGTGGCAGTATATTGTTTCCCTAAAATAGAATATAAACTCTTTGAGAGATAGAATTTTTCATTTTGTCCTTGTATCTCTAGCTCTTACCATACTGTCTGGCACAGAGTAAGTTTTAATAAATGCTGATTGGATTGAATTGAATTTTTTCCAGTTCCCTAAAGAAACCTCTTGGTATTTTGGTTGGCCTGCCATTAAATATATACATTAGTCTGGCATGGATGCTAATTTTGACTATATTAACTCAACCTATCCATGAACATTGAATGTCCCTCCCATTATTTAGTTCCTCTTTTAATTGTCATTATAGTTTGATAGTTACTTTTACAAAGCTATGCTATATCTTTACATGTATAGTTCTAGGTGACTAATTTGGAAGTAGTTAATTCTTGTTTTTGTTGCTGTTTCTACAAATGATGCTTTTTTCTGATCATTTCTTGAATGTTATTTACTAGTAATTTAAAATCAAAATGATTTTATGAATTAATCTTAGACCTTGTGAATTTGCCTAACTCAATCATTATCCCCACTAAATTTGTTGTTGTTCATAGAGATGAACTGTATGTGTGTGTGTGTGTGTGTATAACATGTCATCTACCTAAAGTGATATTTTGAATTTCTCTTTTCCAGTGTTAGTCTTTAGCATATCACCACTCTTAAATTTTCCTATATGGAGTCAAATAAAAGTGGTTAAAATACATATTCTTGTTTGGCATTTGTTTTTAGTGGTAACGTGTTGATGTTTCACCATTGCATATTATGTCAGCTCTTGGATTATAAAAGATAGTTTTATTGAGTTGAGGGAAAAAAAAATCCTCCTATAGTTTTTCTTTTTAATGTTTCTATCCTGAATGACAGTTGTGCCATATGAAAGACTTTCTTTGCATCTATTGATATGATCTTTTAAAAATATATATTTCACTTGTTTATTTGTATTCTGTATTATGTTGAAGATTTTTCTGATGTTGAAAAAGCCAAGGATGTGTGATATAAATCCTATTTGTTTGTGATGAATATTTTAACACATTTTTATGTTCTTTTAGCTAATATTTAATTTAGTACCTGTGCATCTATGTTCATAGTATAATGGAGAATGTGTTTGATTTGGTACAAGGAAGACCTACATTCAAATCCTATGTCCAGTATTTACTGGGTGTATAACCTCAGGCAATTCACAGAACCTTTCCAAGCTTCAATTGTAATTGCGGTGGGGCTTAAATGATGTGTTAAAAAATTCTTTGCAGATTTTAAGGCATTCAAATTTTTTGTTAGGGAAATTAGTCTAAACTTTTCAGTGCTCCATTTCTAGTTTTTAGATCAATATCACATTAAATATATTGGATAGTGTTATATCTTTATGTTTATGAAGAAACTATGTAATAAAGTAATTATGAGGTATTATAAAATTGGAAAGAATTTGCCTGTTAATCTTGTCTCTCACAAGATTTCTACACAATATATTTTTTGGTTTCTTTCCTACTCACACTCCTATGTACCTGCTGGATAAGATAGTGATGGAATTGAAGAACATGTTGCATGAAGATAGATTAAAAGTTCTCACTGGGTAGAGTGCAGGACTTGGGGAAGGGAAGACATGAGTTTAAATTCAGCCTTAGAGCTTACTTGTTGTGTGACTCTGGGCAAGTCACTTGACTTGTGCCTGCCTCAGTGTCATCACATAGAAAATGGAGATCCATCTATTCATCCATCCATCCATCCATCCATCCATCCATCCATCCATCTATCCATCTGTTTCAGCAATCCAGCTAGCAGCTTCTATGGGAGTGTAAGATCCACCTACGATCAGCACCCAGAAAGATGCCAAACCACAGTTTCTTTTGATCTGCTTAACTAAGGAAAGAAAGGTTAAAGGGTTGATAAGCTTACTTTAATTCAGCATACAAATATCATTCACTTAGTTCAGGTGAAAAAGGCCAGCACACTGAACTTCAGAACAAAATACAAACAAATTACAAACATCAACAGACAGACCTTGTCTGATTCAAATCCCAATACACAGTTACCAAAGTCTCAGCATCCAGGTTACAAGCTGGAGGACCCTTAGCTACAGCTGCCTAGAGTCTCTTTCATCAACACGATCTCGAGAGAGAGCCCTTCCACAAATGGCTCTGTCCTCTCTTCTTATAGGTCTTCAGATGCCATCAAACGTCATCTGAATGACCAGAACTTAGGCTGCTATGATAGGCTCTTGAGTTAGCCCCTCCTTTTAGGACCCTGGGAGGTTCACATCCACATAGGTTAGATTAACAGTTAGAGCCTGGGGCTTAGCACTTAGTAAGACTCAAGACAGGAATGGCTCTGGAGTTAGCACCTCCCCTTAGCCAGCCCCACATTGGGCCCCACCCCAGTCACCAATCCACACATCCACATAGGTTCCACACCTAATAGGGGTTTGGCCCTGGGGCTTAGCACCTAGTAAGGCTCAATGAAATACACTGAATTACTCAAAGCAAACAAAGGCCAAACTCTTCAAGGGCACTTGGTCTAACTAAGTGTTAAGAGCCCATTTTGCTTACCAACACATCACCCATCCATTCTATCTATCTATCTATCTATCTATCTATCTATCTATCTATCTATCTAATCTGAAAGTGATTGTATTCACTGAACAGCATAGAAACAGCTGTGGAAAGACAGTTTTCAGTGAGTGAAAAGTTGGTGTGAGACTGGTGGGAACTAAAAGACAAGTAAAACCGGCATAATTTTTTAAAAAAACTTCACATAAAATAGGCTAAAAACTTACAGAAAAAACAAACAAACAAACTTCTAGAACAAACACTTTGACTTGTTTCTAGATGGAGTCTGTGAAAAAGATAAGGTCAAAGAGTGGAATCAACAGGCCCCTCCATGGGCTACAGTCACATGAACTCAAACAAAAACACATCAACGAATAAGCTTCAACAATGGCTGTCATTTGCATTCTTTCATAGAAACAGAAAAAAATGTGTTACAGCAATACAAAACAAGGCCATTGCCACCAAAAATTATAGAACGTTAAGTACCTTTAAGTACCTAACACCTACTGATAGATTTTGAAGGAGAATTGCCATAACTGTGGTTACAAAGGAATGCTGGTTTCAAAAATTTAACACCTACCAAAAACACAGAAAGACATGGTCAAGTGACCAGAATTCTATGCAGGATGCTTATTGTCTTTCATAAACTAACATGATAAATCCCTATACTACAAATACAAAGTCTAAATACCCTTGAGAATTCAACAAATACACTCTATAGAAACAGGAACGTCATCATAGACAAAGAGTTTTGCCCACAAGCACCTCAACATAGCATTGATCCGTAAAAATATGAGAATAATGTTTTAAATCGTTATTGCCATACATAGTTCTTGATCTCCAAGCTACATGGAATGAAAAGATTCCAAACTATAGGAATGTAGCAGAAGAAATCAAAACAATATATGAGGGGGGCGAAGTCCCCTGTCCTTTAGTCTGCTTCTAGAATTTTACCAAAAACACTTTCCCTGAGCCTAGAGAAGATGAGCCTACATCCCAGTAATGATTTCTAGAATTTTTATACTGCCTTAAGGTTTACAAAGTACTTTATAAATATCTCATATGATCCTCACAACAACCCTGGGAGGGAGGTGCTGTTACTACCCCTGTTTTACAGATGAAGAAAAAGACAGAAATTAAGTGACTTGCTAGAGTCTCATAGCTAGTAAACACCTGAAGCTGGATTTTGAACTCAGACCTTCCTGACTTCAAGTCAGCTTTCTATCCATTGTGCTACTTAGCTGCATAGTTATATAAAAGCAGTGTCTCTCCATCTTTACAATAGTCTACTGGATGTTAAATATATAAACAAACAGTAGTAGAATAATGAATTGTCCTACCAGGGGTGGGGAACCTGTGGCCTCAAGGCCAACATGTGGCCCCAAGGCCAACATGTGGCCCTCTAGGTCCTCAATTGCAGCCTTTAGACTGAGTCCAAGTTTTACAAAACAAATCCTTTTATTAAGGGGATTTGTTCTGTGAAATTTGGATTCGGTCAAAGGGCTGCATTTGAGGACCTAGAGGGCCACATGTGGTCTCAAGGCTGCAGGTTCCCCATCCCTGTACCTAGACCAATTTCTATCTGAACTTCATTGGAGGTAAAGAAGTAATGATGATAATGACAGTAGTGATGATGAAGATGATGAGGATGACTATGACAAAAGTAACATCTTCTATTTATTTACTGTTTTAATTTGTCCAAAGCCTTCTGCATGCAATTGAAGTCCTTCAGTGGAAACGACATTTACCACTTGACTCAGAGATAATAGAGAGGAGGCCTACTCAGTTACATGTCAGGCTAGATGATTTCTGGGACCCTTTCCAACTCTGCTAGTTTGTGATTTTGAGATTCTCTCTCTTAAGTCCATACCCTGTCTTTTAATAAAAAAGACCTAAAGATTATTTATTGACCAATACATCATCAAGTGTGCTTGGGGAAACACAATAAACAACAATTACTGCCACTACATCAATGATGCCACAATTTAATAAGCCTCTTTGTATTACTAAGCATTATAATTCTAGCTCTAACTTTAGTCGTTCACTCACTGAATTACTTCCTGTTAGTTGTTTAATTGATTAGATGAAAGGCAACCAGATGTGATGGAAAGAAGACTGAACTTGAAACCCAGCTTCAAGGTTTAATTTTGTCACTCACTACCTGCATGACCTTTGTCAAGTCACTTAAACCTTCTGAACCACAATTTTTGCCATTTGCAACATGGGGAACATACTTCCTACCTTACCTAGTTCCTATTTGTGAAATGTGTGGTCAAGAATTTGAGGCTTGGGGTTTATAAGAACCAGATTAAATCTTAGGTATTTATCACACAACATTTTTATTGGATTGTGCTTCCACTCAGGGATTCCACTAGAACCATAAGAATTTGGCTTTATATTTATGTTTCTAAAGAAAAATAAAATGCTCTTAGCTTACATAAAAGCACTCAGGTTGACATAACATCAAATATAAAATAAGTTTCATTTAACCCAATGATAATCACAGCAACAATGACAAAACACAAAGTATTCACATCTGAAGGCATAAACAGTTAAGGATCTTTCACTTCCTGTGAAGGTGAAAAGTATGCCCACTTTTCAAGGATTCATACAGTCCTGTATACTTAAAGGACTGCCTAAGGACTTCAAGCTTCACCCCTTCCCCCAAGAAAACATTCAGCACTGCTAATAAGTGAGGCAGTTCATCCCTTCCATTGAGTTTCATCTTCCTGAAAGACCTGCATAGTTGATTATACTTATACTAGCCTGGGGTCGAACATGCTTTTCCTTCCTGGCCCCTCATTAAAAAAGTGGAAAACATAAAGTTGTTAAAAGAGTCAAGCAGCTCGCTTCCCTGGAATTGTATAGTCATGTAACTGAATATCAAGGATAGACAAGGTCAGTCTCAATGGAGGAGTGTACTGCCTGACTCATTAGCAGCTCTGAATGTTTTCTTGGGGGAACGGATGATGCTTCAATTTCTTAGGTGGTACTGTAGGTTTACAGGACTATGAATGCTTGAAAAGCAGGGATATTACAGCAAAGGAAAGAATCTTTACTATTTATGTGCTCAGATGTGAGTCCTTTGTGAGTTTCTTTTTGGTGTTAAATGAAATTTGTCTCATATTTGATTTTCGGTCAACCTGAGTTGTCTGTCTGCTGCTGTTCCTGGGATGTA
This sequence comes from Phalanger gymnotis, assembly GCA_028646595.1. Classification (NCBI taxonomy): domain Eukaryota; kingdom Metazoa; phylum Chordata; class Mammalia; order Diprotodontia; family Phalangeridae; genus Phalanger; species Phalanger gymnotis. The sequence continues at coordinate 115,324,445 of CM053626.1, read as the reverse complement.
ACTCCAACATGGTAAAGGAGTTGCTCTGCTTGAGTGTCAAGGTCAATAACCAAGAAGTTGTTGAGTGGATGCTCTGTGGAGTATTTACAGGAGGATTAGAGTAGTCTACAATAAGAAGATTTGGGAATGTGCAGGTTATGTAGTATACTTGGAGTTTGAGGTCACAGATCCATTGAGGTATGGATTATTACATTCATATTAATTTCTTGTCATTAGGTATTTTCTTTTATTTTTCTTTTACTTTTTAAAATTTATTTTAGTTTTCAATTCATAGAACAAAACACTTCCATAATACAATAAATAAGATGATTGCACATGAAACTCAAAATCTATCATGTACAACTTGCTATTCCCTCCAAATATACAACAAAGTTATTATGTAAATTTCTTTTTTTTCCTTGTTTTTCTTCCCTCCCCCCTCCCTGCTTTAGAGCTGGCTATCATTAGATGCAAATAGCTATTTATGTATAAAATTATTCTATATATACTTCTATTTATCATTTCTTTCTCTGGATGCAGATAGCATCTTTCTTTATATATCCTTTATTTTTATTTTGTGTGTTTATAATAGTCAAAATGACAGTGGCTCAGAGTCATTCTTAAAACAATATTACTGTTATGGTATACAGTATTCTCTTGGTTCTCACTTCACTCTGCCTCATTTTGTGCAAGTCTTTCCATGCCTTTCTAAGATCATAGAGCTCATCATTTTTTATAGCACAGTAGTATTCCATTGGAACCATACTCCACAACTTGTTTAGTCATTCACCAGTTGATGGGGATCCCTGCATTTGCAGTTCTTTGCCACCACGAAGAGAGCTGCTGTAAACATCCCATTCACATTCAAAGTTATTTTAGGCATTTTCTCAATAAACAGATATTGACGGTATAACTGCCATCATTTCAAGTTCTCCCTTATGCTCAGAAAGGTTGAAAACTTCTGAAATAGAAGGAGTAAGACTATCTCAGGTGACTGCTCAGAAGAATTCAGGGGAAAAAAGGTTCAACGACCATAATATGTACCACAAAGAATTGCAGACTATTTCTAAGACATCTAAGCTATGATGATTTGCCTTCTCAGTTTTGAAAATGACTTTAGAAACTTTGCTGAAATGTTCCCCTTTGGGTTTGGGTTTGTAGTCTTCATATGCAGAGTTGGAGCAATAAGACAACTTTCATTCCAGGGTAGTGGTGGTGGTGGTGTGTGTTTCTTTTTGAAGAAAAGGTGGCAGTTAACAAAGAAAAGAAAGAAAAAAACCACAAACACTGCCACCTCCCTAGAAGGAAGCTGGGTTGTTGCAGTGATTCTAAATATAAAGACTAAGCCCATACCCAAAGGAGAACATTTGGGCAAAAGCAGTAAAGTCCTAATCAAATCTGGGAAGACCAGTTGTCATAGCTATGTTGTCTTAGAGAGAGTCAACAATTCTTTGTGGTATATGCTATGATCATTATGGTCTCTGAATTCTTCTCAGTAGTCCCCCCAGAGGCAGTCTTACTTTTTTTCTTTTGGAATAAAAGGGGTGGCTGAGCCTTTATTTATTTCTCAAAGGTGTGGGAATGCAGCTGAAAATGATTTCCCTGCCAAGTGTTTGTTCTTAACAGCCTGCATCAGATGGAAATGAACCATTTCTGGGCTGTCGTGCTGAAATGAATGCAGGATGATTCAGTCACTGCAGCAGCTCACCTATGCAAATGGCTCATGCTGGGCTTAGCTCTATTTAGAGCTCAATATTTAATGGCATAATTATGAAGACTGGAACAGATTTTATTTTCTTGAAGCCAACCTACTAAATTGTGTAGGGAATTGACAAATGGCTATATTTCACCAAGGGGGTTCTCCTTTACGGCTTGTAGCTACCTTTCCAAGAGTAATCGAATAGAGGCCAGCCTGGGTTGTTGTGCAGCAAAACAAGAGACACAAACAGAAAGCTGAGTGTCCTTCTGGGATAAACTATAAAACCTCCAAAGCCTTTTCTTCTCTGTAGGTGGAAAATAAATCCCACACCCTGGTGCATAAAGGGTGCAAGGGTCTGATGAACTCATTAACATTTAAAAATTTTAATATCTCACCAGGGAGTATGTCTGGGAACTGGAATTGCTTACTTTCACTGGTAGACTACATTATTACACAATTTCAAGATGCTGAGTTCAACTTTCTTTTTATTATACCACAGTGTCTCAGAATCTCAGTGTTATCACTTTTTATGGAGAGGGTCAGACTTTGTCGAGCAGAGTTCTTTTTAACCGAATTCACACAAAATGGCTAATTTATTTTTTATCTTCTTTAATTTTAGACAAACACTAAAATAATAATATGAAAAGAAAATAAACATGTTATAAACTTAAATATTAAACTTAAATATAAGATAAGAAAAGAAAAAACACCATGTCATATGCACAGCAGAACATAGGAGAGGATTCAGAATATATAGCAATAACTTTCTATTTCAAGAAAGCCTATATATTAAATACTGCACATTCTGTTGAAAGCTGCCCATTTTTCTTTGCTTCCTTCTAGGTTTTCTTTTGCTCTCTGCTGTATACTTTTTACTTTGTTCTTTTTTCCCCCTTCCCCTCATCCCCCCTCACTGCAATTAAGTGTGAATATATTTATATATATAGATATTGAGATATACATACACTTATACATATATACATACATACATACATATGTAAACATATACTTTCCCTAAAAGATTCTGCTCCTAATCTTTGTTTTTATGTTTGTATATCTTTTTCCCTATCTCTCCTAATTCCTCTACTTTACTTCTACCTTCTACTAATTTAACAGGCTACCAGTTGATATGCACTTGACCCAAGGACCTGGGTCACAGATATAGAACTAGAAAGTTTGATTATCAGAGTCTTAACTCCTTCATTTTACAGATGAAGAAACTGAGGGACATGGAAGTTGAGTGACTTTCCCATAATTATGTAGGGAGTAAGTTTTAGGGGCAGGAGTTGAACTGATATCCTCTGACTCCAGGCTCAGTATATTTATACACTTCTTGGTATGCTTATATGCTCTCCTTTTCTCTGTCTCTCCTCCCCCATACCCACATATATGTTATACACACATGCATACAATATATAATATGTATATGATATTATATATGTTATTGTAAAAGAAAGAATATGAACCAAGAAAGGGAGGTTGAAATAAGTTTAGCAGATTTTGAGGACTGGAGTAGAGGATGTGTATTTAATAAAAAAAGACAAGATAACATGGCTCCCAAGATAGGCTCCCAAGACAGAGGATCATAGAGACTTTAGATGTTAATGCTGTACTTTGGCTGCGATCACAGATTTTGGAGGCCATTCCTAAACAATATAGACCAAAACATTAATAGATATTCTGATAACTCAATTTGTTTTGAAATTCTAGTGACCTGGAGGGTCACTTACATAATTTTCTGCTGCCCATTTTTTAACCCATAAGGCAAAGAAAATTGAAATAGTAGGATAACAAGTTTTATTTCAAAATAAATGTTGACATCTGCTTTCAAAGAGCATTTGCAAAGATAGAAGAGAGTTTAGTAAATTATTGGAAAATTATTTAAAAAAAAAACTCAGGATGAAGCATTTGGACTTGATTCAGTAAGCAATGCAGAGGTTCTTGAGTAGCAGATGCCATGACTGAAGAGCACCCTGAGGATGCTTGGCAAATGTCAGAACACTTTAATGGAAATGGGAAGCTGGAAACAAAAGTGGGTTTTAGGTATCTAATTTCAGGTCTTTTCCTTATATTACAACCCCATTTTGAAATTATAAGGTGTCTCTTATCTAAGTAAGTTCTGCCTAAAAACAGTCCTGGTATCCCTTCAAACTATATTAAAACACAGGAATTGTGGGGGGTAGGTAGGTGGTGCAGCGAGTAGAGCACTGGCCCTGGAGTCAGGAGGACCTGAGTTCAAATTTGACCTCAGAGGCTTGACACACTTACTAGCTGTGTGACCTTGGACAAGTCATTTAACCCCAATTGCCCTGCCTTCCACCTTCAAAAAAAAAGACACAGGAATTATAAAATGCCATTATCTATTATATATCATTACCTAGGGCCAAAGCATATGGAAAGATATGATCTACAGGACAAATATTTTTGAAGGATGTTTGGACATCTTTTATCAATAGTGAGAAACAAATTCTGGAAATAACCATCAAGATGCCATTGTGAGGACTAAAAGGATCATCAGAATTTTTTTAAATTAAATATATATAGTTGTGTTTTTGAAGCATCATATTTTTGCCATCTCCCTCCTTCTGCTGGATTTTGGTAAAGAGCTCTTTCTCTGGATGTAATTCGTTATAAATGCAAGCTATTCTGAGGTATCTTGATGTGAATTCTGGTATGTTATTACAGGATTAAAGTGTTAACTATGGAGAAGAATACAGAAACACTTGAAGGCCCAGCAGCTTGAAAGGGCCAACCTTCAATAGAAAGGAAAATTGTTACTCTGACTCATCTTTTGTGAAGAACAAATTCATTAAGAGGTGCTTATGGGGCTGTTACGCTATTTCCTTGCTGAACTTTTGTACTGGGGGCCTGCTGTGTCCTGACTGCTGTGAAAATTTCCCCAAAGTAGGAGCATGCTGTGCAAGTACTTCTCGTGGTAAATAATGTGCCAATTAATAAGGTAATGGCACAACTGTGTAGTCTTTTTTCTTTTTCTACTTCTTTTCTTTTTTTCTGATCATCGGTGTCAGACATGCACGATTAAATGCTGTGTTGACATTTCCCTTCAGAACGCACTTGCATTAGTTGATTTGAGGACTGGCTTTCAGATTTGGGGCTTAAGACTTAAACTTCACCCGTTTTTAAAAATCCTCACAAAGCCAATGATTACTTCTACTACTACTACTATTACAATTAGTTTATGTTTATATAGGACTTGCCAATTTACAAAGTGACTCTACATATGGTATTTTATTTGAATTTTACAACAATCTTGTTGGTGGGGTGCACAGACAAGAATGACTGTACTCAATTTACTTGGAAAATAGGTTTAGGGGGATTAAGTGATTTGCCTAATGTTGCAGCGATAAAAAGTCATATATTTAGGACTTGAATTCAGGTCTTTCTTCTTTAAGTTTAAGACTTTTCCTATAAAAAATCTAAAACTTTTCCTATAAAATAAAACAAAAATCAGTTGTCAGAAATGACAAATGTTACAGGCAAAGTGTGAATCTCAGCATAAAAGAATGTATAAACAGAGTTAAAGTTATAGCTTCACAGTTTAGAGCTGGAAGCAGCTTTAACAAGCATCTATACTAAGGGTTCTTAACGTGAAGTCCATGGACTCCAAAGAAATCCATGAATCAGTTTCAGGGGGTCCATGAACTTGACTGGGAAAAATTTATTTATTCATTTTTATTAGCCTCTAACTGATTGCTTTTCTTTCCATTATGCATAGTCCACACCATGGTGGGATTTGTAGCAATACCTGTGACTTTTGTCACTGATAGAAATTATAGGTATTTTCTGTCACATTATCATGGTTGCAGATATCTCAAAATATCATCGCTACTTTGTGACTGTAGTGCTTAGGTTCACTGTAATATTACAAATGAGTGCAGATAAAAAAAGTCTCATGTTCTCACATGGATGACCCAGACATATATGTTGTTTTCTAGTACTTTGGTCTATAGTCATTTGATGATCAGAACACTGGAAGAAGTGAATAATTTTCAAGGCTTGTTAAAGTTTTGCAAAACTGTTACTTAATGTATTAATAAAGAAGCACATATGTTGCTATATCTCAAATTTATTTCTTAATGTTTGGATAACTCCATTTCAAAACAATTGGTTTCCTTTGGAATTCTATGTATAGTATTTTATGCATTTAAACATGTTATTCTGAGAAAGGGTCCATGGGTTCACTAGCCTGCGAAAAAGGTCTATAAAGCCAAAAAAGATTAAAAACTTTTGAACTAGTCCAAATCACTCTTTCTGTGATTCACCAAGCATTTTTAGGACTACCTATATAGAAAGCACTGCGTGAGGGGCTAAAAGTATAATAACAGAATAATACAGGCTCCTTTACCTCAGGGATCTTATCATCTAATAGGAAGGAAACATCAATACCGTAATATTGTAATTGCACAAGAGAGGTACAAACAACATGGTGCGTGAGATTCAAGAGAAATGGCATGCAGATTAAAATCTTGCCTCTGACACTTACAAGGCATTGCTTTACTCTCTCGAATCTATTTTATTGTGCAAAATTGGGAGAATAATTCTTCTACTATCTGCCTTGCAGGTAGGATTTTTATGAGGCTCGAATAAGATGATGAATGTAAAACTACTTTATATACCTTAAAATCCTATTTTATAATAGTAATGAAAATGATGGCGATGATAACTAGCATTTACAAAGCACCTACTATGTCCCAGACCCTGTACTTAGTGCTTTGCAAATATTGTATCATTTAATCCTTAAAACAACCCTTTGAGGTAGATGTTATGATTATCCCCACTTTACGGCTGAGGAAACAGAGGCAAACTGAGGTAAGTGACTTGCCCAACTAATAAATACAAATAGAAATAAATTAAAAATAATGACAAATATAAGTAGTGATAAAAGCACATTTTTACTATGTAGATTTTAAAAATTGTATTATCTTAACATTTACCACTCTGAGCCTCAGTTTCCCCATATGCATAATGAAAATAATAAAAGTATCTGCCTCACAGGGTTCTTGCAAAGACCAAATGAACCATTATATATGAATCATTTTGCAAAGCTTCATTTGCTATTTAAAGTCAGCAATCAATATTATCAATTAATCAACAACCAATTAACATTTACTGAGTAAACATTAGTTCTAGGCACTAAGCAAGATCACTTCTGGCTGGGGAATTCTATCAGCACAATGTCTTTACAGGAAAGATCAAGGAAGAAGCAAGGCAGGAAGTTGATGCCTCTGTCATTATGGGATATTGTCTTGGGCACTAGAGTCACTCAAGTACATGCTATTGTCTCATTAATTTCATCTCTATCTTTGTGTAGTATTTTTTCCCTGACATGCTGACCATAACCCCACTAGGATTCTCTTTCTTTTGACAACTCGGTTTTTCCCATAGAATTCCAAATGCATTGCCCATTGTGAGTGTCAATGTGCTATTGCTTACAGTGGTATTGTTTGCTGTTAATCAATACTACTCAGAATTATGTGCTATTGATTACACTGTCACTTAATTGCAGGTGGTATTGATTTCACTACTATCACTTGTCTCATTGTATGCTAATTGCTTATGTAACTGCTTCACAGTTAGTATTGTTACAGGGTATTGCATGTGGCTCCATTTTCATCAGCACCATAGCTGAGCACAATTTTAGCTAGAAGTTGAACAAAGCAGATGTCAAAACTTTAGAATTGTGGAGTTCAATAATGAAATCTTCTGCTTCTAAGAGTGAACTTGGTTTGTAACCTGAGGACTATGCAAAAGCATTGAAAGGTGATGTGTAGAAATTAAGGAAATATTACTAGTAATTACTAAAAAAAAAAAAAGCAGGTAAAGGGAAATAAAACCCTTTCTGTCTTCTAAAATTTTCAGGAATACCAATCATTCAAAAATTCCTGGTGAGATAAGAATTGAGATAAGAGATTAGAATTGGGGGAGAATACTTAGAACATGATCGCTGTCCTACTGTTTAAAAATGAGGGTTTAAAGCTTTACTATGATGAGAAGGTTTGTCTGAGTTTAGGCTGAAATGACTTATTAATGAAAAATATAAGCTTAGAAAATGTGCTATGGTCACAGAGAATAGTGGATCTAGATTTCCCTGATTATTGATAGCCTGAACTAAAAACTTTATCAGGACAACAGTAAAAATTATTAATAATAGCAAGCATTCACATAGTGCTTTAAAATTAGCAGAACACTTTACAAATATTATCTCATTTGATTTTCACAACAAACCTGGGAGGGAGGTGCTATTATTACTCTCATTTTACAGACAAGGAAACTGAGGCAGATACAGTTCAAGTGACTTGCCCAGGGTAATACAGGTTATAAGTGTTGGGGGCCACATTTTAAATTGAGTTTTCCTGTCTCCAGCCACAGAACTCTATCCACTGTGCCATTTAGCTGCCTCTCGGAGATGACAAGAGCCAGTTGAGTCTTTGTCTGGCCATTTAATTGGAGTAATAAAGCACTGACAAGTGAATAGAAATGATTGCATAGCAGAAAAGTCTTCTAAGACCAGCTTTCGGACTTCTGAGAAATCTGAAGGCTGATAGTCCAGAAGTTGCATAGTAGGAACACTTGTAATACCAGAGTAGCCATTCAGTGGTAATGACAGTATGCCAATCATATGTTAACTTTTTCACTATTACCTTTTGATATAAAGTGGGAGTGGGGGAGGAGAAGCCATTTTTGATTTTGTGATGCAAGAAGACAGTAAACTATGGAAGCCAGTAAGGGAAAGAGCAGTAAAAATTGAGGAAATGGATGAGATCAATTTAGCAGAAGTGGGCAAGGGTATTATTTGCCACAGAAAGATGAGGATAAATCTAATTAGTATTGAGGTAGAACAGGATGGACAGATTGTGAGCAATTGCTACAAAAATATATTCACTATTTCATGCCATATTCCAGCTTGTGCTCCAATCTCCACTTCTAGCAGCCACTCCACTTCATGTTCTAGGGTCATAAGTTTCTGATTCGTTATCCTTTGGTCTTTCTAGACTAATCCAGACTCACCATTTTGCTTTTCTCCGGCCGTTTTCATATCAGGCCACTGCATATGCACCATCCCACTGATTTCCCTTCTCTGATTTCCACCTCTTGCTTTGAGAACAGTAATCAAATCAGCATTATCATTCCAGGAAAGACTATATCAGTCAAATGCCCTGTGATTTAGAGACCTAAGGAAATGCAGACCAGAATACCATGACTGGGCAGCCAGTCATTTTCAGTATTGGATTTATGCTGTGGATACTATCAGATTCTTGTGGCAGAAGAAGACAAAGAGGAGATTTTTGTTGTTCAGTCATTTCAGACTCTTCATGACTCTATTACAGATATTCTTGGCAAAGGTACTGGAGTGGTTTGTCATTTCCTTCTCCAGTTCATTTTACAGATGAGGAAACTGAGGCAAACAGTGGTAAATGACTTTCCTAGGTCACACAGCTAGTAAGTGTCTGAGGCTGGATTTGAACTCATCAAAATGGAGCTTCCTGACTTCCAACACAGCACTGTATCCACTGATCCACTTAGCTGAAGGTGACATTCAATGGGATTTCAATAGTATCCAACCCATATTATTCTGTTCCCCAAAGACATCCAAAAAGCCAGAGCTACTTCTCAGTGATTTATGAAGAAAGTGGTTGGAGAAAAAAGCCATATGTTGTTGTATGTAGATGACCTCATTTTCTTTGTTAAAATGAGGGGAAAAAGGGATGATTAGATCAGCTAGAGGAAGCTACTCTAAGTGATGAGTAGTCTGTCAATTGAGGAATGAGCTTCTCGCAAGTGCATGGCTTATAATATCTCAGCAAGGAATGAGCACAGGTTCAGAGAAGAGAGACGTGCTCCTGACCTGACCACATCTAAGAAACCTTTGAGACTTTGAGTCTCAAAGAGACTCTCCTAGGATTGTGAATTATAAGACCATACATTGAAATTTAGAAGAGACATTGGAACTCAAGCAGCCCCACCCCTTCATTTTACTTTGTATTAACTTGAACTTCAGAGAAGTGAAAACAAAACAAAACAAAACTTGCTCAAAGTAAAAAAAAATGGTAATTGATAGAGACAGGAATTTGAACTGAGATTTTGTGGTTACAAATCTAGTCATCTTTCCCCTATACCATGTTGACTTTTTTTGGGGGTGTGTGTAGTGTTTCTAATATGATTTGTTGGCTATTATCACAAATTTGTAAAGAACTGTGCTGCTATTACTAAACTCATCAATAATGTCAGTTGAGGTGAACTAGAAGTAAAAAAGCATGATGGGGCAGCTTAACCTGAACCTTCTAAAATTTATTTGGAAATCAATGGAATGAGAAAATCGAATAAGCTTTTTAGAACTTGGTTACCTGTCTCTTATTCACCAGTATTGTCTTAGGCATTCTAAAACAAACCATTTGTCCTGTTTTGCACCTGAGGACCCCCGACTTTTTGATAAGGTCGTCCAGACAAGGCTATATTCCCTCAGGTTCAAGGTCTTCTGTTTGGTCCACATCTACTCGACTATATAGTTCATGAGTCCTCATGGATGTGTTTGCCTTTATTAGTTAGCTAGTAAACACAACAGAAGGCTGCAAGGTGGTACAGTGGACAGAGTCCTGGGCCTGAAGTCAGGAAGTCTCGTCTTCCTGAGTTTAAATCTGGCCTCAGACACTCACTAGATGTGTGACCCTGGGCAAGTCACTTAACCCTGTGGGCTTCAGTTTTTTCACCTGTAAAATGAGCTAGAGAAAGAAATGGCAAACCATTCTAGTATTTTTGCCAAGAGAACCCCAAATGGGGTCATAAAGAGTCAAACATTATTGAAATGATTCAACAACAGCAACAACAAAGACACTATTAGATCAAAACAAGGGAATTAAATGAAATCGCATAATAATAAAGGTAGCCATAAAGCATTTCCTTTACAAACTTGTCTCCCATAAATACACATACCATTAGTGGGCAGAATGATCACACATAGGGCCTGGGTAGAGGGGCAAATGTAGGGGAAAAATGTGACCAAAGTACATGCATAGATGGGCGACATGCCTCAAATCCTTCAGTACCGATAATGTTGTCTTATTGCTGCCATCAAGCCTAAACATAGACTCTTCTCTGGGAGAGTCATCTCTCCTGGACATGTATTCATCTTCAGCCACCTGTACTCCATTAGATGTGCAGTGTCTTCTAGACACTACTCGGCCATCCCTTTTGAGTTCTTATTGGCTGCTGCCAAGCTCTGGTTATGTAATTATGGAGCTTCTTTCTCTCTGCTTTCAGCTTCTGGTTTCATTTGGAGTCCTCCCGAGAAGAGTTGATTTTGCCATGCTCTTTAAGTTTAAAGCCTATGGGCTTTATTCTTCCTATACATCCCTGAACACTCTCAGCCACCAGCCCCACAAAAGTCTGCTCCCAGGTTGGGGGTGGAAACTTTCTGGTTTTTTTTTTCCATCAAAGACTAAGGCTGTTTTTTTTTTAAATTTTTTTTTCATTCCTAGCTAACTGGCTTAATGCCCTTAGGCTCAAGTCTACTTTTTGAACCATTTCCTTGTCAGAGAAGGTAGCTCCTCTCTCAGAGACCTTACTCTATATTACGATAGAAATTTTTTATACCTTCCTATTTCATTTCTGATGGTTAGGCTATACCTAATCAGCATCGTCTCTAAAGACTGCCCTTTCCCACCCCCGTCCCTGCTCCCCATGCCCAACTGAATTTCTCATCCTCAAATCCCTTTCTACTTTCTCAGACAAGTGAGTAGGTAGATTAAAAGGAACAGAAACAAAACTAGCTTTTGAGGAAAAGTAATTCTTACTTTTATCTAACCACATCCCTGATTATCATTAGATTGTGAGTTTCTTGAAGGCAGGGACTGTCTCTTGCCTCTTTTTGTATTCCCCATCCCTTAGCACAGTCCCTAGAACATAGTAGGTTCTTAATAAATATGGATTGATAATATATGTATAGCCGGGGTGAGAGAGAGAGAGAGAGAGAGAGAGAGAGAGAGAGAGAGAGAGAGAGAGAGACAGAGAGATAGAGAGACAGAGAGAGAGACAGACAGACAGATAGACAGACAGACAGACAGAGACAGACAGAGAGAGAGAGACAGAGAGAGAGGGGAGGCAAGGGGGGAGGGGGAGGGAGAGAGAGAAGGTGAGATTAGTTGAGGAGGCTGGAAATGTTTAATGGAAATGTTTAACCTGGAAGGGGGATCTTAGGTAGAACAGTGTCACTTTTTCTGTACATATATTTAAAGAATTGGCTGTCATATGGACAAAGAGTAAACATTCTGCTTAACACAGAGCAATGGATAGAAGTGGCAAAGAGATTTTGGCTTACTGTAAGGAAAATCATCCTAATTATTATATCTATCTCAAGGTATATCAGATGCCATGAGAGGTAGTGGCTTCTTCATCACTGGATGTTTTTTAACCAGAAGTTGTATGACAATTTATTTGTGGGGATGTGGAGAGGATTCCTATTCAGGCATGTGTTGATTACCCGTAGGGTATATGCTTTGCTAGTGATTTCTTCCATTTTTCTTTTGACTACCTCATTCTATGAGGCTCTTATAGAAATTATATGATCAGAGATTTAGAACCAAAAAGGACCTTAGAGATACAGGAATAAAAGTATAAATATATAGATATAGATAGATACACATACATATTTGTATATGTGTATACACACATACATATTTGTATATGTGTATACACACATGTATGTATATGTATATATATACATGTTTTGTGTATACATATATACATATATCTAATATAATCTTATACATTATATATGAGATATACTGTATATATTGTGTATTAATAGTTATCTTTATGTTGTTTCTCCCATTAGAATATGAGCTCTTCGAGAGAAGGGATCATATTTTTGCCTTTTTGTACTTCTGGTGCTTAGCACAGTGCCTGGCACATAGTAGGTATTTAAGAGATGATTGTTGACTAACCAACTATTGACTGATTGACTGTTGACTGACTTGACTTTTGCCTATAATGTTGGATTTGTGACCTGTTCCATGATTTGAACCTGTATCTCAGATTATATAGTAGTAAAACATTATGATAGAATTGGGTTATGTGTGTGTGTATTTTAGCTATTATAACTTTTAGCTTTTCTCTAGGGAAAATGTAGTTTTTTGTTTGTTTTAGTACTATATGAACTATCAAATGAACTGATTTAAGCTGGGATGGGGGGAGGCATTTAAAGGAATTTTGCTGACCATATTTTAACTAGAAAATAACCAGCATTTCACTTATAGATCATTGGGGCTGAGTTTGTTTTTGAAATATTGTCATGACTGTGTTTAAAAAATATAAATCAAAGCACTAATTTCATTGAGTTAATATTCAATGAACAGAAAAACAAGGTTTTAATACAGATAAGTAGGTTTGCAGGGGTATTTATCTTTCATTCTCAGGACGTCATAATTTTATCTTGCTCTCAGTTACTACTAATGAAAACAAACTATTATTTCATTGACAGTTGCAAGCATTTGGCCACATTTTGGAAACATGAAACTATCTGGAAGAGAGAAAAAATAGAACTTTATGCTTCTTCCCAATTTGAGGCATGGGTTCAAATCATGAAACAAGGTGTAGATCCAACATTATAGACAGAAAATAGTTTGTCAATAGTCAAACAAAAGGTACCATGGTAAAAATTGCTGTTGTTCAGTCATTCCAGTTGTGTCCAACTCTTCATGACCCCTTTGGGTTTTTTTTTTGGCAAAGATACTGGAGTGGTGTGTCATTTTCTTCTCTAGCTCATTTTTATAGATGAGGAACTGGGGCAATCTGGATTAAATGACTTGCCCAGGGTAACTCAGTAAGTGTCTGACGTTATATTTGAACTCTGGTCTTCCTGTTAAAAGCACCACATTCTTCCAGTCAGCCAAGCACACAATCAGTACCATCTTCATTTCCTTTCTCACACTCATTTCATAAATCCAGTCCATTACCAGATCTTGTCATTTCTACCTTCAAACTATCTTCACTTTACTTTCTTTCCATTCACGTGGCCATCCCTATGCTATAGGCTCTCATGGACTATTCTAATAGCTGTCTAGTTGATCTCCCTTTTTTAAGTCTCTCTTCCCTCTCCTTCATCCCAAGTGGGGAGGTCTTATTTGAACTCAGGTCTTCCTGACTCCAGGAGCCTTTTTGCTAGCACTGAGGCAGGACTCTGTTGCTTTGCCCATACTCAGATGTGGGTCCCAGTCTTATCCTTAGGGAAGTGGATAAGAGAAGGGGGAAGGGGGCATTGGTAGAATGGAGGGCAGATTGGAGGAGGGAGTAGTCAGAAGCAAAACAGTTTTGAGGAGGGATAGGGTGAAAGGAGAAAGAGAACTGAATAAATGGGGAGGGGGAGGAAGGAGGATAGAATGGTGGGAAATACAGTTAGCAATAATAACTGTGAAAAAAAATTTTTGAAGCAAGTTGCTCTGATAAAGCCCTCATTTCTCAAACATGTAGAGAACTGAGTCAATTTTGTAAAAATAAGAGCCATTCCCCAATCGATAAATGATGAAAAGATATGAACAGTTTTCAGATGAGGTAAGCAAAGCTATGTATAACCATATGAAAAAAAATAGCTCACTATTGATTGGAGAATTGCAAATTAAAACAGTTCTGAGGTACTGCCTCATACCTATTAGACTGCCTAATATAGGACAGAAAAGGAGGGGATGTGGGAAAAATGAAAAATTAATGCACTATTGGTGGAGTTGTGAACTGATTAAACCATTTTATAGAGCAATTTGGAACTATGCCCAAAGGACTATAAAACCATGCATACCCTTTGACCTTGTAATATCACTACTAGGTCTGTATCCCAAAAGAGAGAGAAAACAAAGAAGGAAAAGGACCTATATGTACAAAAATATTTATAGCAGCTCTTTCCTGGGGGCAAAGAATTAGAAATTTAGGGGATGCCCATCAACTAGGGAATGGGTGAACAAATTTTGGTATGTGATTATAATGGAATACTATTGTACAATAAGAAATAATGGGGGAGGGCAGAGCCAAGACGATAGAGTAAACAGCAAGGACTTGCGTGAGCTTTCTCCCAAACCCCAATACCTGTAAAAAATATCTCTAAACAAATTCTAGAGCATCATGTCCTATAAAATGACAGAGAGAAACAAATTTCCAGGCTAAGACAACCTGGAAGGTGGCCAGGAAAAGTCTGTTGCAACAGTCTGAGAGAAGAGTACAGTCCAGTATGGGCCACGCCAACACAGATGGGGCCCCAGAAAATCTGGAGTAGGCCCCAGGGGACTGAATCAATGGCAGCTGGGGCAGTTTCCAGACTTCTCAACCCACAAATGCCAGGGACACCTTAGAAGGTCAGTAGGAAAGGTATGTTGGACCTGGGTGAGAGAGGAGTATGGTCTGGCCCCAGCTCCAGGGCAGCAGAAACAGCAGCAGCAGTGACTGCTTCTGGGGCTCTTGGCCCACAGGGGTGGGAAGGGAGAAATCTAGCCCCCAATCAGAGGGGGATTGCAGGGATCTTGGGTGGGGGAGGGGAGAATCTAATGGCCATTGCAGAGACCTACTTTAACAAAGAGCTAAAAAGCCAAGTAATTAGCTGGGGAAATGAGCAAACAGCAGGATAAAAAAAGAAATAATGAGCATATGTTCTCAGAAAAATCTGGAAAGACTTGCATGGACTGATGCAAAATAAAAAGTACTGTGTACAAAGTACAAAGTAACAGCAATATTGTAAGAAGATCTGCTATGAATGACTTAGCTATTCTCAGCAATGTAATAGTCAAAGACAACTCTGAAGGACTTATGATGAAAAACGCTATCCATCCTCAGAGAAAGAACCGATGCTGTCTGAATTGCAAGCACATACTTTTTTAACTTTATTTTTCTTGATTTTTTTTGTCTATGTTTTTTTTTCACAACACAGCTATTGCGGATATGTTTTGCATGACTACATGTGCATAACCTGTATGGAATTGCTTGCCTTGTCAATTAGGGGAGTGGTGGTGAGGAAGGAATAAGGGAGAGAATTTGGAACTCAAAATTTTAAAAACGAATGATAGAAATTATTTTTACATGTAACTGAGGAAAATAAAATACTAAATTAAAAAAAAAATAAAGAAAATGTGTTCTGTATTGGACATTTGGGTTAAGTTGCCTATAGGACAACCAGCTCAAGAAGTCCAAAGGTAGTTGGTGATGTGAAACCAGAGTTTAAGAGACCTGTTAAGAATATATACATACATATACACACAGACAGACACACACATATATTTTTATATACACATACATATACATATAAATACATACACATACATATATTTGTATATGTATATGTGCACACATATCTATATACATGCACACACATATATCTTTATCTCTATCTATCTGTCTGTCTATCTATCTATCTATCTATCTATCTATCTATCTATCTATCTATGGATATAGGGCTTAGAATCATCCGCTTAGAACAGATAATTAAACCTATGGGAACTAATGAGTTCATTATGCAAGACAGTGTGGAGAGAGAAGAAAAGAGTTGGTCAACCATGAAATAGTGGCAAAAGTGAAAGATATGAAGTCAGAGGACTTGATTTTAAATCTCAACTCTGTTAGAATATTTCCTATCTGTGTGATTATGGGGAAATCGCTTAAATGTGGGCCTCTTATTTTCCCATCTTTAAAATGAGGTAGTTAGATTAGATGGTCTCTAAGTTCCCTTTCAGCTTTAAAACTAGATGGTCACATTGTATTCTGTATGTTTATTTCCTAGCCTGATTCCCCCCTTATGGAATTTAAGGATGCTACAACCTACCTTCTGCAGACACAGTTAGGATCGGATCTTCGCAACACAGAGGAAAAATGAATTCTGCCAGCTTTTTGAAAACTCACAAAGAACATTGGTCACAGGCTTGTGACAGATAGATCTGCAAGGAATTAGTCAGAAACATCAGCTAAGTGAAACCTTCATGGCATCCAAAATAAGGTTATTGGCTTCATCTGTTTCTCCTTCCAACAGTACTAGAGGTTCATTGGATTGTATTTCATCTCAGTGTTATTCTGATTATGTAAGCGCTGTTTCCAAGAGAGATACACAGGAGTATCATGTACAAATCCCAGTATTCATTAAGATGATTCATGCAGATAACTTGTTTGCTGCTCTGGGCACGAGCCTATTATTATGTCATTTTCTTTCTATGGACTAACAGCTGGCTTTGCATGATGACCGAACTATAAAATGGCTCATAGACAAAAAATACTAATGATGACTACTTTCCACATGAGAAATGTCATGTTAAATAGTATTATGTCTTGGTAAATTAATTAAAAATTCTTCACTTCTATTATCATTTCTTTAAAAGATCAACTTTAAAAGTAATATGGACAGATCTACACCTATAACAAAATATACTTTATTTGATCAATTTAATTAAATAACATTTTCATAAATAATCATTAATATACTTTATTAGAAAATTATCATAATTTCATTACTTCTACATTACACAAAAGCATGAATGTCTATTATGTTGTTTAAATATACACACACTTCCATGAAGTCTTTCAAAAATAAATCACATAGTCCTCTATTATTAAGTTATTTCTCAAAGTTAATGTATAGAAAGTTTCATACACTTGGGATCTATTGGAGTTCTGATCTGACTCCACCCAATTATTGCGAGGGCAGACCTGCTAGAGTGCTGACTTGGAATGAGGAGATCTGGGGTCAGTCAGCTATCAAGCATTTTTAAGCACAGACGATGTGCTAGACTTTGCGTCCCAGTGATTTTAATGGGGGTGGAGGTGGGGGTGGGGTTAACATGAAAATAACTGAATACATAAAAAGATATGTGTTGCAACAATTTGGCTAGCAGCTGCTGTAAGGGTTTAAGATCCACCAACAACCAGCACACAGAAAGCTACCAACACAGGTTCTTTTGATCTGCTTTACTAAGGAAAGTAACATTAAAGGTTTAACAATCTCAGTTTAGTTGAACATACAGGAAAAGCCAGCAACCTGGACTTCAGAGCAAATACAAAGAAATTACAAACATCAGTGGACAGATCTTGTCTGATTCAAATCTCAAAGCATAGTCACCAAGGTTTAACAAAGTCCCAACATCCCGGTTTACAGCTGCTCTTAACTACAGCTGCCCAGAGTCTCCACATCAACACACCTCCAAGACTGAGAGCAAATAGTTCTGCTCTCTCTTTTCATATACTCTTTTGCCATTATCAAAAGTCATCTGAGAAACCAGAACTCAGGCTCCTACTATTGGCCCTGGTCTTAGCAACTCCCCTTAGGACCCTGAGAGCTTCAGGCTCACATAGGGTTAAGCACCTAGTAGATTGGGATTTAGGCCTGGGCCTATGAACCTAGTAAGGCTCAATCAAAGACACTTACTCATTTTAAGAGTAAGGCAGTCCCACCTTAGTTGAAATTATAATATGTAGAAGATAAATGAAGGTAATCTGGTTGAAGAAGGCCTTAGCTTTTAGACAATTGATGAAGAGGTCAAAGGCCAGAGTATAGAGGGCTTGGCAGATAGTGAGAGTAGGAGCAGTGAAGACACCAAAAATAGATAGCTTTCTCAAGGACTTCAGTCATAAGGGAAGGAGAGATATAAGACAGTAATTATTAGGGGGTGTTTAAAAACTGACTCCTTCACATCCTACCTTGGAAAAAGGCCCGTCACTTCTTAAAACATCAATTTTCTAATCAGTAAGATTTTCCTGTAGGAAAGAACTAGGAGACATAGGTGAAAGTTGCAAAGAGACATTTTAGCTTCTTGTTAGAAAGGATTTCTTATTAATTCAAGCTTTTAAAACATGGGTTGGTCCATCTTGTGAGGATATAGGTTTTCCCCTAGATAAATGGTGCAGTGGATAGTGAGCTGGGCCTATAGTCAGAAAAACCTAGATATGATTGTCTTCAGAGTTTTTTGAAATACAGAACAACCAGACAACTAAGTAGCATTGTCAACATTGTCTGATTTTTAACATCCTTTTTTCTGTGACCCAAGGCCAAGGTTTTTGTCCCAAGTCTGTATGTGATTTAAGATTAGAAGGTCCGTGTAATTCCTACTTAACATCTTAACATATGATTGTGCTATTTCACCCCTTTGGGATCATTTCAGAGACTTGCCTTTCAACGCATTGTCAAGAATTTTCTGTGTCTGAATACTTTCAACCACAAGGCTCTTTTTGGTTTCCCATGTGACAAAATGGGAAGAAAAGCAAAGGAGCCTCATTTAAAAAGTATCCTTTCTAAATTTTTCAAATTTCTATATTT
The DNA here is from genome assembly GCA_028646595.1 of Phalanger gymnotis. Lineage (NCBI taxonomy): Eukaryota > Metazoa > Chordata > Mammalia > Diprotodontia > Phalangeridae > Phalanger > Phalanger gymnotis. Next base: position 115,305,474 of record CM053626.1, on the reverse strand, counting down.
TTATGTATATGTGACCAACTACAATCTTCTTTAGGTTTTTTAGGCAACCTGTGTGAATATGTTTACTTACTATAAAATAATTTAATATTCTTTTTATACAATCTAGACCTAGGGAGTAGGCCATGCTGTTATCCCTAACTGACTTCCAAGAGAAATGCCCCATTCACATCCTTATGGTAATGATGGTTTTTCCTATGGGAGCACCATAGTGATCAGGAGGCTGGGTTGGCATTGAAGTGGTGAGGAGAGGGCAAGATGTTAACTATGTCGACTCCCTACTCTGATTACTAAACTGTTGCCATCCTCTTCAAGGAGAGATTACTATGATTTTCAGTTTTAAGAATTTGTTACAGGCAATTCAGCAAACATTTACTAATGTATCAACTATCTGGCAGTGTGTGCAATGTTCCCAACCCATAATCGTCCACCCCTGCAAAGAAGAGAGAGAGAGAGATACATTTTCTTCTTTCTTTTTTGTGGGGAGTCAGGGTTGATCATTATAATTACACAGCATTCCTTCTTGTTGTTCTTTTCAGTTGCTTTGTTACAGTATTGTATAATGTTTTCCAAGTTCTGTTTTCTTTATTTTGCCTCAGTTTACATGTCTTGCCATGCTTCTATGTATTCTTCCTATTTATGATTTCTTATGGCTCAGTAATATTCAATTACTTTTTTTAGCCATTTTCCAACTGATGGGCATAGATTTTGTTCCAATTTTTTGCTACTATGGAAAGTGTTGCTATAAATATATTAGTCTATATATAACTGTTCTTTATGTCTTTCACGTCCTTAGGGAAATGCTTAACATTTCACTGGGTCAAAGACAATGTAAATGGTTACTTTCTTATCATAATTCCAAATTGCTTTCCAGGATGGTTGGTTTGTGGTTGTTATTTAGCCATTTCAGACCTTTTGACACTTTATGATACCATGTGGGGTCTTCTTGGCAAAGATACTGATTTGCAATTTTCTTCTTCAGCTCATTTTGTAGATGAGAAAACTGAGGCAAACAGGGTTAAGTGACTTGCCCAGGGTCATACAACTAGTAAGTGTCTCAGGACAGATTTAAACTCAGGAAGACAAGTCTTCCTGACTCTAGGACCTGCACTATCTATTGCACCACCTAGCTACCCTAGAATGGTTGGACCAATACAGGATTCCATCAACAGTATGTTGGTGTGCTTGTCTCTCCATAACCCTTCCAAATACACACACAGACACATGCACGCACACACATACACACAGATATACATATGTGTACATGCATATATGTATATATCTAAATATTTTATTTTTTCCAATTACATGTAAAAACATTTTTTTAAGTTTATTTTAAAAATTGAACTCCAAAATCTCTCTCTCTTCTCTCCCTTCCCCTTGAGAAGGCAAATGTTTGATATAGTGTGCAGTTATGCAAAATATATTTCCATATTAGTCATGTTGTGAAAGAAAACAGACAAAAAAAGAAGGAAAATAAAGACATTAAAAAAATAGTGTGCTTCAATCTGTATTCAGACTCCACCAGTTCTTTCTCTGGAGATGGATAGCATTTTTCAGCATAAGTCCTTTGGAATTATCTTAGATCACAATTTGCTGAGAATAGCTAAGTCATTCACAATTGATCATCGTTACAACATTCCTGTTACTGTAAACAATGATCTCCTGGTTTTTGTTACTTCGCTTAGCATCAATTCATATAGATCTTGTCATGTTTTTCTGACACCACCCAGTCTTGTCACACAACACAGTAATACTCAATCACAATCATATACCACAACTTGTTCAGCCATTCCCCAGTTGACGGGCATCCTCAATTTCCAATTCTTTGCCACCACAAAATAAGAAACTGCTATAAATATTTTTGTACATACAGGTCGTTTTCCTTTTTTAAAATCTCTATGGGATACTGACCCAATAACGATATTGCTAGGTCAAATACGTGCAGTTTTATAGACCTTTAGGCATAGTTACAAATTGATCTCCAGAATGGTTGGATCTGTTTTGAATTCTCCCAACAGTGCAATATTGTCCCAGTTTTCTCACATCTCCTCCCACATTTGTCATTTTCTTTTTCTGTCATACTAGCCAATCTCATAGGCATAAGGTGGTACTTCAGAACGGTTTTAATTGACATTTCTGTAATCAATAGTGATTTAGAACATTTTTTCATGTAAGTATAGAGAGCTTTGATTTCTTCATCTGAAAACTACCTGTTCACATCCTTTGACCATCTATTTATTAAGGAATGACTCATATTTCTTGTAAATATGACTCAGTTCTCTATATGTTTGAGAAATGAAGCTTTTTTCAGGGAAACTTGTCTTAATTTTTTTCTTGTTTTCTGCCTTTCCCCCCTGCCCCCAGTCTTGGTTGCATTGATATATTAATGCAAAAACTTTTAAATTTAATGTATGTAAATAAAATGATCCATTTGGTCACAAATTCTTCCCTTGTTCATTGATGACAGGTAAACTATTCTATGCTCCCCAAATTTGCTTATGGTATTGCCATATATGCCCATATGGATCATACCTTGGTATATGGTATGAAATGTTGGTCTATACCCAGTTTCTGCCAAATTGCTCTTCAGTTTTCCTGGCATTTTTGTCAAATAGTGAGTTCTTGTCAATATAAGGTTGGATGTTTGCATTTATCAAAAATTAGATTATTATAGTCACTTACTACACTGTATTGTGTACCTAATCTATTCCACTGATCCACCACTCTATTTCTTAGCCAATACCAGATTCTTTTGATGCTTACCACTTTGTACTAAAGTTTGAGATCTGGCACTTCTATGTCATTTTCCTTGACATTTTTCCCCCCATTGATTCCCTTGATATTCTTGACCATTTGTTCTTCCAGATCTACTTTGTTATTATTTTTTCTACCTCTATAAAGTAAGATTTTGGTAGTTTGATTGGTATGGCACTGAAAAAGTAAATTAATTTTGGTAGAATTATTATTTTATAATATTAGTTCAGCCTTTCCATGAGCAATTAATTTTTTTCCAATTGTTTAGATATGTCTTTATTTGTGTGAAAAGTTTTTTATAATTGTGTTCATATAGTTCTTTGGTTTGTCTTTACAGGTAGACCCCCAAGTATTTTATATTGTCTATAGTTATTTTAAATGGAATTTCTCTCTTGCTTGCTGCTGGACTTTGTTGGCAACCTACACAAATGCTGATGATTTATGTGGGTTTATTTTATATCTTTCCATTTTGCTAAAGTTGTTAATTATTTCAAGTAGCTTTTTAGTTGATTCTCTAAGTTTACTATCATATCATCAGCAAAGAATGATAGTTTTGTTTCTTCACTGTCTATTCTACTTCTTTCAATTTTTTCTTCTTTTTTATTGCTATAATTAGCATTTCTCTTACAATATTGAATAGTAGTGATGCATCCAGATGCTGGGGAAAATCTCTTTTCAGTTTAGATGCAAAGGACTCCCAATTTTAAAATCCCCTTGTTTCTTTGCCTGTCAACAAGATAGGCCAAATGTAAAACTGTGGGACAGCGCCTCCTCGTGGCAGTAATGAATAGCGAGTAAAGGGAACACAGCCTAGGGAGCAGTCCCTGAAACCAAGACCTGGGATGCAGTCCCATGTCTGATCCATGCTTGCTATGAGAACTTGGGCAAATTCCTGAACCCTCAGGTGGTGTAAAAAAGTTGCAAAATTGTGGTGGTAGAGGGAATTTGCTTACCTGGGATACGAATGAAGTCACTAGTCCAACCTTTACCATTATGTGTATGTACGTAAAGCATTTCCTCCCAAGAACACTTTGAGGTAGGTACTATATTACTATTGCCTCCATTTTACAGATGAAGAAACAAGTCCAGAGGAATTTAAAGTTTAGAATATAAGCAGTGGTTATGGCATTTATGCCTTTTTATTCTCAGTGTTAAGCCCAGTGCCAGACACTTGCTTACTGATTGGTTGAATAAGTGACACAGTCACTTAGTGAGGCTGATGACTGGGCAGTTCTGTTTCACTTAAATCCAATTCACATGCAGCTCAAGACATTACCCTTGTAATGCCATTGGTCCTCTTACAGAATGAAGGATGAATGAAATAAATGGAATCAAGAGACTGTTGAATACAGTAACAGCTTTATTATTTTAAGAACGACTTTAAGGGATTGTCATTTTGGCTATTATAAATACCCAAATTAACCACAATGGACCTATGAAGGAAGACACTATCTGCAACCAGAGAAAGAACTGATAAATATAAGTGTGTACAGAATGATTTTACATATACACGTACATATTTATGTCTAATGGTAGCCATCTCTAGAATGGGGGTGGGGAGAGGAGAGAAGAAAAAAAAAGGAAAAAAAGTTACATGATAACTTTATTACATATTTAAAAGGAATAGCAAGTCCTACATAATAAATTTGCAGTTTCATAGGTAGTGATTTTTAAAAATTCTAATGATATTATGGAAGTATTTGTTTTATTTCATAAATTAAAAATAAAATAAATAAATTTTTTAAAAAAAGAAAGTGAAATATTAGCAAGAATAGAATACTCAAGGCAGGATTCATAGAATCATAGGATTTTTAAGGGGGTATAGTGGGAAACATTAGAGGTCATCTAGTCCATCGCCCTGTAGAATACAATAATCCATGATAATTCTATTCTGAGTCACAGAATTTAACACAATGATAAGATCACAGGTTTTAACCAGAAGGGACCTCACAGAGCAGTTTTGTACTGTTTACCAAGCTTTTTGACACATAGGAATCTTATCTCTCCAATGCACTTGAAGGGAAGGTTCAAAGGCAGGGAATAGTTCTAGTGGAAAGGACACTAGACCTGGGTCCAAGGCCTTCCTCTGATGTTTCTTACCTATGCGATTTTGTATAATTCACTTTACTGTCCTGGGCCACAGTTTCCTCATCTGTAAAATGGGGGGATTGCACCAGATGATCTCTAGGGTCCTTTCCAACTCTAGATGCATAAATCTCTCTCTTATATCATCCTCTGTATCCTATGCAACAACCCTGACATAGCAGACGCTAAATAACAGTTGAATGTTGGCAAAATGCACCAAATCCAAATTCTGTGTCTTCTGGCTTTGGCTATAATTCTATTCCATAAAAATAAGAGCTTCAGGCAAATGCAAAATCATAGTGAAAACATTTTTAAATGAAAGAAAGTAGGATTAGCTGTCTCTTTTTTACCAAGGAGAGTACAAGACTTGCCACCCTGCTAGGTAGTCAGAAAATAGGAAACCTTCTTTGTTGTAGTTCTCTTGGACTTGGGAAAAGCTGAGTTGGCTTCTCTTTGAAACGTGGTTCTGACTGTCAGTTGTCCAGCACTTGAAAAGCTGGGTCATCATGTCTCTTGTTCTGATTCAAGGAAGGCCCAAAGTCTGCTATGGAGAATCCTCCCAATACTCTTTCCTCTTCTACTGCCTGGGGGTTGGGGTAGGGGGTGGGGGGTTGAGGTATTCTGTATCCCATCCAGGAATACTCATTTCTAAGGCAGGGTACTTTCCTTTTTCCTCTTCCTCTTCCTTCTCTCCTTTATGGAGGAGACCCCTAGACCTTTTTCAAGAATTCCCTCTTCTCCTTTGGAGGAGAGGCAGAGGATGAGTAGGTGTGGATCTAGTTATTATAATTGTTGGCTAAATAGATGAGCTATGACCTCTAGACAGCATATAAAGGAGAATTAGGCTGAAAGTTTATACATGATTTGAGTTATTTAAGGAACTGAGCCAAATAAATCACTGAGCTTTTATTTCTTCTGGTAACTCATGCAGGATGAAACAAGGAATCCGAAGAATGTTAAGTTGCAGCATAGTATATTAAAAAGCAACATGATGTAGTGGACATTGAGTCAGAAACGTAGGAGTTTAGATTTTACTGAAGACGTCCTCTATTAGCTGTGTGATGCTAGGCAAGGCGGTTAATTTTTTCATGCCTCACTTCCCTTGTCTCTAAATTTATAATCCCATATATGGTATGCCAAGAGAAGTGGGGTGAGGAACCCTGGGAATGAGTGATTACTCAGATTAAGTGATTCTTAATATTTTCCCCCTCCCGTCTTTGGATTACATTTGTGATTTCATTACGATAAGGACTTCAGAGTGAATAATCAATGAAAATAAAAAAAAATACAAGTGCTGTTTATTTCATTATCTACAAAATGAGGGTCAGACTAGATGAGTAATTATTCGAGTGTGGTCCAGGAAACCTGAGGGGTCCTTGAAGTCTTTTGAGGAAGTCTATGAGATCAAAACTATTTTCACAATAATAGTATAGCATGCTATTTTCTATGTAATAATTGTCAATATCCATAACCTACATAAAGAAAACTCTTTTGGGTCCTCTATAATTTATGAGTGTAAAGAATAAAAACTTTGAGAAAGACTAGACAAGATTATCTCTAAGGTCCTGTCCAGTTATGAATTCTAGGCACCTATAAACCAGAGCCACAAGTAGGGTGGGGCCCCTGAGTTTTGCCGTATTTGGAGAACATAACATTTAAGGGCACGGATAGTACTTGGATTTCTTCAGCAATCATGGAAAAAGAAAGCCAGCTTAGCACCTAGTTAGATTGGTAAAATTGGGAGCTGCTAGATGGCAGGCTGAATCTAGTAAATGTAAGTTTTATATCTCTTGCCCTGGGCACAGAGTGTGGAACTTGGCCTAGGTGCAAAAATTCTGCATCATGGTTCTGCCTATTAGTAACTTAGTTTGCTTTTTAAACAGAGCACTGAGTGAGGTCAATCAAAGAGAAATGACAGCTACAGCAAATCTGCTGCTAATGTTGAGCTATTCTACATATTTATTGGGACAGCTAGGTGGTACAGCGGATAGAGTGCCAGGCCTGGAGTAAAGAAGACTCGTCACCTTGAGCTCAAATCTGGCCTCAGACACCTACTAGCTGTGTGATCCACAGTTTGCCAATTCAACTTAGTTTGCCTCACTTCCTCATCTATAAAATAAGCTAGAGAAGGAAATATCAAACCATTCCAGAATCTTTGCCAAGAAAACCTCAGATGGGGTCAGGGAGAGTTGCATATGACTGAAACAACAACACATTTACTAGTGCCTTACTATGTCAAGAATCCTTGCTTTTCTTGGTATTGATACTGTAGTACAAAGTATTGATACTGTAGTATAAAGCATTTGGAATCTGAGTATTTGGGTTTGGATCCTAGCTCTGCTGCTTACTACTTGTATGACCTTGAACGAAGAACAACTTTTATGAGTCATTTTCTTTATTTTTAAATGAGAGGGCTGGCCTTGATGATCTTTAAGGTTCTCTTTCAACTCTTATATCTGTAATTCACAGACACAAATCACAACTTTTCCATCCCATAGTAGACGTTCTTCATGAATTAATGTGGTTGAAAAAAAATTGTTAACTGGGACCCAGTCTTCTGGTTGTCAAGCCTAAGAGAGTAGTCAATCATTCACCAAGTATATACTGACTGTGTTCCAGGTGTTGCAACAATCCAGCCAGCATATGCTGTGGGGGCGAAAAACCAACATAAGCCCAACAACAAGAATGCTGCAAGCACAGCTTCTTTTGATCTGCTTTACTAAGGAAAGTAGCATTAAGGGGGTTAACAATCTTATTTCAATCCAACATAAAAATATCATTCACTTAGTTCAGGGGAAAAAGCCAGCACTCTGAACTTCAGAGTAAATACAAACAAATTACAAACATCAACAGACAGTCCTTGTCTGATTCAAATCTCAATGCACAGTTACCAGGGTTTAACAAAGTCCCAACATCTGGGTTTACAAGCTGGAGGGCTCTTAACTACAGCTGCCCAGAGTCTCCACATCAACAGTCCTCTAAGAATGAGAGCCCCAAGTAAATAGCTCTGTTCTGTCTTTTTACATACTCTTTAGCCATCATCGAACATCATCTGAGCTACCAGAACTCAGGCTCCCACTACAGGCTCTGGTCTTAGCAGCTCCCCTTAGGACCCTGAGAGCTTCACACCCACATAGGCTTAGCACTTAGTAGGTAGGGGTTTGGGCTTGGGGCTTTGCATTTAGTAAGGCTCAATCAAAGACACTTAATTAGTCTACCATTCTAAAACAGTAAAAAAGTCCCAACTTAACTGATATTGTACCAGACACCACCGCTAAAGTGCTGGGAATATGAATGCAAGCAAAAAAGTCAGTCTCTGCTCTCAAGAAGCTTACATTCGAGTTGGGGAAGACAACACATGAAAGGGGGCATGAAGCTTAGGTGAGTCAATTAACCCCGAGAGTGGGGCATGATGGAGAAGTCAGGAGACCAGCATAATGGGAAATGAGGAGATGGCTAGCCTGGGCATCCCTTTTAAATGGAGGTTCTGGGAGGGGCCTCAAGGATAGAGTACTTCCAAACTGTAAATTCCGGAAGAGGTTTCTGGGGAATGATGGAGGAATTCATGCCTGAGTCTTGCTCAATACAGCTTAACTTGGTAGCACATACCAGAATTTTTATTCCATTGGTTTAGGTTTCAAGAAGATAGGGTTATCTCTTTGCCACACTAAAGGATGATGAAGATACTCACTAATGTTTTGAGCTGGGTATACTGCAAAAAAATAAGTGTATATCTTGATAGACAGTTAATTCCCAAAGTAATTACGGCCAGTTCTCTGTCAATTAATGGAATCATAACTGCACGTTTTCTGGGAATTCCAGATGAAGAGAGGAGGGTCTCAATGCTCCCCTGGCACCACTGAGAAATACTGGCTTGATGATTCTTTACTGACATCTGGTGTGATCAAATTGTAATACATTTTGAGAATCAATTTTTCCTTATACGTCTCCTAATGTGACTATTGTGTTACTGAAAGCAAGCCAACATTATTGCTGTTGGGATTTTTCAGGACTTTTTTTTTTAACTGCACAGAGAAACTCCACCCCCTTAATTTTGGAATGAAGGAGAATGTGAATATTATGTAACTTTTTTTTTTAAAAGGAAAAATTCTGCTGTTTACACATGGCTCCAGCCAAGAATCTTTTTTTTTTTCTTGTTTTCTAGAACAGACATTTCTTGCCCTCCTTTAAACTGAGTGTTAGTTTGAAGCTAGCCAGCATTGTCAATATATGTGGACCAACAGTGACATCTGCTGTTCAAGGGAACTTCACTGAACACTGTCATTATACAACTCACGATATCCATAGAAAGTAGTGCAGGGCAAGACTCAGCTGACCAGTGAAGAAGCATCCAGTTCCACATTGGCTGACACTTTTGTCTTGAGAGTGTGTTACTATGATATCTTGCTGTTCCATTAGAATCTGACCCTAGGGTTAGGTTACTGTATTTAGTCCAGGAAGATGTTTTATTTTCTGATGGCATTGGACCACATCACATTGATGTTTGCTAATTGAGAATGTGTTCAGAATAGTAAAACAACAGGTTAGAAAGACAATTTCTTCTTCATCTCCACCTCAGAATATCTATTTTCCTTCCAGACTCAACTCAGGAATAACCTTTTGTAGGAAGTCTTTCCAGATCACCACCTCACTAGACCCATTACCTTTCTCCCCAAACTTTGTTCAATTGTTTTCAGTCATGTCTGACTCTTCATTTGGGGTTTTTGTGGCAAGAATACTGAATGGGTTTGTCATTTCCTTCTTCGGCTCATTTTACAGATAAGGAAACTGAGGCAAACAGGGTAAAATGACTTGCCCAGAGTCACACAGCTAATAAGTGTCTGATGCCACATTTGAACTCAGGAAAATGAGTGTTCTTGACTCCAAGTCAGGCATTCTTTCTATTATAACACCTACCTGCCCTTTTTCTACTTCTGCATTGTCTCATTTCAATACTGTACTTGCTTTCAGAGAGAGGGAGAGAGAGAGAAAATATGCCTAGTTTTCCTATCCTCTCTGTCTCTATCTCTCTGTCTCTATCTCTCTGTCTCTGTCTCTCTGTCTCTGTTTCTCTCTCTCTCTCTCTCTCCCTCTCTCTCACTCTCTGTCAAATTCCCTTCTCTAATATGGGGTTGGGAGGGAGGGAAGGAAATAGTTTGGAACTCAAATCTAACTATATATAACTCTGTGTGTGTGTGTATACACATCTATACACATACACATGTATACAAATATGGATAAAACAAATATACATATAAATGAACAAATATCTCTATGTGTGAGTGTATATATTTACATATGTATGTATGTCTGCATCTATGTATTTATCTATCTATCTATCTATCTATCTATCTATCTATCTATCTATCTATCTATCTATCTATCTATCTACTGTACCTTAAAGATAATTGCAGCATTTTTAAGCCCACCAACTGTCTCTGAGATTTCCAGCCTGGTAATTTAAGTGTCCTCCAAGTCCTAATATAGAATTTCCTCAGAACTCAGTTTGCCTCCAAATCAGTTGAGAGGGCCTGAATTTTGAGAGTTGAAAGTTATTTCTTTCCCCTAGTAGATGAGGACAAATTCAGGAGAATGAGATGTACTCTGCCCTAGCTGGGACTTAATGCTTTTCTTTTTATTGCTAATGATCACCATCAAATTGCTTCCATAAAAACTGCTAAGAGAAGGCCCTTCTTAGCTTTAAGAGAGTCATCCTTAAAGCAACTATGACACTATTGTGTCTTAGTAGTTTAATAAACTTTTTTTTTTGTCATTTGGGCTTTACTGAGAGATTCTTATGTGAATGGGAATGGACTCTGCTTTTGAATGGCTTTTTGAAAATGACTAAGTAGCCTTATAATTGTATATAGACAGCTAACCAGTTGAGGGGTGGCATCATAATACTAGCTAACATTTATATAGAGCTTACTATGTGTTAGACACTGTGCTGAGTGTTTTACAATTATTATCTCTTCTGATCTTCATAACAACCCTGCTACGTAGATGCCATTATTATCCCTATTTCACAGATGAGGAAACTGAGACAAACAGAGATTAAGTGACTTGTCCATGGTCACACAGATAGCGCGCGTCTGAGACTAGATTTGAACTGAGGTCTTCCTGACTCCAGGTGGAGCACTCTATCTACCATACCACCCAGTTGCCCTGCATAAGGGACCCCAAAATGTGAGGGAATGTGAAGCAAGGCAGATCCCAGGGACTTTTGAATTTTTTTTACAACAACTATGATGAAGGAATTGTTTGAAACACTATATAAGGCAACTGGAATTATGCCACAGGGCCATTTTGGGATTTGTTGGTTCAAGGCACTTGAAAGGACAATGCTTAATTCCCCCCAAGATTTCAGAGACTGCTCAAGAATTAAGGATATGAACAAATGTGCCAATTGGACTCCCACTGATTTGCTAAGGACAGGAAGGGCCGTATAAGTTTTTAAAAAGTTTAAAAAGACAGACAGCTTCTCCTCTCAATCCCAAAGTGTGATTTGTGAACTGTCATACCCTTCCCTAGTTCCCCTTTCCATTTTAAGTGAGGGTACCCTGTACTCCAGCCCTAGATTCTCCTCAGTGCTGGAAGAAATGACCTCTGCTTGCTGGTGGCAGACAGAGCACATACATACCAGATCATCAAGGCTAGAGAAATCTCTGACTTTGGCTCTTTTGGTTTTTACATTATGTCTTTTCTTGTGAGCATAGGGGATAGGTGCTGATACTAAGCTGGACATTCCTAATCTGACCTCAAAAGTTCTAAATGTCAGTTGTTGCTGAGTCCCCCAGTAGGTGCTCACTGGCAGAAGGAAGAATTTTCTATATTGCCCACTGACAGGAAGAAGATTTTGGTGTGAGTGTTCAGAAAATCTTGTAGCGGCCTAACTATATGGTGATTACTAACCTGGGAGGCTATGGTGGAACAGATGGGGAAATGATACTCTGGCCTACAGCAACTGGGCCCAGCTTGAGGGAAAGGGGGTTGGGGGAGGAAGAGTCGTGACTTCAGAATCATCCTCTATAGAGCTTCTGCCTAGAACAGGGGGCACTGGTAGCACAGACCCATGGTGACTCTCTGCTGCAATGGAGTGGGGTACGGTAAGAGCTGAACATAAGAGGGCAACATTCATCCCATTGGAAAATAGCAGAGCTAGGACACCAGCAGTGGCATTGAACATGGTGCTTTTTTTCTGCCCTAGGGGCAATGACAGCAGCTCCAGCTTAAGCCAGTATAGCAGGTGGTCAGGGACTAGGCAGAGTGGGTGCAGAGTAGTAATAGAGGTAGCAGTAACTTCACACACAACAACACTGTCCCAGTACAGATGGTCAGAGATGGTAGAGGTCTGCGATGCTCTGCCTTAGAATAGGAGTCAGTCAGGCCTAGGCAAACATTTGCCCAAGCATAGTGGGGCAGATTTGGCCCTGGCATGGGGGGATGGATAATGTTGACTTGGCATAGGGAAGAAAAATTAAGCTCCAGCATAGAGGGGTGATGTTCACCCTGTCATAGGGTGGTTCTTCTGGCACTGAAGACTGTATGCATAACAGTACACAGTGCCTGACACAATAATAATTATAACTATATATATGTATATATATATATATATATACACACACATGTATGTGTGTGTGTATGTGTAGCTAATAACACCAGAAATGACAACTAGCATTTATATGACATTTTAAGGTTGGCAAAGCACATTACAAATATCTCATTTTATCCTCACAACAACCCCGGGAGAAAAGTGCTATCATTATCTCTGTTTTATAAATAAGGAAACTGAGTCAGACAGGGATAAAGTGACTTGCTAGGGATCAGACTGCTAATAAGTACTTGAAGCTGAATTTGAACTCGGGTCTTCTTGACTACAAGGCCAGCACTCTATCTACCATGCTACCTATTACTTACCACTTGACCCTGGCAGAGCGGGGAAGGCAGGCATCTTAGTAGGCAGTCGATAGAGACCCAGTGGCTGTGGAAGGGATTATTGGACTGGTCCTGGTGGCAGAGGAAATGGTGGCAGCAGGAGACACAGAGGCAGTGGTAGCAGCAACGTTAGCAACAGCGGTTCCCAGCAGCAGTGGCAGCTGAGCATCAGGAATGTTTCTAGAGATATTAGTTGATGATGAGAGATGTGGGCTCCAGAATAGCGGTCATTGGCAAAGCCAAACCATCTGTAACCCTTTGCTTACTATAATCTTGTCTAATTGGCCCCTCCAGGTTCCTTCTAGTACAACAGACAGTGATTACTGGTCTACTCCTCCACAGGGTGGTTTAGAAGACCAAAGGGTGGAATTACATCCCTTTATGGTAAAAAGGAGTACATGATGGTATCTACTCACCCCCTGGAGAAGAAAGGGAGCAGTCCTTCGGGGGTTTCCAATGCACAGGCAAAGATTTGGCATTACTCCCGTAGGGCTCTCAGTGATGGGGAGGTCTTCAGAATGAGTCCAGGGAACAGGATGTTAGTGGTGATACAAGGTAATTCTCCCTGACTTATGAAGATCATCAATTATGCTGAAAAGCCCCACTGTCTTCCCTGTAACCCTGGTGTTTCTGGTACTGCTTCTGCTCACAATCATCTCTGTACATGGAGAAATCCATTGTTGACTTCCAAGACCTGGTATCACCTACTACATGAACCACATCATCCAGAGCTCAATTCTTCCTAAGCAATAGGCCCAAGGGATTTCTAGTCTTTGTTCTCCCCTATTCAGTCATTCTCTCTGGAGGTTATGATTGTTTTGTTTTTACTATCTTTCTCTTTAATTTTGTCTTTCCCCCATCAATGTTTCCTGTTGTGCACTCCTTGAATCCTCAAGTCAGAGTTGTCCAGTAACAGCCCTAAAGTCATTTAAATGGTAGAATGTCCTCTAGAAGACCCTAGAGACCTAACCACCAAGGGGTGTGGTGTGGTGTGGTGTGGTGGGGTGGGAGGAATGTCCTAAGTGCTTCTCTATACAAGTTAGGCTAGTTTTCTTTTTTTTTTTTTCCTTAGAAGGCATTAAAACCGTCCTTGAAATTTGATTGTCTTAGAGAATGAAGGCCTACTTATCTATCTACCTGGATACAAAACAGCCTGGATTTGAGGCACTGGAGGCCCTCTCTGAGGCCTCAGACCACTAATATTACCATGAACAACATTGGGAAGTTGTGTTCAACTGAATCAATGCTTCAATGTCTTTCCTCTGCTATGGCTAAGTAACCCTGCTTTTGTTAACAATTAAATAGATTACAAGGGTTGTGTTTCAATCTAATTTTGGTCCTAAGTTACCAGGGGATCCAGAGTGAGTCAGGTTTGATCTATTATACTCTCTTATTAGAATATAAGCTTCTAGGGGGCAAAAGTCAAGTCAATAAATATTTATTAAGTACCTACTATGTGCCAGGCACTGTGCTAAGTGCTGGGAAGACAAAGAAAGGTAAAGAACAGTCTCTGCTCTTAAAGAGCTTGTAATCTATCAGGGAGACAACATGTAAACATGTAAACAACTGTGTGCAAAAACCAAAAATGATATATAAAACATCATTTGGAAATAATTGCGAAGGGAAGGCATTAAGGAAGACAGAGAAAGGCTTCTTGGCGAGATTTTGGCTAAGATCTGAAGAAAGTCAGATGGGGATGGGGATGAGGAGAGGAAGAGTTCCAGTCATGGAGGCAGCCAGTACACTAAGATGGGAGATGGGGCCTCTTGTGTAAGGAGCAGCAAGGTGTCCAGCATCACAACAGGGACTAAATAAGTGATTAACCAATACTTGTTTTGACTGGTCAACTGAATCCATTCAAAAATTCAATTTGTTTATGTGACCTCAAGCCAATGGTCTTTTCACTGAATTTGAATAATTAGACTGGAATTGACGGATATTATTTTTAAATCGAATTGGTTGAAATGACCAGTCATTTTGTTTCATTTATGTCTCCCTTTTCTTAAGTAATTTATTCTTAAGTAAATTATTAAGTAATTTATTAAAAAATTAATAATATATTAAATATATTAAGACTGCTTCTATGATGCTGTCATGATTACCATGAAATACATAGAAGAATGATCTAAATTCAAGGAAACAAATCAAATTATTTTAAAGTTATCAGAGTTCCCCACATTTATTGATGTGTAAGCAAAGTAATGCACTCCCTTCCAATTGACCCCCAAACTTCAAAGATCTTGTCTCTTTCTTCCCTAGCTTTGGGGTTGAAGTATGAGTTACAGTTTCTGCCTTGTTCATTGAAGCGAAAGCCATATGCTTGTAGTATTTAAGATTTATCACTAAAGACTCAGGGCCTGTAATAAACTAAAGATGAGATTAAAAAAAAATGAAAAGACACGCCAAATAGTTTACTATTTTAAGTGTGAACAGAAGATGAAATCTTACATTGCATGTATTCTGCTCAACAAATCAGGTCTGTAGACCTCAGTGGTCTCATTTTCACCTCATACAGTAAAGCCTAAATTAACCAAAACCCAATGAGTGTAGAACAGTGGAATTAACACTGGATTCAGTGTGAGAGGACCTGGGTTTGAAACACCACTCTGTCACTTGCTTTTTGTGTGACCTTAGGAAAGGTGTCTCTAAACTCTAGGCCTCAGGTGTTTGTTTGTTTGTTTGTTTTTGGTAGGGGGAAGGCAGGGCAATTGGGGTTAAGTGACTTGCCCAAGGTCACACAGCTAGGAAGTGTGTCAAGTGTCTGAGGCCACATTTGAATGCAGGTCCTCCTGACTCCTGGGCTGGTGCTCTACTCACTGCACCACCTGGCTGCCCCTACTAGGCTTTAGTTTTATCATTTGTAAATTGAGGGAGTTGGACTAGAAGATTTTTAAGGACTTTTCCAGGTCTAAACTTATGATCCAATTGAAATGGAACTTCACAATGTTAGATTTTTTTTCTTATTTTAGCTCAAGGTGTAATGATAGAATCAGAATTTTAAGAGTTTGGAAGGATTTTTAGCGGTATTAGGTATTATTTCTTTCTCCGAGAAAGAATCCATTTTAGGACAATACCAAAAAATGATCAACCAATCTCTTATTTGAACAGCTCTAATGACAAAGAATCCATCATCTCAAAAAGCACCCTATTCCATTTTTGGACTGCCTTAATTCATAGGAAATTCTTTCTCATCTTAAGCCAAAATTTCTTTCCCATAACTTCAATTCTTTTTGCCTTCTGGAGACACACAGAGTAAGTCTAATTAATCTATCATCCACATAGCAAACCTTCAAATACAGCTATCATATCCCAGTGTGTTATTTTTTTTGTCCTGGCTAATTATCCCCGGGTTCTTTAATCGTTCATCATGTGACGTGATTTCCAGTCTCGTTCTTACCTTTACTTTGGGCAATCTTTAGCTCGTTAATGCCATTTTAGTATTATTTTAATATGGTGTCCAGACTGAAAACACTACTCTAGATGTGGTCTGACCAGGATGGAACATGAAGAGACTATCCCTCTCCTGGGTCTGTCCTCTCTTTGTGTTGTCTAAGGTGGCATTTTTTTTTTGATTCCCTGACCTGTCATGCTAAATGAATTAGTCTCATTTTTAAGTGTCATCCAAACTTCCATTCTAAAACACAGCTACTTCAATTGAATTCAATAAATCGACTTTTAAAACTTAATTCCTCCCAGAATCATATGTGCCTGGATAAGAAAAATGGATTCAAAAGTAGATCTGGAAGGATTTTGGAAACTATAGGACCCTCTTCTTTGCTATTTCCATTTCCTTCTGGGTTGAGGGGACTAAAATGTATGATGAACATTACTACAGGGAAGGAAGCATGTAAATAAAACACATCTGAGCTTGTTTCTTCCATTTTATAGGTGCCATTATTATTCCTATAATATTCAACAGTAAAGGGATGAAGTCACTTTCAAGGACAGATCTGTACTTGCTGAGGCAAATCTTAATTGCTTAATTACTTAATTCTCTTCTTTTTCTACCTATGTCAGGATGACTTAAAGGTAAGTAGATGATCTATATGATGGGGTTCTAATTGTTACCTTCCTTTCAATCCAAGGGATCCCTTGATTTTTTTCCCCTTCAAGATCAATACAAACTTAAAAACAGCAGGAAAGACAAAAATTTGGTGTCTTTATCGATCTAGTACAGGGATGGAGAACGTGAGGCCATCAGGCCACCTGTGGCTCTCTAGGTCCTCAAGTGCAGCCCTTTGACCACACTTGAGGACCTAGAGAGGTACAGGTGGCCTCAAGGCCCCAGGTTCCCCACCCCTAGTCTAATATAATCTAGATCAGTACCTGCAAAAGACCCTGGTAATACAAGTTCTGCCCCTATAAGGTAGTGATGTATGAAATATGGCTGGTAGCACCAGGTTACAAAATATTATCCAGCTGTGATGTTACTGTGTCCCTGAAAAGAAACTGTAAACACCAGGTTGACTGGAGATATGCGATAAAATATGTTTAAAATTCTTTTCTTGCACAGAAATCAACTTCTGCCTGGAAGCTAGGCTGGAGTTGTGTTCTGTTAACAACCATTTTATTCTCTTTAATGTCACAGACACCCCCTGGCATTAAATTAAGAGAAGCCTGTGAGGGGAGGAGTGATTGCTTAATAATTCTTTTGAGTACCAAAGGAGTAATTTTTTTGGGGGAGGTGTGTTAATATTCATTTATATGAATCTGCCTTGCAGTAGTATAGTCTCTAGGTATCAAACATGCAGAAGTACGCAGCCCATAGCACTCCCAAGTGTGGCCAAAAAACAAGATTAAAATGTAATTGGAAAATATTTAACAAAATAAATAAAAATGCAGTAAACTAAAATTTAAAACTAAATCAATATGTGGCCCCCAGATATCCAGATTATGTATGGATCAGCGGTCCCTATTTGAGTTCGATGTGATTGGTGAAGTCTATTGGAAGGAGAAGTGGAGCAAGGATCCTTGACTTCTATTCCTTTATAAAGCCATTTCCCCACTTCATTACTGTACTTCAATTGACTATAAAATGAAGAGTTGGGACAAAATGGCTTCTAAGATTCCTTCCAAGTGAGAAGTTCAATGATTTTAATTTGTTAATAGACTCATAGAAAAGTAGTATGGCATAGTGGATAAAGAGCTTACTTCAGAACCAGGAAGACCTGGCTTCAAATCTTTTCACTGACTCACATTGGCTGTGTAACCTTGAACAAGGTTGTTAACCTTTCTGAACTCTGGAATACTCTCTGAGGTCCTAAGTTATACAGGAGGTATCGGTTAAAGGACTTTCCTCTTCCGGAAAGTCCCCTGGATAAAACCACGAGTCTACTCTCTAGTCTTTCTAAGTTGCTTCTAATCATCTTTTGTGTTCCTTCTCGGATGAGTTCTAAAATTTTCTGTAGCTTGTACTCTTGAGTATTCGATAGATAAATTCAGCTATATTAATTTGAATAGAACAGTGTGATCTTTCCCTATTAGTAACTGAGACAGTGACTCTGGAGATGGTAAAGATTTTATTTATGGAGTCTTACCATCAATTTTTTTCTTAACCACAAACAAGAATGTGTTAGTTTGGTGCATTTAGTTTCATAAATTGAATGAGCAGGGGCAGATAGATGGTGCAGTGTATAGAGCACGGGCCCTGGTATCAGGAGGATCTGAGTTCAAATCTGTATCAGACTCTTGACACTAGCTGTGTGACCCTGGGCAAGTCACTTAACCCCAATTACCTCACATAAATAAATAAACAACACTAATTTGAGTGTGCAGAAGATATAATCCTCGAAACTGTAAATATTATAAACAAATAAATTCAGGTCTCAACCTTGGAGGTGAGTGGGGAGAATGATCAAGGATCATTATTTCCTTTAGATACAATTTATTTTCAACTGTGCTGGACTATGAGTTTGGAAAGTAGATTCTGGTTGGAAAATTGACAATACCATAGTGAAAGTTTAGGGGAGAAGATAAAAAACCGGGGAAAAGTGAAAGTCTTGTTAAGCAGTGACTTATAATTAATTGGGCCCTGCAGGGATATATCAAAAATTTGAACAATTACTTCAAGGTAAAAATAGAATGTTTTTGAAAGAGTGATTTTAAAAAAAGATCAAAGAAAAAAAGACCATATGTGTGCAAAAATATTTATTAACAGGTTATTTTTGGTAGCAAAAAACTGGAAACTAAAGGGATGTCCATCAGCTGGGGAATGGTTGAACAAATTGTGGCATGTGAATATAATGGAATGCTATTGGGCCATTCGTAAGAAATGAGGAAACATGCTTTCAAAAAGACATGGAAAGAGTTGTGTAAACTGATGCAAAGGAGAGTAAGCAGAACTGGAAAAGCAATTTATACTATAATACCAATATTATAAAAAAATGAACAATTTTGAAGATATTTGTAAACTGATGAAGAATTAAATGAACAAAACCAAGAGAATAATTTATGTAGTAACAACAACAACAACGCTATTAAAAAGAACAACTTTGAAAGCTGTATGGTCTATGATTCATGCTATGACCATCCATGATTCCAGAAGACCAAGGATGAAGTATTCTGTCCACCTCTGACAGAGACAAAATTTTTTTAATGTGGTCAATGTGAGAATTTGTTACTTCTTAACTATGCATATTTGTTGTAAGGAACTTGTTATGAATTTGTCCAATCATCTTGGTAGTTTACAATTACATGAGAACAGTTACTAAACTCTTCTTGAATTTTGAACTAGCAATCCCTTTCCTGAGCATATACCCCAAGGAGATCATTATGGGTAGGCAGAAAGGTTCAATACAAATCAAAGCGTTTGTAGCAAAATTTGATGGAGTAGCAAAATTTTGTAAATAGTGAGTTCCCATCAATTGGGAAATGACTGAACCAATTGTGGCACGCAAATAAATGTAATAGAATACTATTGTATCACATGATACAAATCTTAGAGAAACGTGAAAGCACATCTGAAATAAGGAGACTGGAGTAAACACAGTACATACAATAACAGTTGAATACAATGCTAGAAGGCAGTTAAACTGAGATTAATTGTAATGACCAATCTTAGTTCTAGAAAAGGGATGATGAAACAGTTTTCTCGTCTCATTGGAAGGGAGTAAGGGCATGGAATGCTGAAAAAAATAACATTAATACCACTAGGAAAAATAAAGAATTAAATAGAAGGTCATTGGTAGTTCTATCTCTAGAGGTAGAATAAGGTTCTCCTATAGGAAAAATACTACTTGGGATTGATGAGATTGGACATTACAAGTTATCTTAGAACTGTTATCATAAAGGTCAGTGAAATGTTAGAAATATCCACGCCATAGCAAGTCTTTATCTCTACATATTTCCTAAACATTTTCTATTGTAACATTGCTAGGAAACAATTCTTCTGGCTACATTTGCTCTGTGTCTATTTAATTTTCATAGTTTTGTGATAACTTTTACTAGTAGCAGAGAGAAGTTAGTTTACTATTGAAACACTCATTTCATAGGATTTTTGTGAGCCCAAGTACCACTTACACTTAAAAACAGATTGTCTTGTGCTCTCCAGCATGAGAACGAAGAGTTGGAATATATTAACAGGACCAAGTCTTAGTAGAGCTTACTTATCTTCAGACATGGATAAACAGAAATATATACTATACATTATAAACATAAGACTTGCTAACCTTGGTCAACCTTGTACATCATTCATTCAGTCAGTCAATCAACCACAAACATTTTTTAAGTGTGTACTATGTGACAGGCAACTGTGCTAAGTTCTGGGGATTCAAAAAGAGGCAAAAGACAGTCCCTGCTCTCAAAGAGATTACAATCTAATTGGAGAGACAACATGCAAATAAATAAATAAACATACACCCACACACACACACACAGCAAGCTACATACAGAATAAATAGGAAACGAGTAACAGAGAGAAGGCACTAGAATTAAGAGAAGAGGGGGAAAGCTTTCTATATGAAGTAGGATTTTAGTTGGGACTTAATGGAAGCCAGGGAAGTCAGTAGTTGGAGTGGACAAGGGAAAGTGTTCCAGGCATGGGGGACAGCCAAAGAAAATGCCTGGAGTGGAGAAATAGAGTGTCTAGTTCATGGAACAATCAGGAGGACAGTGTCACTGGAATGAAGAGTATGTGTTGTGACATGAGGTGTAAGAAGACTGGAAAGGTAGGAGGGGACTAGGTTATAAAAGGCTTTGAATGCCAAAAAAGCTTGTTGTATTTCCCTCACAAGGAAAGTAAGGGATTGTATTTCAGTTTCCACCTCTATTAGATAAAAGAGTTGGATTAAATTATCTCTAAGTTCCCTTCCAGTTTAAAAGTTGTGTGTTCTTATCTTCCTAAAGCACTGTGCCATTGTTCATAGAATTCCAAAAGTGTTCTTAGCCCTCCCATCACTCTATGTTTTGAATCTTCACCAGGTGTGCTTCCAGGTACTATTCTATACTTATAGTCATCTTTTGATTTGTCCATCTTATTTCCCAAACCAGCTTACCTTGTACCTAGCAGATACCTAATAAATATTTTTAAATGAACTCTCTCCTAGATCACTTATTTTCTCAAGCACAGAACAGGCATGTCCAGCACAGAGGAAAATCTTAACTGAAGCCACCGGCAATGGTGACCTGTACTATTCACTTCCTGGCCTTTACTCTGCCACTGAGGTTTGCCTGGCACATGCTTGGAGAAACCCTGGACTCCCTTCAGGGTACTAGGCTTCCCATTCTCCATTTCTTAGGCTCATTACACCCTGACCTCAACATCACAAAGTAAGTTGCTATTTGCAGCAATACCTATAGCTTTATAACGTCTAAGAGTCCCTCCTCCCCCCCCCCCCCAAAGTGGGAGGGGAGTAAAAAAGTACCCGATAAACAAACAGAAATCAGACACAAGATAAGTGATATATTCTATTCAAAGAAAGCAATGATAAATACAGGATAAAGTGCACACCATGCAATGATTGGAACCAAATTCAGTGACTTACTTATCATTTACTAGTACAATCATATGAGAGGCTATAATATTCAAGCTTCATTGCAACATAATCAGTTTTTCTAGCTTACTAACTTGCTGTTTTACATTCCACTTTTCACTGGATATTGTCTAATCAAACAGCTAAACTTAATCTTCTTTCTCGTGGCCTCTCCCTGTGCACCAACTCACTTCTGCCACTACTTGGATACTCTCCCACACCTCATGCTCAGCTCCTGGGGGGAGGAAAAGATACCAGCTTCTGCTGCTGCTGCTCTGCTACAGTCTCTAAGGTTGTTTACTGAAAGAGAAAAACACACAAGAGAGATGAAGGCAGTGAAAAGCTCTTATGTAATTCAGATTAGTTGAGTTCATGCTCCATGTAGGGTATAGTGGCATCTGCCACAATTGTGTTGGGGTAGAGGAGTGCTGTCCTTCTCCGGCCCTCAGTAAAGCCTCAACTTTACCTCTACTTTCACTATTTGTGGCATCTTACATCCCACATCAGTTCTTTTGGTTCAGCAAAATTAAGGGATTTTCAAAAATGAATCATACATGGCCAGAAGCCAGAATCTCAGAACTTTCCCATAGTCCACTGCAAGCAGAAAATGAGCAAAAAATACTTGTGCAAGCTCAGGGAAGAGTGGTGGGTAAATGATAGGATTTCAAATGTTTTTTTTTGGTTTCTACGGGTTAGCTGGTATTATTAACATATGGTATGTTTTAATAGTGAGAATTCATGAACCCCAGGTCATCTGTTCTGCCATTTCTTACTTCTTTTGCTATTCCGCATAACTTCTCAGCATCATTATCTACCCTCTCCTAGTATACTCTGAACACGAGAGATACTCACATTCTTCATTAAGCCCTCTATTTGTACCCTTGATTCAGGCATCTGTTGGTAAATATTTTACAAATGGCTCTTTGAAAAATGTAAGCAGAATACACTTTGAGGTTTAATTTTCTCTACCACTTTTAAAAGTCTTAACAATAAAATAAACAAACAAAACTCAAACCCTGATTTATAGTATTAGCAAATTTCCAAGGTATAAATGTTCACATTAAGAATTTAACAGTCAATTTTGAGAGTTGGTCCAAGCTGGATTCAATACCCCCTTGCCTTGATTCACCTTCCTCCTGCTTCCTCCAAGGCCTCCTTCTAGTTGTCATTTCTTCTCTTACATACACTTTTATCTCCCCCTCACCACTGGCTCCTTAGCATAATCCTACAAATATATTAAAGTCTCCCCCTGTGTAGTCTGATGCAGGGGCGGAGAAACTGTGGTCTCGAGGTCACATGTGACCTTCTATGTCTGTGGGTGTGGGCTTTTAACTGAGTCAAAATTTTACAGAACAAATCTTTTTATTAAGGGAATTTTTTCTGTGAAGTTTGGATTCAGTGAAAGGACCACACTTGAGGATATAGAGGGCCATATGTGGCCTTCAGGCCACAGATTCCCCATTCCTGGTGGATATACTTTCTCATATTTCTGTTTTCCTATTGATTTGGATAAACGGGTTTATTAGCTGTCTGTGTTCATTGTGAAACTAGAATTTGGTGGGAAGTCAAGTCTTGGATATACAGCTTGGAGTCCCCCTTTTCCATTAAGGAAGCATGACTAGGAGTTATAACTTGAAACTAAAAATTACATCCCCTAGACTAATAATATTTAATAGTGCAGATAGATATAATTCTAGCTTAGTACCCCCACTTTCTGAGGAGAGAAGAGTACATACCCTCTGGTTACAACTTCCAGTATTCCCTCCTGGCACGAATCAAAATCTCCCTTGGAGAAAGATGGTGGTGGTGGGAAGAGATGTGGAGCTCTTTATTCTTACCTACCTGTGAGTCATATTTAGACAGACTCATGTGGACATACATAATCTACATGGGCAAAATAGCACACTCATTATACCCTTGCTATAATAGGTTCATAGATTTAGAACTGGAAGTTACCTTAAACGTCACTGAAGTCCACCTGATCATTTCACAGATGAAATTAAGGCCCTGAGACATTAAGTCATGTACCCAAAGTTACAAAGTAGATAACTGTCTGAGGTAGGATTAAACCCAGGCCTTTTTGCTCCAAGTGCTAGGATCTATCCATTGTAGCACACTGTCTTCTAAAATTTTACTACTTTGGATAAAGGTTTCCCATGGGATCATTCCCAACACTATCCACTTCTTACCATGAGAATCACAGGCCTTTAGAACCAGAGCTAGGTAGGATCTCAGAAGCCATCTGGTCTAAGTGTGCCACTGTGCAAATGGGGAAACTGAGGTCCATGAAGGTTAAGCACAGAGGTAGTAATCATCACAAGTGGTATTCAAACCCGTGTAATGGGGTAATGTAGCTCAGGTCCACATGTTCCCTCTACTCACGTTTTTATGAAGTTTATATCAGATGAAAAGTTAGTAGTACAATTCCATTTGTTAGCTGAAAGGGAGAAAGAAATACAAATAATTCTTCTTCTTCTGCTCTCAGAAAATAAAATGTGGATATTTAGTTCAGAAAGCATTTCTTGTTCGAGAATGTCATCTTGGAGGCCATAGTGAGCAATCTATGTTTAGTTCAAAGAGAAAGTTCAGAGAAAAAGACTCCCCCAAATTTCCTTGACACTAATGACAAAGCCTAACTTAAAAGAAAGAAGGGGCTTAGGGAGGAGGTAAAGGGGAAGGACATCAAAATAATTAAATGTCAAAAATGGATGACTTATCCTAGCCTTAGAGCTCAGGTTAACCAACTGGATTGTCATTTTCCCTTCAATTACCAGTGGGAATTGTGAAAGTTTAACAACTTTTTGGCTTCTATTAAAATTGCAATCACCCTTACTGTAGAACTTATACATGCGTAGGATATTTTTATCACAATTTAATGGGATATCAATTTAGGGTAATCAGCAGGGGAGCAACAATAGACAGCTTAAGTGATTATAACTAACAATTATAAATCAGCTCATGGAGAGAAAGGACAGGCTCCTGAGGAAAGTCTATCAAAAGCCGAAGAAAGGAAGAAAATGTTGCTGTAATTACTTTAGTGTTTTAAGTTTTCATAAAAATGAAGGATTAGGGGGTGAAAAAGAATCTTTCCTTAAGACAGAAAACAGTTTGGAGCTGTATTTCTGGATCAGGCTCCATTTGTTACCTGTCCTTTGTCATGCTATCAGCTAAAACTCAGATGATCTCAGAGTATGGGACCCTGTCCATCACACTGATGACCTTGTGTAGTTTGTTGTTAATACAGTTGAAACTAGTAGAAAAGCTTTTAAAGCTTATTACTCAAATCAGAGTTTCAGAGTTAATTTCACAAGGTTAATGAGTTAGTACAGTAGTCTGTTGTGTCAACAAGATCCTGGGTGGGGGGGAATATCATCATGAAAAAATATACTGAAAGGTCAAAAGGAAGAAAATGAACATCTCATAATAAAGTCACAGAGTGAGCTATGTATTTCTAAGGCACTTTCATTCAAATACAGAAGCATAAGATGTCAAAAAAGAATGTTAATAGACTGTGAGAGCCAAGCAGGAAATGTGACTTCGAACACAACAGGATGGAGGAAATCAGTAAATTGCAAACAACTCATGATGGTCTCACACTCACTAAACAGTCTGATGAAAGAAGAGAAGCTCTGATGTAGGGAGAAAAGGAAAAATCTCACAATAATTTTGTTTTTTAAACATTGATTGAAGGTAATAGAATCAATAGAATTTGCTACTGAAAGTCTTATACAAAATTTGCTGGTGTTGTCATTCAGTCGTGCCCAACACTTTGTGGCCCCATTTGGGGTTTTCTTGGCAAAGATCCTGGAGCAGTTTGCCATTTCCTTCTCCAGTTCATTTTATGGATGAAGAAACTGACGCAAACAGAGTTAAGTGACTTTCCCAGACTCATGCAGCCAGTGTTTGAGGCAGGATTTGAACTCAGGAAGATGAGTTTTCTTGACACCAGACCTGGCAATCCACCTACTATACCACTTAGCTGCCTTATATAAATATAAATAGTTGTTACAGTATTAAAAAATGAAGTTCTGTACTTTGGTAGATGAGCCAGTACAATATATAATGTTGATAATAATAAAAACAATACCAGCTTATGTAGTTCTTTAAGGTTTACAAAGGACTTTACATATATTAACTCATTTGATCTTCAGAACAACTCTAGGAGGTAGGCACTATAATTTTCCCCAACTTACAAATGATAAAACTGAGATAGAGGTTTAATGACTCTCGTGGGTCACACACAGTGTTTTAGGAAGGATTTGAACTCAGGTCTTTATCAGTCCAGGTCCAGCTCGCTATCCACTATGCCACAGAAAGAAATGCCAAGGAAGTCAAAAAAAAAAAAAGATATGTTGGTGCATCTATAATTTTATTACGGTGGGCACTTCCTCCAACAATGCTCTCTCCTCATTCTGATGCCCTAACACCTTTATCTTTGAGATTTTTATCCCAGTTTTCCCATAAAGCCTTCATAGAAAATGTATTTAATGTGTTGTAGGTCCTTTTCTCTGTGTGTAGGTATGTTAAACATTCAAGAAGTATAAATGGGAGGCAGTTAGGTAGTGCAGTGAATAGAGCATTGGCCCTGGAGTCAGGAGGACCTGAGTTCAAATTCAGCCTCAGACACTTGACACATGTACTGGCTGTACCTGTGTGACCTTGGACAAGTCACTTAACCCCAACTGCCCTTCCTTCCCCCCTCGAAAAAAAAGAAATATAAATGATTGTAGCATTTTGGCCACCCCTCATCTGTAATCACTCATTCTTACTGGACCATCTTTCTTTTCATGTCTTTCATACATTATTTCCCTTGCAAATCATTGTTGGTAATATGCTGTAGTCTTCAGCCTTGAGGGTTACCTGTAATGCTGCTACTTTTATGATTACACTGTGCCAAGATTCACAGCTGCAAATTATTCCTGAGAGAATATCAGAGTTAAAGAGGTGAGCTTTTGCATCAAGGATCAGTTTGAGACTTTGGAAAGTGCTCAGTAATTTTCTGAATGTTATCTGGTTTAAGCTACTGCTACTAAATTTGGGTCAACCACCACCCCCAATCACATGCATATAAATGGACTTTTGACTAACTGCCTTCCCAGATGCATATCCTAGAGCTATCAATATCTATGTCTTTCTCTATCTATACATGTATGTATACATTGAGAGAGAGAGAAAAAGACAGAGACAGAGACAGACAGAGACAGAGAGACAGAGACAGAGAGAGACATAGAGAGACAGAATGATAACTCTAGGACATGCATTTGTATGCATGTGGAGGTAGGGAGGAGGTGGCTCATATTTAGTAACAGTAGATTAATTTGGATATCATTCAGTAAATTACTGAGTGCTTACCAAAATCCTAATCTGATCCAACTATCTGCTGGACGATGATCCCCACATCCCCATCTCTGCTTGAGGCATCCACGACCTCTACTCCACTCTGACCCTTAGACCCACTAATCTCTTCATTAGGATCCATCTGATATGACGTTGCCTCCCAAATGGCCCTAGTACACATGCATATATGTATAAATACACACAGAATGTATATATGCATGTATGTATAAATACACACATATGTATAAAAACACACAGAAAACACAGATATAGCTAGTAGATGATTAGGCCAATTTATTTCGCATTACCGTTTTACACAAGGAACCTTTGCAGCATTCAGGTCTAGATGGAATTAGTGTAATGTCATCTGAAAGTAGGAGCTTTTGTAGAAACTCAGTATCAATAGAAACCCTTTTTTTGGTCTGATTTCTAAGCAGGAAGTTTCCTATGAAAGAGAACACGTGCCTTTTGCAAAATGTCCATTCCCTGTATTTTGTTGAACAAAGCTCTGTTGGCAAGTCTGTTGTAGTGCTTTGTATAATTTTAACGTTGTATATGATATGTATAAGATAACTCCTTGTCTGACAAGAGCCTGCAAAGCTACATTTTCTACTACGAGATCAAATGCTTAAAAAATGTTGATGCCTTTTGTCTTCCCATTATGCTCATTTCCCATCCTCCCTCCTTCAAGTTGAATTCTCCCTTATGACAACTAAAACTATTATGTAAAAACATCTACTACAGAGAACACATTGGATAATGTATACAATAGTCTGTTGTAGCTCACTGTTTCTTTGCTGTGAGGGAGCATTACTTGCTTTCTTGGATCTTGCTAATTTTTTCATTTATGATGAGTTTCAACTCCTAATGGTGATCTTTTCATTTCATTATATGGTTGAGGTCAGTGTGCTTACACTCTCGGTTTTGCTTATTTTTGTCTGTATCAATTCATATAATTCATCCAACTTTCTCTGAAATTCTCACATTTATCCTTTTTAATTGCACAATAATATCGCACTACATTCATATACCACAGTTGTTTGCCAATTGATGGGCATCTATTTTGTAGTTCTTTGTTACCCCAAAGAGCCATGATATACATCTTTTTTCATATATTGAGTCCTTATTTATGTCTTCAACTTTGGAAGGAGAGATATTTCCAGTCCTGAGATTGTTTAGTTAAAAGATTCCTACATACCTATATATAAACTTCCTAAGGGATAGTTTATTCATTTTTTCTCATAATTACAAAATTAATTCTGGAATAATTGAATCACTTTGCAATTCTACTCACAATGTATCAGATAGCAAATAAAGTTTTATGAATTAAAAAAATGTTAAAATTCACATATATGATTGGTGTAAGGAATCACAGAATTATAGAGGGAAGGTCTAGATGATCTTCGAGTGGGTATGGATCACCAAGATGGCCCTTCTGAGTTGATTCCATTCCTCATTGTCAAACCTCCTTGGGTCTCAGTTGTCTCAGATGTAAAACGAAGGACTTAGACTAGGTAATCTCTAAATTCCTTTTCAGATCTAAGACTTATGATCCGATAAACCACATGATCTCATTGCCTTCTTGTAGCGCTGCCATGATTAATTAGAACATGTGAGAACCAAGCACTGGAGGAGAATGCTCTAGCAAAAGAGAATCAGGGCAGCAGATAGAAGTTCTTGTTTTGTGGTAGCTGGGGACAATTTTGTGACCTTAGGAGAGCATAAAAAAATAACACTAAGAAAGAAGTCAGCTTCTTTATGCCAGTGTGAGTCTTGGTACTGGATCTTGGATTTATTTATCTACTGTAGAAAGAGATGCAAATAAGAGGAAGAATGAAATTCTATTTCATCAAGGTCTTCTCATAGTTGGAATGAATTGTTCAAGAGGAAGACAAAGTAATATAATTTAATGACAACTATTTATGTATATGTGTGCACATGTATATATAATATTTTCAATATGTAATTTCAATATGCATTATATATTATATAAATAATAGATATTTTACATACGTAAATATGTACGTGTGTGTGTGTGTGTGTGCACGACAAAACCCTTAACGTCTTTCAAGCAACAAAGGATAGTTGTCACTATCATTAACTAATTCTCCTGGGAAATTCTTTTGTTTTTGCTTTCAGGATGTTGCTGATAAAACACTTGAATCCTATTCAGCACTTCCCTAGATCACACTTACTGGATAAATAAAGCACTAAATAAATGTCACATGATCTTTCTTCTAGCTTAACAAGTTTGCCAAGGCAATTTTCTATTGATGTTCCATAAATGAGAGCTATAGACCTTTTCTTTCCTTAACCCAATCTTCATTGCCCTGTTGCCCAGTTCCCATCAGGTGCAGGATTCCTGCTTCCAGATGGATGTAAATCTTCACACCCCCATCTCTGCGGGAGGTGTTCCAGAGCTCCGCTCCACTCTGACACTCAAAACACACTAATCCCTTTATTAGAGACCATCCGACATATCATTGCTTCCCAATGTTCTTGATCCCTTGCCATCAGCCCTGACATTTCCCCTACTTAAGTACTAGTTGGCCTTTCCATCTGCCAGGAATTGAATGTGAACATGAGTCTTCCTTTGAGCATTGTCTCTCTCAATCAGAACGTGAACTCCTTGAAAGCAGAGACTGTCTCAATTTCCTTTTTATAACCCTAGCACTTAGCATAATGCTTGGCATGTAGTAAGTCAATTATTTTCCATTCTATTTTACTCCATAAATTTGTACTGGAGACAGACTGCTATTTTAATGAATTGTATCCTAGTTGTCAATGGGCAAAATTGTGAAGTAAGTGAAGCACTTCTTTGAAACTTCCCTGTAACTCTTTACGAAGGCTTTTTGCTGAAGTGGGGGTGGGGGATGGGTGGGTTTGGTGTGTTGGTTAGTGTCTAAAATGGAATTCCAAGTACTAGACCTTATCCCAGAATGATTTTGTATGCGATACTGTTAGCTCTTGCCCTTTTCTGTAATTATGTAATTTGTGTAATTTTGTAACACAGGCCCTATAGAAATAGGTTGTTGTTGGGTCATTTCAATCATGTCTGACTGTTCATGAGCCCATTTAGGGTTTTCTTGGCAAAGATACAGGAGTGGTTTGTTCTCATTTTACAGATGAAGAAACTGAGGCAAATAGGCAAGTCAGTGACTTGCTTAGGGTCATATAGCTAGTAAGTGTCTAAGGTCAGATTTGAACTCAGGAAGAGGAGTCTTCTTGATTCCAAGCCCATTGCTCTATCCACCATTCTATCTAGCTACTCATTCATAGAAATATAGACCTAATGTAAGTAGCACATCCAGGGAGATGGTTGGCACATTCTTCAAGCCAAACTCAACAATATTCACCCCTTCAAGGAACTGTATAACATTAGACACTGCTTCTAAGGAGACACAGGACACACTTATCACTTCTTCTGTACTACCTCTTTGTATCAGATAGACTCCACCTTAAAGTTAAAATAATAATAATTTTTTTTAACAAAGCTCAATCAGTGTTTATTAAGCACTATTAAGTGCCAAGTATTGTATACATAAAATGAATGAAACAATCCCTACTTGTAATGAACTTCTAATAGGGAGCCAAATTATATATATATATGTATATATATACACACACATATATGTATACACGCATACACATGTATGTATGTATATATACATACGTGTATATACACAATATCTACAAAACTATATTCAAAATAACTTTAAAAGTTAATAAAAACAAATGATAGAAAGTAGTTAAAAACAAAATTTCAGAAAAAAGATAGGAGGATCATAATGCTTGTTACAAAGGCTTTATTAAGAAAATGGCTTTGAGTTATTTCTTGAAGGAAAAGTAGGACTCTGTGAGGTGGAGGTAAAAAGGGAGTGAATTCCAGCTATATGGGACAACCAGTGCAAAGGAATGGGGACTAGAGTGTGTAAGGAACAAAGAGGAGGTCAGTATGGTTGGATGACAGAGTGTGGGAGGAGGAGTAATGTCAAATGAGGCTAGAGAGGTCACATAGAGTTTTAGAAGCTAAACAGAGGAGTTCATATTTTATCCTAAAGGCAAGAGGAAACAAAGGGAGTTGGTTAAGTAGGGGAGTCACATGGTCAGATTAAAAACCATTACCATGGCAACAGTAGGGAGGCAGGAAGACTAATTAGGAGCCTGTTGTAATAATCTAGGCAATAGATGATGAGGGCCTGCACTAAGGTGGTAATCGTGTGAGAAGAGAGGTACAGAAGGATGAGAGACTTATTGCAGGGGAAAAATGGAAAGATTTAGAAATCGATTTAGTGTATGTATGGGGAGAGAGTCGAAGATGACCCTAATGTGAACCAGGAAGAATGGAAGGATGGTGGTGTCCTTTGGTAGAAATAGGGAAGTTTGAAAGACAGGATGATTTAGGGGGAAAGGTCTCTGTATGATATATTTCAGATTTTCAATTACTTTAAGGTTCAGTTTTCTGAGACACGCAATTCCATTGCTTATCTATTGCTTTAGTTGGTTATACTTTCTACTGATAATTTCTTGTCTAATAGAGTGCAAGTTCTAACCATCCCAACGCAGAAGCCTACCGTAAGCCCAATGTTGCAGATTATCTAATCCCATCCCAATAGGTAGGTTTTATAACAGAGGGATTTAGTATAGGGTATTAAGGAATAGTCTTAGAAGGATATGGCAATCCACTCCAGTATCTTTGCCAAGAAAACCCCAAATGGAACCATGAAGAGTCGGACGAGACTGAAACAACTGAACAACAATAATTATAATTAAGGAATATCAGATCAAAGAAAATAAGTGTAAAAGGAAGTAGTCAGTGGAGAGAGAACCAAGAAAGTTAGGAAAAGCTTCTAGGCAACTGCGTGTAAAGGTCAGAGAAATGAATAGGACCAAGGAATAATGGAAACTATTTCAGTCAAGAAGAAAGAAAATAGAGTGGAAGTAAACCCAAAGATTTATCAGAAAACCAGGATTTTTAACCAGTGGCTTTCATTAGGAGGATGGCCTATCTTAGAGATGACAACCTAGGGCTATACTAGGGCAGTGCTTCTTAAACTGTGGGTTGTGACCCCATATGGGGTTGCATAACTGAATGTGGGGGTTGTGAAAAATTTGGCATAGTAAAAGGTTTCTGAACACGCAACAAGCACAAATTAATTAAAAATCAAAATTAATTAATTAATTAAAAATCATTATTTAATTAAATTAAAATTAAAATCAAAAATCAAAAATTAATGAATCCGAGGTGTTTCTGGCAGTGCTTGCCCATGTTGTATCGCATAACTTCACTGCAGTCTTGGTTCTGAACACACAACATGGGCACTTTGCACTGCGCATGCTGTCATGCCATGCAACGCCAACAAACTTTGGCTCAGATTTAAGACTATCATTTTTAATAAATTGCGAAATTATATGTATACCAAAGAATTGTCTTAAAATAAATTCATTTATGATTTATTATCAGTAAATGTTTGGTTTGTATGCCTATGTTATGTACCTATATACCTAGGGTCATGGAAAAATTTCTTACACAAAAAGAGGTCATGAGTGGAAAAAGTTTAAGAAGCACTGTACACTTCGCGTTGTGCACTAAGTAAGAAAAATCATGTGAATATGGTGCTTTATAATTTCAAATAACTATGTATTATCTGATTTGATTCTCACAAAAATCATGTAAGGTAGGTTTATTTCTGTTTTTGGGTAGCTAGGTGGTACAGTGGGTAGATAGAGTGCCTACCCTGGAGTCAGGAAGACTCATCTACTTGAGTTCAAATCTGGCCTCAGGCATTTACTAGCTTTTGGACCTTATGCAAGTCACTTAACCCTGTTTGCCTCAGTTTCCTCATTTGTAAAATGAGCAAGAGAAGGAAATGGTAAACTACTCCAGTATTTTTGCCAAGAAAAACCCATGAAGAGTTGGACACAACTGAAATGACTGAATGACAAAAACAACAACTTTTGTTTTACATATATTTAATAAACGGCAAAGCAAGGACTCGTACCCAAGCCTTCTGACCCTAAGTTAAGTCCAGGGCTTTTTTTCCAGACACCAATACTTAATCATACAATATTATAAGAAAAGGAATCATAAAACAATATCAGTATTAACCTCATAGGTAACAGCTAGTATAGCATTTATATTCATAAAGAAGTTAATTGAATTGGAAAAAGACAGTAACACAATTATTATACCATGGGAAATTTAACTGTTCCTCTCTTGGATCTAGACAAAAGCAGAAAGATAAATAAAACAAGAGATAATGGATTTTAATATAAGTTGCCATTTGAATTTGAAGACTGGAGGCCAAACCAAGTCAATCAATATTTCTTAAATACATCTAGATGCCCAGCATTTTAGTACTGGGAGAGAGACAACTAAAAAGTAGGCAAGTAGCTCAACTTTTCATAATGCTTGTTACAAAAGCTTCCTTCTTAACAACCTGTGAAGTATGGAGTATAAGAAGACAGAATCTTCCCTGGAGGAGCTTATAATCTTGACAAGAATTGAATACATGCAATAAATAAAGAAAATTTCAAGTCAAGGCACGATGAACCACAAGATTGTATGGTCTTTAAATCCTACTGGAATTGAAAATGAGGGAAAAAAATATTGTATGTTGAGGAAGACAGGAAAAGTTTCAAGGAAGAGATGGGATGTGCCAAAACTTGAAGGAAATGTAAGATATTGATATGAGAGTTTACAGGAAGAGGAAACATTATAGGTAAGAGCACTCTCCTTACTCTCCTTTACAAGTCACTCTAAGGTGGCACTTTCCTAACCAAAAAACCCCAATGGGAGATGTGGTACGTTTCAACTCTATTTTACAGATAAAGAAACTGAGCTTCAGGAAAGTAAAGTGCCCATGATCATGTGTCTTGTAAATAACATTAATAATCAGAGAATAATTGAATAAAGTTGTCTGTTGCACTAATCAAAGAACCTGAGGTCAATGGTGTCAAACTCAATGGGGACCACGAAACTATCCATAAGGATGCATACTGGATGCATGTTGATTTAGAAGACCATATATTAATATTCTTAATATTTAATTTTATTTTTACTTATTTTGTTAAATATTTAACAGGCTGTACTTGGGAGTAATGTGTGCTACAAGTGGCCCATGGGCCATATGTTTGACACTTCTACCTTAGATGATCTTTAACATGCTTGAAAGATGTTTTGTTATAAGAGAACCTTTAAAAATGCATTTGCTGTTTTGTCTCTCTCTCTCTCTCTCTCTCTCTCTCTCTCTCTCTCTCTCTCTCTTTCTTTCTGTAATCAATACATATTATTTTAGTAGACTCTTATATTCACTACACATTCAGCCAATTGCCATACTACAGAGATATGATCTACTGAACAAAATTGTTTAGGGAAGGCTGTCTATTCTTTCTCATATCATCATCAATTACACCATTGATATATCCATAAGTATATTTATAAATTATTCTCATAGAGATTTTATTGGGATAAAAAGTGAGTATATAGGTTGATAGCTGATGAAGTCCTCTTTATTGACTTTTTGGGGGTTAATATTGTTGGTATTTTCTCTGTCTCTGTTCTTTTTTCAAAGTACCCTTCCCTCCCTTAGCTATCCTGCAAAATGACCCCTCACTGCTTTCAAGATTGGGTTCCCCTCAGCACAGATTTTCTTACTATTTAATACTTTTTCCAAATGTCCCCTTCTTAAGTACAACTTCTTTATTCTTATAGAACACATTGAGGACTTAGATGTCATGAAAATAAATTATTTTAGGAATCTTGACAAGTTCAATAATGTTTTCTAACTACTGCCAGTATCATCTGTGAATGTTTTTGGGATGATGGAGATTAGTTGGGTCTTCCTCATGGAAAAGTTTTGATACAATTGGTTTGGTATCCATTGCTTTTTGAGGTGGTATTGTTCATAATTGTTCTTCATTGTTTTACACTGTTTTAAAAATAAATTCGGGGGGGGGTGGAGCCAAGATAGCAGCTAGAAAGTAGGGACTAGCATGAGCTCCCTGCCAAGTCCCTCCAAAAACCTATAAAAATGGCTCTGAACCAATTCTAGAATTGCAGAACTCCCCCAAAAAACATAGGGAAGCAGGGCTCTAGCCCAGGACAGCCTGGATGGTCTCTGGGTAAGGTCTATCTTGCATGGAGCTGGAAGTGGAGCTGAGCAGAGCGGAGCCCAGCATGGGCGGCTTGGACTGACCAGACCAGGAGCCAGGCTGAGCGTGCCCTAGCACCCTGAATCAGTGAGCTGCGGCAGTTACCAGACTTCTCAACCCACAAACACCAAGGACAACAGAGTAGGTTAGTGGGAGAAGCTGCTGGGGACTGGG
>CM053626.1:115217969-115269566 GCA_028646595.1 Phalanger gymnotis | reverse complement strand
AATATAGTTAGCCTTTCACAACATGAGTATTGTGGTAGGGTTATACATAATGATACGCATGTAGCCCATGTTGAATTGCTGGACTTCTTAGGGAGGGTGGGTGGGAAGGGAAGAGGGGAGAGAATTTGGAACTCAAAGTTTTAAAAAATAGATGTTCAAAACCAAAAACAAAAAAGTTTTTGCATGCAACTAGAAAATAAGATACATAGGCAATGGGGCATAGAAATTTATCTTGCCCTACAAGAAAGAAAGGGAAAAGGGGATGGGAGGGGAGTAGAGTGACAGAATGGAGGGCTGACTGGGGAACAGGGCAACCAGAATATATGCCATCTTGGAGTGGGGGGAGGGTAGAAATGGGGAGAAAATTTGTAATTCAAACTCCTGTGAAAATCAACTCTGAAAACTAAACATATTAAATAATAAAAAATTAAAATAAAAAAAATTGAGTAGTAAAAAAAAATTCGTATTTTAAACTGTTGTTGCCTTTGCAATGTCTACTTGTAAAGGAGCTCAAATGTTTGTGCAGTAAGGGAACTTCTGGGTTCTTTCAGCTTCTTCCTTCTTCATTTAACATCAGTTAAACTTTTTCAGGAGTTGGTCATAAACAAAGTCAATATCTGTGCCCTTTTCCATGTACTGTTTATGAGCATCTATTACGTTAAAATTGTTACAATTGGATGCAATGTCTTCTTTGCCTCATCATTTCTTCTTCCAATTTGTTATTGATTTTGATATTTGTTCTAAGAAGTTGATGGTCTGACTACAGTGTGATATGATTCTCAAATCAATAATCAATTGTATATTTCCTACTATTAAGATAGTCAATTTTTTTTCTTTCTCTTTGGTGATAGTGCTGGCTATGTTTGCAACTCTTTTGAGGAAGAAAGCACTCATCATATGTAGGCACAAGACTTCTAATTAACCTATAAGCCTTGGATCTTTTGATTATTTAAACCTTTTGAAACCCTTTCCTGCCTACTTTCTAACACCTTTCCCATCCTACCTTCACATTCAAGCTACTGAGTATATGCTGACTTAGAGTATGGGTTCTTATCCTGAAGTTCATGAATTTGTTTGAAAATACATGCATATATGTATACATATATACATAAATAAAGAATTGTATTTCAATAGTTTCTATTGTAATCCTATTTTATTTTATGTATCTGAAAACATTGTTAAGGAGGTCCATAGGCTTCACCAGACTGACCAAGGAATCTATGATACTAAAAAAAAAAAAGTTAAGAGCTCCTGGTTTAGAGAATGAAATAGTTTCCTTTCCCTCTCCCTAGAACTTCTCCACTTTTTAAAAACTCTCTGTACTGGAAGTTGGGGCATAAACTGAAATCATTTTCATGGTGCTCCATTTGCTTATGCTTCTTTTGAGCACTTTCAAATGTGATGACCAAATATCCCTTGAAAAAAGAAGCTATGAGTCTCTATCTTCTTCTCTGTACTTAACATAGCCCACATGCTGGTTCAG
The DNA here is from genome assembly GCA_028646595.1 of Phalanger gymnotis. Lineage (NCBI taxonomy): Eukaryota > Metazoa > Chordata > Mammalia > Diprotodontia > Phalangeridae > Phalanger > Phalanger gymnotis. The sequence continues at coordinate 115,268,083 of CM053626.1, read as the reverse complement.
GTCCTCACCACCAGTTACCTGAACTACTGCAAATGTTTCCTAACTCTTCTCCCTACCAAAAATCTCTACCCTCTTACTCCTTCATTTTTGAAGCTGTCAAAGAGATTTTCCTAAATAATCGATCTTACTGTGTTTGTCCCTTGTTCAGTAAGCTTCTTGATTTACTTGATGGCTCTTGGTTACCACTTGGATCAGATAAAGTCCTTTACAACCTGGCTCCAACCTACATTTCCATTGTGATACATTCCTTTCCTGCATCTATTTTAACATCCAGGAAATATGACCTCCTTATCTCGTCTTAGACATGGCACTTCACTCGCTATGACTTTATACTGTCTGTCTCCAGGCTTGAAATGCCCTCCCTGCTCACCTTCAGGTCTTAGAATCCTCTGTTTCATTCAAAACTCTAGTCAGGTTCTATACCTTCTCTATGAAGTTTTCCCCTAATTCTTCTTGCTCTTAGTGCTTCCCCTTTAAAATGACCTTGCATTCATTTTATATCTACCTATGTATGAACATATTGTCTCCTCCGAAGGAATGTAAGTTCTTTGAAGGAAGAGAATGTTTAACTTCTGTTTTTATATCTCCAGCACCTAGAACATAGTGGGTATTTACTAATGGCTAACTGACTGATATATAACTCCTGTTTTTACATCTCCAGCACCTAGAACATGGTAGGTATTTAATAAGGGCTAACTGACTGATATATAACTCCTGTTTTTACATCTCCAGGACTTAGAACGTAGTAGGTATTTAATAAGGGCTAACTGACTGATATATAACTCCTGTTTTTATATCTCCAGGATCTAGAACATAATAGGTATTTAATAATGGCCAACCAACTGATATATAACTCCTGTTTTTACATCTCCAGCACCTAGAACATGGTAGGTATTTAATAATGGCTAACCGACTGATATATAACTCCTGTTTTTACATCTCCAGAACCTAGAATGTAGTAGGTATTTAATAAGGGCTAACTGACTGATATATAACTCCTGTTTTTATATCTCCAGGACCTAGAACGTAGTAGGTATTTAATAAGGGCTAACTGACTGATATATAACTCCTGTTTTTATATCTCCAGGACCTAGAACGTAGTAGGTATTTAATAAGGGCTAACTGACTGATATATAACTCCTGTTTTTATATCTCCAGCACCTAGAACATGGTAGGTATCTAATAAGGGCTAACTGACTGATATATAACTCCTGTTTTTATATCTCCAGGATCTAGAACATAATAGGTAGTTAATAATGGCCAACCAACTGATATATAACTCCTGTTTTTATATCTCCAGCACCTAGAACATAGTAGGTATTTAATAAGGGCTAACTGACTGATATATTGATCCTTCCATTGAGCTGTAACAGTCTTTCACTACAAGACTGTCAGTTTTATCAATAATTGATGGGAAACCCTTTGGCCTGTAATTTGAAATATATTCTGCTTTTCAAAAAAATCAGGATACATTGTCCACTTTCATTTCTGCTGCATTCCTCTCATTCTTCATGATTCCCCAAAGATTATCATTCATGGTTCAGAAATCCTATCCATAAGTTCTCATATCACCTCTACAGAGCCTTTTGTTGAGATGATAATCTCCCAAGTGAACTTTAGCTCCCAACCTCTCTTGCTACCTCCTTACTTATTTTGGATTTCAAATCCCTCTTATCCATTTTTGTTACTGTTGTTAGTCTAGCCTTCCCAGTACAGAGACCAAGGGAAAGTAAAACCATGCCGTAAAAGCACAGAAAGGTGAAGCGCAGTTCAACCTGTTCCCCCCCACCCCCTTTTTCAATCTAGTTCTGAATTAGAACTGGGTCTCCTAACACATTTCCTTCTCCCCAAGAAACTCAATAATTAATGGCTTTTTTGAAACCACTGCTGACAAGTTGAATGTGTCTTCCCTGCAGAGTGTCACAGGGTCTTCTGGAGCAATTGGCTTTACTATGCCAGTGCCTCCTAATTAGAGAGGTTTTAAATGCCTGAATTACTCTGAAGATAGACTTGCTCTGATGCTTTGAAGGATCAATTCCTGCACATCACAGGTGGCACCTGCACTGCCAAATAATCTGAACTTCAGTGTTCAAGTCTTGCTTTCTCAATTGCTTTTTTTTTAAAGTGGAAAACATTTTTTGAGTCCTGGCAGTAAATCAGTTTGTGTACTTGGCAGATTTCTACCCTTGCCCAACTCTTCACTTCAAGGACAAAATGATTGGAGCTCCTTAGAAGTTTCCCATGGCCTTAAAGTTTAACATAGTCTAAAGTATGGCATTTTTGAAAATTAATTTTCATGTATATATATTCCACACAGAGAATCTTAAAACTTGGATCTTAAGATTTATAAAAGCATATCTGCAAAAACGTTAATTTAAAGGTGAGATTTTCTTAGTTTAGGTAAGAAATTATTTTCTTAAAGTAAATTCAAAAGGCAAAGAAAGCTGTTAGGAATCTGTACTAGTCAGCACATTTGTAGAGCTCAAATTACAGGGCTAGATTACAGTTCAATTATCATCTGTTAAAATAGACTACTTGAATCAAATTAACTAGGCTCTTTCTATACCATGGAGCACTGGAATGGTCCTAATTCTGCCTTTGCTATTAAACAGTCTTTAGGTCATTAATATCTGTTTCTTCATCGGGAAATGAAGGCCTTCATGCATTAATAGGAATGAGAGTCAAATATTGAGTAAAAGTGTAATCAAATAAGATGACCTGGACCCCATTTGCTAGAGGCATTTTCCCCTAAAGTCTAGAGATGGCGAATGTCCCAATTGGCACTTAGAAAAAGAGCAGAAGGCCTCAAAAATCTACCTGTAAAATATTGATCCAACACCTCAGCCGAGGTGGATTGTGGATTCCATTCTATCGTTGGATACTGCTGGTCCAAAATAACTACCCTGACCTGAGGTCAGTATTGTAAAGTGCCAAGTGCTGGAGCCTGCCTGGCAGTTTTTACATTCTGCATTTAACCTCAGTTCCTCCTATTTTGTGAGGCAAAGTTTAATAGTGGAAACAGGAATGTTGTTCACAGACCACTTAGGAACTACTATAAAATCACCTTGCTTAACTCCAGAGGACAACCGTGTAACTTGATACACATACAGAGACAGCATTTTCCCTAGGGTCTCTCCCCCTTTGAGTGGCAGCAGGTGAAGTCTTTGCGTTCAGTGTTCCAACAGGCAACTGTGAAGGTTTGTGTTGTCCTTCTCTTTAAATGATGAATTGCCCACAAAAGATGTTGGTCTTCTTTCTTATTGCCTTTCCCTCTTCTTCACCCCTATTCCCCCCCAGTTCCAATTCTGAAAGCACTAAAGGGGCATTATCACCTCTGATCATCCCTGGCAGACAAGAAGGGACGATGGAGGGCAACAAAAGAAATAAGCAAAAGTGGGGAGGCAATCTCCCTCATCCTCCTTGTTCCCTCTGCAAACTTGGGAGAAGTTGTCCAGAGCGGCAACAAGAGTCTGCAACCCAGTCTCAGCTCTGGTGGGCGGGGCAGAGCCAAAGTCTTAGGCTCTCTGGTCAGAGGCAACTGGGCAGGCTGCACTTGACCCCCAGCTTGCTGGTACCTCTCTGCCTCAGGCAGGGGTGTTACCACGGGACCCAAGTGCTGTCTACAGGAACCAGCTATGCCGGATGCACCTGTTCAGGACACTGCCAAGCTTACAGGTAAGTTGCGCTGTCAGTGGAAGGTGGTGGTAAGAGGGGGAGGACATCCTGGTTGGCGTGGGCTCCTTAAGAGCAAAGTGAACCCTGTCAAGGTGTAGCAAAAGAACTGGCCATGAATCAGCTCAAGAAAACAGAGGGATGTCGTGGAAAAACACTGGGTTTAGAGGCAGAAAATGTGGGTTCATATCCCAGCCCTGCCATTTACTAGCTGTGACACCTTGGGTGTCACTTTCCCCCTTTGGACTTCAGTTTTCCTTTCCTTCCTTTCTCCTTCTCTCCCTCCCCCCTCCCTCCCCTCCTCTTATCCTTCTTCTCTCCCTCACTCTCTCCCTTCTTCTCATCCTCCCTCCTTTTCTCCCTTCTTCCCTCTCTTCCTTCTCCCTTCCTTCCTCCCTCCCTTCTTACTTCTCCTTTTCCCTCTCTTCCTCCCCTCCCTTCTCTCCCTCCCTTCTTTCCTTCCCTTCCTTCCTCCTCTCCCCCTTCATCCTTCTTTCCCTCCCTTTTTTCTTCCTTCATTTCCCCCTACTTCCTTTCTTCCTTCCTTCCTTCCTTCCTTCCTTCCTTCCTTCCTTCCTTCCTTCCTTCCTTCCTTCCTTCCTTCCTTCCTTTTTCCCTCCCTCCTTTCCTTTTTCACTTCTTTTCTTTGTCTGGGGTACATGAATTTATTTTAAAATATTTTGATAACAATATTTCAATATAAGTGGTTTCCTTTGGAGTTCCTTGTATTTCATGCATTTAAAAACATTATTCTGAAAAGAGGTTCACAGGCTTCATCAGACTGCTAAAGGCATCCATGACACATAAAAAAATCTAACTCTAAATCTGCTATGATTCTTACTTCTGGGGCCCCATAGTATGCAATTCTAAACTTATGTTATGCCTAGGCAGAACATCATTATTTGATGTGAATTTGCAGCATTGGGCTTGGGCCCCTACTTGGTGAGAAAGAGGCAGGTGGGACTGTTACTTGAAAATGCAAGTCAGCATCTTCATTCCTTTAGGCACTGCGCCTTGTTAAAAAGGGAAAACCCTCCTGGGGGAGGGATAATGAGCTGTTGATAACCAATAGTTTGCACAATCACAGAATCACTGATTTCTACTGAGAGTGGAAAAGGACCTCAGGGAGCATATAGTCCAACCTATACAAGAAAGGCAACATGCTATAGTGTACCGGATCCATTCTCTGCTTGACAATCTCCAAAAGGAGAGGAACTTACCACCTCTAGAAGCATCTTCTTCCACTTTAACCCCAATGGTTAGGGTGTTGCTTTATTATTATTTTTTTCTTTCTCCTGACATGAAATTTAATTTGACTATTTGCAAATTCTGCCCATTGCTTCTGATTTTGCCCTTAGGGGACATGGGAATGGAAATGGAACAAATCTAATTCTTCATCCATAGCATAGCCTTTTTAATGCTGGAGGACAATTTCTTCCTATGCATTTCAGATTCTTCTCTAAGGAAAAAAATAATATTGATTTTTAAGGAGAGGGTGTTGGTGGAGAGACTGAAGAGAGTATGGAAGGGTTATCATTGAGGAAGACTGGGGACATGGATGATAAACTTTACTTCTCTTCTGCCTTTTGCCTAGAGTCAGCCCTGCTCAGGTTAATTCCTTCATAGTCTCCCAGCCAAGAGACAAAGTTTTGATTTGAACCAAATTTTCTAACCTGTATTTGCAACTGGAAACTAAGTAAAACATTTTGAGCATGAGTACTAACAAAATTTCTTCTGGAACTCCAAATGCATCTCAGTATAATGATTCCTGAGATTTAAGCAGTATTAGATGGGGGGGGGGGAGTGGAGGGGGCCAACTATGGATTCCACACATAAGCTGCACCAGAAAAGGGGCAATGCAAAGCAGATAGAAGGCAAGTTCATAAAAAATAGTTTTAGGAAGAATGGCAAAAGTTAAACCTTTTTCTCCTTTGCTTTCCTTTGACCATGAAGAGAAAATGTGCTTAAATTGAATTTTTTGGAGAATTCACATCTAACATGCATCTGACTTCCCTGTCACACAGAGAACTGCAGCTACTCAGGATAGACTAGCCACTTCTGAAGACTATGGGCAACAAGTTTCTGGCTTTTTAAAACCCTTTGCTCAGGTTTTGGGGATGCATTTTATTTGTCTAGATGGTTGACCCCACCCCTCCAGTTTTGTTTTGAAGTGTTTTCCATGCTAGTTCCTTCTCTTGGATTTTCTTAAAATGAATTTCTTCTCTATATTATTCAAATAGAGATATTCTTTTTTTCCAGCAGGCCAGAGCATTCATGCTCCAATCTTAATTTCAATGGTCATCAGAGCCCTGTGGTATTTGTTTGCTCTGGGCAAGGTTAGAAAATGAGGCTTTCACTCTAGCTCTTTCAACTTGATGTCCCATAGGACAAATGCCAGTTGCATGGAGAGGTAAAATTTCCAGCATGGAAAATATCTGCATTTGCTAAAAGTAATCCTTAAAAGCACCCTTTAGTGTGTCCTCTACTTTGTGTATTAGGCTCATGTCTACCCTTATTCCCAGCTACGATGGACATATGCAATAGGCAGCTTCATTGGCATGTGGGTAACAAACACATATATTCATTAAAGAATCCTAAATCTAGAGGTAGAAGGGACATCAGAATCCATATAGTCCAAATCCCTTCCGATCCCCCTTTTTGTTGTTCAGTCATTTTTCAGTTGTGTCCAACTCTTCAGTTTTCCTGGCAAAGATACTGCAGTGATTTGCCATTTCCTTCTCCAACTCATTTTATAGATGAGGAAACCAAGGCAAACAAACCTGTGCAACTTGACCAGTCACACAACTAGTAAGTATCTGAGGCCAGATTCCAACTCAGGAAAATGAATCTTGCTGGCACCCAGTCTGGTCTTTTATCCAGTGTGTCACCTTTCTGCCCATCTTTCATTGTATAGATGAGGAAATAGACACCTAGGCAACTTGCCCAATGTCACACAATTAGTGAGCTTCAAAAGTGGGATTAGGAACCAGGTCCTTTGACTCAAAAGCTAGTGCTTTTCACTGTAGTTGGCTAGAGTCTGGAAGGTATGATGATCCTCTTTGCCATCTCTTGTGCCTGCTGTATTTAATTTTCCTTGACCATCGCTCAAGAGAGCTCCCTTGCTTGTTCTTTCCCTGGCAATGATCATGAAGAATCAATTTGTTGGGGCCTCCACGTCCTCACTACCCACCCACCCCTTGCCTCTATGCTTCGGCTTCTGTCCCTTTTATTCTGTTGACACTGTTCTTCTCAAGGTAACCAATGAACTCCTAATAGGCAAATGCAGTTGTGATTGAGCTTTCTGGGCATTTCACACTTTAATCACTCCTTCCCTGAAGCTTTCTTTTCCCTTGAATTCCTTGACACTCTTCTGACTCATTCCTTCCTTGTTTCCATCACTAGCTCCTGTAGTTCGTCCTTTCTACCAAATAGTGCTATCTGCATTTAGATCATCAGCTTTATTTCCTATATTCTCTTGGAAATATCATCTATTCTCATAGGTTCAACTATGACATCTTTTTTGGATGAATATACCTGTAGACCTTTCCTCCTTCCTGCTGGCAACTCATACCTTACACAGTTATCTTCTGGATAATTCCACCTGGATATCCTGTGACACTGCAAACACAACAGTGTCCAAAATTCAACTGATTATCTATGTCCTCAAACCTGGTCTCCCTGAATTCACTTTTTCTTTTTTTTTTTTTTTGAGTGGCACTATCTTTCCTCACATCCAATCTTATAATCTTGATTTATTTTTTAATTTCTCTGTCTTTATGTATCATATCTTTAAAAAACATATCTAGTAATTTGCTAAATTGTGGGAGTTTTTACCTGCATAATATCATTTAAATCTATACCCAACCACCACATTCTCTACACTCCCACAACCCTAGTCTGACTATTTATTACCTCTTGCATTAACTTTCCCAATATCCTCTTACCGTCCTTTTTTCAATTCATCCTGTGCATTGCTATTATATTCATCTTCTTATAACTCAAATCTAATCATGTCTAACTCCAGCTCAGAAACCTTTAACAGTGGAAAGAAGCCGAAACTCCTTTGTCTAATACTCAAGGCCTTCCATGATTCGTTCTTTACTAACTTTCCTGGCCTCATCTCATCCTATGTTCCCACCAAACTCATTCTGCTCTAGATGCAAACTACATTTTCCTGCCTTGGTGCTTTTGCTTATGTATTCCCTCTGCACTTCCACTCCTTTCCTACCCACTCTCTCCCCTTCAGCCCTTATCTGGATAGCTAAGATTTGGATAATTCTTTTCTCTTCTTGCAGGACCAGGTTAAATATAGCTTCGTGAATCTTTCCCTAATCTCTCTCATGTGAAAGTTATCTTTCCTTCCTGTGAACTCCTCTTTGAACTTGTTCTTTTGTACTTTTACATGGTATCATATCTCTAGAAGTGAAATGGATCACAGAGGCCATCTATTCCAACCCACTTATTTCATAGATGAGAACACTGTGGCTCGTGGAGGAGGATTGACTTGCTCATCCTATGCTGTATTAGAGTCGTGTACATACTTAATCTCCTTATATTATAAATCTACAAGGACAGCGACTCTGATTCTTTGTATCCCTCAAAGTGCCTGATACTGCGCCTATGTAAAATAAGCACTAGGTAAATATCTTTTGAATTAATAAATGAATATTGATGGTAGTTAGAATTATAGTGAAAGAAGAGCAAAATACACTGCCCTATCCTACATTGTCCTCTATAGCCAAGTCAAATTTGTTTGATCTTCAGTTCTGGAAACCATTGATATTTCACAGCCTCAGTTCATCTTGAATGAAGCATAGGGGAGAAGGGGTTAAGTTTCTTAGCCAGATCCTCCTCCTTAACAATACATTAGTTAATCATAAGTACCAAGTTAAATACCAGCCAGGTTTTGTTAAAGCTTTAGAGCAGCTGAACCTGACAAAAACCTGTCCTTTCCTGAAACCACCACCTTTTGGGATTGTTTCACAACATAGCCAAGGGTTCATTTGTAAAAGACAAGTTGCTATTTTGTTTGTATCTTTGGAATTCATTCCAGGAAACTAGCTTAGCTACTTGAAAGTCATAGTTGCCACCTTACTGATTGGTTTGACACAAGGGAAATTTTGCCGATGTTAATACAAGCAGTTTAGAATTTAATTCCCTTCCCCATACTCCTGCATTAAAATAGATGACAATAAACAATGAATTTCAAATGGTAGGTAGAGACAATCCTTATTCTTGTTAGCAAATTCCTCCTATTTTTTGAAGCAGTGGAGGCAAGCTGGTAATTTGAGGGCTCTGCTAGTAGAGACTGGTCTGTGGGGACAGTTCCCTATTGCTCCTCCTGTTCTTCTACTGGTCTCGTCCAGTGATGTTCGGCTTACAAGGGCTCATGGAGATGGATGCTTAGCAAACCATTTTGGATAATAATGATGTTGATTTAAGTTTCCTAGCCTTACAGAATATTTCTTTAGGATGGCAGCATGATATGTGGAAAGAGTCTGCCCTTGGCATCAGAATTTGATAGCTGAATTCCAACTCTGGGAGTTATTAGCTGTATGACCTTGGGCAAGTCGAGTCATCCGTATGGGCCTTAGTTTCCTCATGCCAAACTTATATTGCCTTCATTTCAGAATTTAATGAGTGAAGCACTTTCTAAACCTTATAGTATTATGTAAATATGAGCTTTTATTTATCTAAAAAGGTATCACCCATACCACTTTCAGGAGGGCTTAAGTAGGATTCTAATGAATATATTTTTGGATTAAAATACATTAAATTACATTATCTATTAGAATATCCAAAAAATTCTCATTTCTCTCACCTTCGGCCCCCACTAGACCAAGATTTTGCTTTTTGGTAGCTCTTCTCAAATTTCATTGTGGGGTTTGGGGAGAGAAGCAGAAATGGATATGTGTATATGGGTATGTATATACAAACACATAAATAAATATATATTTATGCATATATATGCACATATACATACACATATATATACATACACATATATACACCCATATATATGTATACATATACATCTATCTATCTATCTATCTATCTATCTATCTATCTATCTATCTATCTATCTAATCTCTTGAGGTCATATCTAAAAAAGTAGCAATGGGACTAGGAAACAATGTATTGGAGTAAAATCTCATAAATTAAGAATCTACCCATGTGGAATATATGATAATTTGAACTAAGCTCAAGTATTTTTTACTCTACATGAAAATAAAGGGTTTTGCCTTGTAAGTTAATATGCTAGATTATGGGGGAATGTTTGACTTACTTGAGAGAACAAACTCTAACGCTTTAGCAAAGAATTGAACTAATTACAAATAACTCTTTAATGAACAGTTGTTCATTGAACCTGAAAAGGAGGCCTATTTAGGGCTTCAATTCTTTAAACATATTCTTTTAGGGTCTAGAATTGGAAGGAATTTTAGAAATACTCTTTTCTAGACTCATTATTTTACAGAAGAAACTGTGACCTAGAGGGGGAAATGACTTGGCCAGGGTCACATAGGTTACAATGGGCAGAGTCAGGATGATCTGAATTCATGTTCTCTGACAACTCTTAGGAAAAGCACGCAATTTCTGCCATTTTTTTTGCCATTAATCACACTTTTCTCTATTTTAACATGAGCGTTGCCTACAACTAGTCTCTTTTACTTTATCAGCATATTCCTTTTGAATCCTATCATAGTGAAGATTATTATAGGGACTAATGCTGTTTTTTTTTAAAGAAAAGAACTTAGGTTGGCCTCCAAAGACATACACTCCCTAAACTCCCATTTTAGTATTTTAATATTACTAATTTTCTAATTTAATGTTTATAAGGGCTGTACCAGATGAGGCAGGCAGAGATGAATTGTAATTCACTTCACTGGCAATAATTCTCCATTAATGAGAACACCGTAAGCTTCTTGAGGGCAGGGACTATCTTTAGCCTCGTTTCATATCCCCAGTGATTTAGTACAGTGCCTGGAACAGTAGGCACTTAATAAATGTTTATTGAATGAATGAGTGAATGAATATAGGTCCTTTAAATATTTGAACATAATTTTAAAACTACAGTTGATGGTGACTTAATCATTATTCTTATTGTAGATATTTTTATACCATAATGTATTTTAGCTGTTTTCACTTACCATACCTCTGTCTTTTTCTTAGAAAGTCAAAAGCTCTTCCTTAGAATCTCCTTTAAAATTAAGGAGAAATACCTAGCAATATATAGACCCTTGGAGCAATTTTTGGTTTAAAAGCAGATCATTGTTTTCATTATCATATTACTGATGTGGGTTTTTATTTTTTCCCTTTCCAGGGAATTGCTTCCCAACATATTTTTATTGTTTGCCTAAATAAATATGTTATTTTCCTAAAAGATGAAAGAAGGCAACCATGAATAAAGGACCAAACAATTTAGCTAATGCTTCTGATTCACATAATTATCCAGCTGCATTTAGAAACTGCACAGATGAAAAAAACTTACTCAAGAAACACTACCTACCTATTATTTATGGCATCATCTTTCTGGTGGGCTTCCCTGGGAATGCTATGGTCATCTCCACCTACATTTTCAAGATGAGGCCCTGGAAAAGCAGTACCATTATTATGCTGAATTTGGCCTGCACAGACTTGCTGTATTTGACCAGCCTTCCTTTCTTGATCCACTACTATGCCAATGACGAGGATTGGATCTTCGGTGATTTCATGTGCAAGTTCATCCGTTTCGGCTTCCATTTCAACCTGTACAGCAGCATCCTCTTCCTGACCTGTTTTAGCATCTTCCGCTATTTTGTCATCATCCACCCTATGAGCTGCTTTTCCACTCATAAAACCAGATGGGCAGTGGTTGCCTGTATGATGGTGGGGATCATTGCCTTGGTGGCTGTAATTCCCATGAGCTTCCTGATTACATCGACTCAGAAGACAAATAAATCAGCTTGCCTTGATCTCACTAGCTCTGATGATCTCACTACCATCAAATGGTATAATGTCATTCTAACAGTTGTCACCTTCTGCTTACCTTTAGTGGTTGTGACTATTTGTTATATGATGATAATCTACAACCTCACTCAAGGACCTCATACCCAGAGCTCTTACAAGCAAAAAGCATGAAGACTGGCTATACTTCTCCTTGTGGTTTTCTACATATGTTTTTTGCCCTTTCATATCTTGAGGCTCATTCGGATTGAATCCCATCTCCTTTTAATTAGTTGCCATTTGGAGAATCCGATCCATGCTGCTTACATTGTTTCTAGGCCATTGGCAGCCTTAAACACCTTTGGTAACCTGTTGCTTTATTCTATGATTGGGGACAACTTTCAGCAAGCTATTTGCTCTTTTGTAAGATGCAAACTAAATTGTGACCCACAGAAAAATGGAACAGTAATTCTGTGACTAACCCTTGAAACAGCTTTGTTCTTGTCATTGGATTGTTTCAGTCATGTCTGACTCTTTGTGACCCCATTTGGGGCTTTTTTGGCAAAGATACTGGAGCAGTTTGCCATTTCCTTCTCCAGTTCATTTCACAGATAAGAAAACTGAGGCAAACAGGGTGAAGTGACTTGGCCAGGGTCACATAGCTAGTAAGTATCTGAGGCCGAATTTGAACTCAGGTCTTCCTGACACCAGGCCTGGTACTCTATCCATAGAGATTCATCCATCTTAAAAGGAATGGCTGCTTTTCTTGACTAATAACTTCTAAGAAGTCTGAGCATATTTCCCTCAGTGGAACTCGGAGTACATACCGTGTATTCATACACTTATAGATCAAAGGCAGATGGCTCTGCTGGGAGTTTTTTAGTATTTCACTAGGCATAAATTAGTGACAGACATTTTATTGAAATCTTATTCTGGACAAGTTAGCAAAAAGATGAGTTTCCATTAACAAATCCAACTACCACCAGCACACCCCTTATATTTGCATAGTGCTTTATGGTCATAAAGTACATTCGCATACATACCTCATCGGATTTTCACAATAGTGCACTGAGGTAGGTCTTGCCAGGGTGATCATGTTCATTACAAATGAGGAAGCAGACTCACACAGGTTTACAACTTGCCCAGAGCTGCAGAATTATTTAGTGAAGAAGCCAGGCACAGCTTCAATATAGATCTTCTAGAAAGTGGTGTGGTCATGCAGAATTGTATTCAGGAAGATGTAGGTTCAAACCTCCCCTTTGGCACTTCAGTAATCAATCAATCAATATTTATTAAGCACTTACTTTGTGCCAGGCACTGTGCTAAGCATTAAATGCATACTGGCTATAAGAGAGTGGGCTAGTCACTTACTCTCTCCACGGGTCAATTTCCTCCTGTGTAAAATGTGGAGAATGAAACCTGGAGTGAATAAATGTCACACAGATTTATTGTGAAGACAAATAAGACAATGTATGTAAGGTATTTTGCAAACTTTAAAGCATCGTGTAAATGCTAGTTATTTTTTTTTAAACTCTAAAACAGTTCTAAAAATCAAGTATTGGATTTTCCAGACTGTGAGATGCCAGGGGTTTGAAATTTGTCTTTTCCTACTCATGTAGTCTGACTTTGTTGGTTCAAGCCTCCTAACTCCTGGGACAGGACTGACTCATCAGTCATAATTCCATTTCCAAGTCCTTTGCCTTTTTTTTTTGTTTCTACTCACAGATCAATCAATAGATATTCATGGATTGCCTCAGAATGCACATGTACCTGCTAGTGAGGAAATCCGGAATTTCATTACAGCTCTGCTATTAACTAGCTATGTGACCTTTGGCAAAGCTTTGCATCTTCATGGGTCTATATTCCATCACATATAAAATTAGACATTGGGACTAGATGGTCTCTAGGGTATTTTCAATCTATGACGTTTAAAATATATAACCCTCTGTTTCTCTTAAAAAAAGTAAGCCTCATTTTGAGATTATTAAACTCAAAGTCCCACCATTCCCAAGAAACAATAGAAAAATGGTAAATTAAAAACATGTTAAATAATCATTTTGTCAGGCATTCAAGGGATGGCACTGTAAGTCACCAGCAAATCTTTTTCATGCATTAGCACTTAGTGATTTTATTTTTATTGTTATGGAACTTGTGGAGTTTATCAAATTAGTTTTGGTATCAAGTTGTAGTTTAAATTATCAACAGGCTTCTGGGGGCATTTAGAAGAAAAAAAAGTGTTTGTAAATGCAACAAATTGCTATGCTTTGACCAGATGAGGAATTGCTTTGATTTGTGTGGGAAGGTATTCTAGTCATCATTAATTAGTCTTCTATCTAGTTCTTTTGCTCTTTTTAGAATATCATGAAAAATACCCTAACTGTTATAACAACTAAGCCAATTTGTGAACTGGGTGCATGCTTAATTACAGTTAATTGTAACATCTGAAAAAAGTGCTTAGTCTGTATCTTTTGAAAATCTCATAAGAAAGTGAAGTAGCAAATAAACTATCTCTATAGAACCGAATAGCCTACATGTCTCCAAAAATCCTAGTAAACCACACAAGAGGAAACTACTAGAACCCGCACAGAAGAGGTGATTGAATAGCATAACAAAGGGCTGCTGTTGTGAGCCCCAACCAGCCTATGTCTATAAGTAGATATGGGTCTATAATGACGAGTTATTTACTGGTGGACCTTATTCATATCTGTGGACTTTAATATGAATTCTATTTTCCCCCTTTTGACTAGTAAATAAACCATTTCATTCTCTGAAGTTCATGGACTACATGGTTTCAAGGTGAAATCATAAATATATACATAATACATCATAATACACTGGTTGGATGGTGCCAAATAAGTAGCTCTCAGATTATCAGGGTGAGAGCATTGAGCCAGAACAGTAACAAATCCCCTAAAACCCGTAGTGGTCCCATGAGAGCCTCTTACAGAAACGTCGTACTTCGACGTCTAATTCATCCATCAGGAAACAGATTAAGTCTTTTAGGAGAATCTCTTTTCTCTAGATTTTAGTGAAATTGCTCTGTTGTGGTTAACTTCTTGTCTGTTAGCTAGGTGGCATAGTAGATAGAATGCTGGGCCCAGAGTCAAGAAGAACTGAGTTCAAGTCCGACCTTAGACATACTTACTAGCTGTGTGATTTTGGGAAAGTCACTTAACCTCTTCCTGCTTCAGTTTCTTGAACAGTGAAATGGGAATAATAACAGCACCTACCTCAAAGAATTGTTGTGAGGATTAGATAATATTTGTAGTGTTTAGTACATAGTAGTGCCTGGTACATAGTAGGTGCTATATAAATGCTTATTCCTTCCTTCCCTCCCTTCCCCCATAAGACTTATCCTTCTCAGTCTTTTTTGTAGTTTATCATTGATGTCTTATCCCCTATTCATGGGTATGAACTAATGTAATCTGTCCTGAGTCTCCTCTATTCTATCTCGATGATCTTACCAGTTCCCAAGGGTTCAACTCTCTTCTCTTTTCAGACAACTCTTAAATCTACAATCTAGTCCATATAGCTTTCCTGATTTCTAATTTCGTAACTGTGATTGCCTGCTAGACACCACCACTTCAATTTCCTGTAGATATTTCTAACCCAATATATCACATGGTCTGCCCCTTCAAAAAACAAAACAAAACAAAACAAACTGCAAACCAAATTAAACCAAATCTCTTCTTCTAACTTCTCTATTTCTATTAGGACCATCATTCTTCTGATCTAGTTATCCTTGACTTTTTGCTCTCACCTCCCACATCCAATTCCAAGCCTGCTTGATTCTATCTCTATATCATTTCTTATCCATGCCATTCTCTCTAATTATACCATAACCACTCTAGTCAAGGCACTCATCACATCTAAGTTGGACTATTGTCTCCTAATTGGTCCATCTTTGACTAGTCTTGTCTCCAATCTGTCCTCCACATAGCTTCTGAACTGATATTCCTAAAGCATCAGTCTCTTTATGTTATTCCCCTTCTCAAGAAGCTTCCATGGTTCCCCATTTATTGCCTTTAGCTTAAAACTCCTCTTTTTGGCATTTAGATGCCTTTATAATCTGGATCCAGCCTGTCTTTCCAGATTGATTATATATTACTTTCTTTCATGAGCTCTAAGCTGTAGTCAAATTGGCGACCTTGCTATTCTCCATATACAACATTTCACCTCCTATACCTTTGTATATAGACTATGTTCCATGACTAGAATGCTCTATATTTTCACCTGTGTTACTGGGAATGCCTATCTTCCTTCAAAACTCAGATGCCAATTCCTCCAAGAGATCTTTCATAATCTCCCAGCTATTAGTGCTTTCCTAATCAGTGTGCATTTATATAGACATATACAAACAAACCCTTTATTTACTTATCTACAGACTTGTTTCCCCCTTGTAGAATGTAAGCCCCCTGAGGGTAAGGACTGTCTGTTTAACCTTTATATTTCCATTGCCAACATTAAACGCCATACTCAGATGATAGTAGACACTTGATAATTTTTGTGTTGACTGAATGCTTGGAATGTACCAACTATCATTTACCCACCAGGGTATAGTGTACATCCTGGGAAACTCTTGTACAAGTCGACAGAGATGGATGTTAGAAAGATGGAATTGGGGCAAAAAAGTGAGGGGGGAAGACAGAATAAATATACAATTACTTAACGCACAATGTTTCTTTCTTTTGTAAAAAGAACATTAGGGTGGGACTAATTAAGTTTTTGAGTCTGCAGAAAACAAAACAAAACAACAATGACAAAGCAACATTAAGCAAGTGTTTTGAGGGAAATAAACAGATGCACACAATCATGGGATATTTTTTAAGTGGGAACAGAATGTTAGACTCTGAGATGTTTTAAGATATTGAAAGTCATAGCGGCTCTTTGGCATTTGCTTTGGATTTTGTACAAACTATTTGGAATGGTCTCCAGAATCTTGTACTCTAATGAGCAACATTCTTCTGGGCCCATTCTTGAAGATGATTATTCATGGTGTCATCCAAAAAGTAATTAAAACTACTAAGTGTGGAGAAGAGAGTAAAGTTAAAGGCTCAGTTGTGCTTTGGATTTACCCACTGATCAGAAATACACAGTCTTTTCTGGACTAATTCATGCCTATTGACAGTTTTTTTTAATTTTTAGAATACCTTAGTATGTTTTTCAGCTGTCAACCTCATCCCCCTGCCCTAGGAAACTTGGGCTCTGTCTCTGCGATGCCAGGCTCTGATAAGAGAACTTCCACCTCATCTTTCCTGGAGCCAGGAACCAGGTCTCCATGCCATTTCTATATCATGCTGTGTGACTACCTTCTCTGCTTTGCAGCTCCCCTTCTGTGCACTGTGTTTAGTCATTAGAATGTAAACTCCCTGAAGACAAGGAATTGCTTGCTTACTGAGCATGCATTTGTGCCTTGAATTTTTGGTACAGTGCCTGGCATGTAATAAATGTTGTTGTTGAGTCATTCCAGTTGTGTCTGACTCTCGTTCTAGCTGTGTCTGACTCTTTGTGACTCCATTTGTCTCTGTAGTGGTTTGCCATTTCCTTCTCCAGCTTATTTTATAGATGAGGAAACTGAGGCCAACAGGGTAAAGTGACTTGCCCAGGGTCACAAAGCTAGCAAATGTTTGAGGCTGGATTTGAACTCAGGAAGAGGAATCTTTCTCGCTCTAGGCCTGGCATTCTATCTATTGTGTCACCTAATAAGCACTTAGTAAATGCTTTATCTACTTATTTTCCTTCACTAAAGTCCTCAGAGAGTCACTGAAAAAAAATCAACAAATAATTACTAGGTACTTCCTACGTATGAGAAACTGTGCTAGGCATAAGAGACATTAAAAAGGGACATAAAAAAAATCACATAGTGCGCCCCCCCCCAAGGAATTTACGATCTAACAGGAAGACTTTGTTCTATTTACAAATATGATGCAAGAGATAGCTGGGCTGTGCAGTGGATAAATGCTGGGTCTGGAGTCGGGAAGATCTGAGTTCAAATCTGCCCTCAGACACTAGCTTGTGTAAATTGGCGAAAGTCACCTAACTTTGAGTTTGCCTCAGTTTCATCGTCTGTATAATGTGCATAATACTAGCAGGTTTGTTGTGAGGACCAAATGATATAATTCTAAAACATGTAGCACAGTGCTGGCGCATAGTAAGTGCTATTTAAATGTTAGCTTGTTGTTGCTGTTTCTGTTGTCGTGGTCATCATCATCATCATCCTCCTCGTCGTCATCATCGTCATCATCATCATCGTCATCATCATAGTCATCGTTGTCGTCATCATCATCATCGTCATCATCATCATCATCATCATCATCATCGTCATCGTCGTCATTGTCGTCATCATAGTCATCGTCATCATCATCATCATCCTCCTCGTCATCATCATCATCGTCATCATCATAGTCATCGTCGTCATCATCATCATCGTCATCATCATCGTCATCGTCATCATCCTCGTGGTCATCATCATCATCGTCATCATCATCATCCTCCTCGTTGTCATCGTCATCATCATCATCGTCATCATCGTCATCATCGTTGTCTTCGTGATTGGTGCAAAGGAGAGATCCAGAAGCCTAGGACACTTCCTAGTCTTGAGAGAATTCCAGAACAAAAATCCCTGTGTAGTTAGGGGCATGAAGGATCTGTAATGAGGGAGGAGGGATTAGAACATATCAAGAGAGAGGAAAAGGGGAAAATATGAGTATATTGGCTAAGATTTATATTACACTTTGAATTTTCAAGGCACTTTACATTGATTACCTTAAATGATCCTCCCGACAATCTCCTGAGTTAGGTCGGTATTATTGCTACTTTCAGGAAATTGGGCAGCATATTGGACAGATCATTGGAGTTGGAGTCAGAAAGACTTGAATTCAAATCTTGCCTTAGATACTTACTAGCTGGGTGACCCTGGTTAAGTCATTTCACCTTGAGGAGTCTTAGTTTCTTTGTTTGTAAAATAGGAAGAAAAAGAACACCTGCCTCATGGAATTGTGAGGATCAAATGATGTCATACATATCAAATGATAATCAAACATATGTTGCAAACCTAAAAGAGCTGTATAAATGAGTCGCTGTTATCCCCATTTCGCAGATGAAGAAACTGAGGCTGGGAGAGATTAAATGATTTGACCCAAATCGTTGTCAGAAGCCAAATTTGAACTCAGGCCTTTCTGGCTTCCACTAAGGGAACTGAAGACAAGTTTCACCTATTTCAAAATTTTGCTTCAGGCTAATTCTACTGTCCCACCATCAATTAATTCAATGCCACAAACATTTATTGTGTGCCTATTATGTACTAGGCATCATACTAGATGTTAGCAGAGATATCAGGTTGGGGGTGGGAAAGGGGAAAGCATCAGCACACAGCACATGCTCAAATAACTAACATAAAAGTGAACGTTATAAGTGTAAAAGGGGTGAGTGTATGTGTGTGTATGAGTGTGTATATGAGTGTGTGTGTTTAATATGAATGTGTGTATATATGTGTGTGTATGAGTATGTGTGTATATATGTATATGTGTGTGTA
This sequence comes from Phalanger gymnotis, assembly GCA_028646595.1. Classification (NCBI taxonomy): domain Eukaryota; kingdom Metazoa; phylum Chordata; class Mammalia; order Diprotodontia; family Phalangeridae; genus Phalanger; species Phalanger gymnotis. The sequence continues at coordinate 115,248,954 of CM053626.1, read as the reverse complement.
TGACAGTGTGTGTGTGCATGTGTGTGTGTGTGCATGTGTGTGTGTAGGAAAGCAAAGTGCCATTGCCTCACAGGGCATGCTACTGGGCCATGACATATCTCTGGTTCCACAGCATGAGTCTTCAGTGGCATATTTCCAAACACAATATTGTGCCACCGAGTTTTATAAGCTCACTGATAGGGAATGAAAGGACAGATGGCGCAGCATGCTTCTTGCTCCATCCCACACTCATTTCTGATCCCATAATGTATTTGATCAGTGGTCCTTATAGTGGTACTAGACGTCTTCAAAAAATATAGCAGAAAAAAATTCCTGAGCTCAAGCAATTATAAAGATAACTAGAAACTTCTGGGCTGAAGTTTTTAGGGGTGAGGAGGCAGGGAAAGGAACAGGTAGAGGACAAATACTGTGCTAAGGAAAGGTCAGGATGGTCATACAGAAGAGAAATTGTGAAAACAGACCTTATTATTGGAACGTTTCTCTTTCTCCGTGTATAAATGGATATTTTTATGATAACAACCTATATAAGAACCAACCAATCAATCAAGTATTTAATAAGCTCCTACAATGCGCCAGGCAGAGTGATGACCCAGCAGAAAGAACACTGGGTCTGGAATCAGGAGCACCTCAGTTCAAACGTGGCCTCAGACATTTACTAGCTGTGTGACCTTGGGTAAATCACCGAACCTCTATTTGCCTAGGAGGCAGTGAGATGGTCCAGTGGATAGAATGCTGGGCCTGGAGTGAGGAGCCTGTGGATAGAGCACTGGGTCTGGAGTCAGGAAGATCTGAGTTCAAATCTAGCCACAGATATTTATTAGCTGTGTGACCCTGGGCAAGTCATTTAATTCTGTTTTCCTCAGTTTCCTCATCTGTAAAATGAGAAGATGGCAAACCACTCTAGTATCTTTACCAAGAAAACCTCAAAAGAGGTCACAAAGAATCAGACATGACTGAACAACAACAAAGGGTTCTTAACCTTTTGTTGGTCATAGACCCATTTTGGGACTGGTAAAACCTCTGTATCCTTTTTCAGACATGTGATAGATAGATAGACAGACAGACAGACAGACAGACAGACAGACAGACAGATAGAAAGATAGATAGATAGATGGATGGATGGTTGGATAGATAGAGCATTTATTAAGCCTTTGCCAGGAGTCATGCTAAACACTGGGGGCATAAGCAAACAAGACAGGCCCTGCTCTTATGGAGTTTACATTCTAATGGTAGAAGAAAACAAATACAGGAGAATTAGTAGGAGAAGAGGGTTCTTTCTTGCAGGTACAATTTTGATATAAACTAGGATTGTGAAAGAGTACTGGTTCTGGAAAAGAAAAGGCAAAAAGCTCACCTTTCAGACCCCTGAATACCAGAGAGAAAGAGAGTCCAAATCCCAGATAAGAGAAATAAGGAGATCTGAATGGCCTTGGTATAATTTGGCAATGACCAGGAAGTGAAACTTATTTCTCCATGTTGATTCTATTTCATTTTTTAGAATTTTCTGCTTTCTACTCCATGCTGGGGAGAAATATAAACTTCTCAGAGACCAACATAAAATGTTAAATTGAAACACAGCAGATTAAGTGGGGAATAATTCATTGTCCTAATGAAAAGGCCCTACTGGTTTAGAGTAAACAAAAATTCTATCTACTGTTTCAACAATCTGCTAGCAGCTGCTGTGGGGGTGAAAAACCAACATGAGCCCAACAACAAGAACTCTGCAAGCACAGGTTCTTTTGATCTGCTTTACTAAGGAAAGCAGCGTTAAGGGGTTAACAATCTTACTTTAATCCAACATACAAATATCATTCACTCAGCTCAGGGGGAAAAGCCAGCACCCTGAACGTCAGAGCAAATACAAACAAATTACAAACATCAACAGACAGACCTTGTCTGATTCAAATCTCAATTCATAGTTACCAGAGTTTAACAAAGTCCAAACATCTACGTTTACAAGCTGGAGGTGTCTTAACTATAGCTGCCCAGAGTCTCCACATCAACATACCTTCAAGAGCGAGAGCCCTAAGCCAATAGCTCTGTTCTCTCTTTTTATGCACTCTTTAGCCATCATCAAACATCGTCTAAGTGACCAGAGCTTAGGCTCTTACTATTGGCTCTGGCCTTAGCAACTCCCCTTAGGACTCTGAAGGCTTCACATTCACATAGTCTTAGTACCTAATAGATAGGGGTTTGGGCCTGGGGCTTAGCACCTAATAAGACTCAATCAAAGACACCCAACGTAATTGATATTACATCATCAAAGAACATAATTGAGTGTGGAAGGTGTTAATTTTAACAAGTTCATGAAAAAAATTTCCAGGAAGCAAGAGAGTGGACTATTGAGTATATATACACATGTATATAAATACACATACATATGTATATAAATACATGCAAACATTCATATATATACAAATACTATATAAAATACAAACACAAAGGCACATACATACATATGTATGTGTATGCATGTATATATATGTATGCTTGTATATATATTTATGTATGTATATAGGTAGGTAGGTAGGTATTACCAAAATAATACACTTGGCAACTTTGCTTCTAGCCACAAGTTGTTGTATCCCACAACATGTTATAAAAATCATTCTTAGTTCATTTTAGGGCTTGACTTAGTATCTTTCAGAGTATGGTTAATTTTAAGGTAGGAAAAAGGTCTTTACGGAAATTATAAGCATGAATCATCTTGTAATGCTGCCTTGAATGACATTATTAATATTTTCCATTTCATCGAGAGGAGAATTTTGAAATTTCTCTTACTATTTAGGATTTGAGGGCAAAAACAGGGAGAGTTTCATAATCTTTCAAACTGAAAGAATGATGAAACATCAAACATACCCCAAGTCTTAGCTGTGATACTTTCTCCCTCTATTTTATTTTTTGGTATACAAAGGGGAGCCATTGAAAGTTTTCTTTTAAATCAAAGGAGTGACTCGATCTAGCTTGTACTTTAGGAAGATTAATATGGTAGAATTGTGTAGAAATTAATTGTGATCACTTAGGAAAGAAAACAATGAATACTATGAATTGGTATGTGTTCCATCAAAAACAACTCAAGTAGGCTGACTTAATTTCCTTTTTTCGACGGAATTATTAGCCTGAATGCCATGGACATAACTCGATTTGGGTAAAGTATTTGACAGAGTTCATCACAATATCCTTGTAGACAAGATGGAGGAGATATGAGCTGAGTAACAGTATAATTAGGTTTTGAGCTGGCTGAACGACTGGACTCAAGGACTAGCAGTTAATGGAGCCATGTGAATGTGGAGGGAGGTCTCTAGTGACAAGCTCCACAAAGGTCTGGCTCTACTCCTGTCCTTTTCAACATTTTTATGAATAAATTTGAGAGAAGTTGTGAATTATGTAAAGTTGGGATGCATTACTAACAAGTGAATGACAAAATCAGGATCCAAAAAGATCTCAACAGTTTGGAACAAATCTAAGGAAATGAAATTGGTTGGGAACAAATATACAATCCTGTACTTAGTTTCAAAAAGTCAACTTCATGGTTACAGGACAAAGGAGGCAAAATTATATGACAGTTTTTTTAAAGACTTACACATTTTACTATACTACAGACTCAAAATGAGTCAACAATGTGACTTGGCAGTTAAAAAAACTAATATGATCTTAGGCTGCATTAATTATAGCCTATTATTCAGTATAGGGAGAGTACAGTCTTACTGCCTGGATAGACCATATCTGGGGTACTGTATTCACATTTTAGGAAAGATATCGGCCAACTCAAGAGTGACCAGAGGAGGGCAAACAGGATAGTAAGTGGTCTGGAAATCCTGTCATATGAGGATGAGTGAAAGAGACTGAGGCTATTTAGCTTGAAAAAGAAAAGATTTAGAAAGATATGATGGCTGTCATCAAGTATTAAAATACTACAATATGGAAGATGGATTAAACTTACTCTGCTTTAACCCAGAGCTCTGAACTGGGAACAAATGAATGGAAGTTGCTGAGAGACAGATTCTGGATCAATCTACATATAAGGAGAACATGATATTTGCTGTGACAGAGGCTGCCATCATTTGCCCATCTTCCAGTAGTGCTAGTTTCTTCTTTAGGTTAGAGAAGCTTTGTCCATTTGTCTAGCTGGCAGTAGGTACTGGGGTATGAGAAACATTTTTAAAAGCACATAGAAATATGTGTGAGGATTTAACCCTCGACTCAGGAAGATTCATTGAGCAGAGTAGTCTCCCTTGAGGTGGACACATTGCCTGCATCCTGAGCTGAGGAAAAGTTGAAAGGAATTTACCTGGTCTAACTCAGGGCTTCTTAAGCTTTTTCCACTCAGGACCCCGTTTTTGTGTTTTGGCAGTGTTCTTTAGCATTGTGTGGCCTGAGGGCATGTTCAGTACAAAGTACGCATGCATTGCGTTCAGAATCAAGGCTGCTGTGAAATTGTATGATGCAACATGGACAAGAGCTGCCAGAAACACTTAGGATTCATTATGTGTTTGAGTTTTAATTAATTTTTGGTCATTGAGCATTCAGAAATCTTTTGCTGTTGCTAAATTGTTTTGCAACCCTATATTGGATCATGGCCCACAGTTTAAGAAGCCCTGATCTAACTCTAACTCATATAGGAATAAGGGTTAGGGACCTTTCATTAAGAGTGAAAAGAAAGAGCAGAACCAGGAGAATACTGTATACAATAACAGCAACATTGTGTGATAATCTACTGCGAATGACTAAGCTCTTCTCAGCAACACAGTAATCCAACACAATTCCAAAGGACTCATGATGGAAAATGCTATCCACATCCAGAGAAAGAACTGATGGAGTCTGAATGCAGATTGAAGCATACTTTTTTCACTTTCTTTGTATGTGTGTGTGTGGTTCTTTTCTTTTGTCCTGTTTCTTCTTTCACAACATGTCTAATATGGAAATGTATTTTACATCATTACACATACATAACCTTTAGCAAATTGCTTGCCATCTTAGGGAGTGGGTGGTGAGGGAGAGAGGGAGATAGTTTGAAACTCAAAATTAAAAAAAATGAAAGTAAAAAATTGTCTTTGCATGTAGTTGGAAAAATACTATTTAAAAAAGAGTGTAAAGGAAAATAAGCATCATAGCTGCTGAAGCAGACTTTAAAAAAAATTTTGCACCATATAGAAAAGCTGTGAATTAGACTAAAAACAGACTTGAGGTATACAATTCTGGTGGTTTCATTCTTAGAATAACAACCTTTCCAGGAAGCAATAGCGGTGAAGAGCAAGGGTTGTCAGGACTACGTGTGGGATGAGCTTCAGTGGATGACCACTAGAAGCCAGATGGCAATAAGTAATGCATGACAGAAGAGCAATTCATGGCAGCTTCAGAGGTAGAGAAAAATAAAAGATGACAGTAGAGAGGCAGGGCCAACAGCATCAGTGAGATATAGCCTGCTGCTGAAATAGGTTTTTACCAGACATGATTCAAAGCAAATGGTATTGAAGCTCTTCTTCGCCTCAGTGTAATTTTTTCTGGATATTTGTTGCATTCTTGCCCCATCCTCACCCCAACTCAGTCATATGAGTGTATGAGAAATAGTATAGGGGCATGCTAGAACCAGCTCTGACCAGCTAGAGACTATTGTTAAATTGTTAGTGGAATTAATCTCACCTCAGAAATCTGAGAGCTACAAATCACGGCATGATTTATTATTAATTGTCTAAGCTTAAGAAAGGGTTAATAATTCAGATTATACTTACAATTGTGGGTGCATACAATTTTTTTCCCCCAGAGCTGGTTGTTAAACATTTATTTCTCTACCCCTGACCAGTGTTCAATTATCTATGAGGGCTGAGGATAATTCCATTGAGTTATTTTTACTGTTGTTTGCTATTTTTTTCTGTTATAGATCAAATAAATGCTTTACCATTTTATTTGTGTTTTTTTTCTCTTGTTCTCTTGTCTGTTTGTAGAATAGGCATTGGGCAAGGGGCTGGGCCAATCCCCACTCCAAAAAAATTTTTGAACCAAAAAATTGAATGTTTTCCAGGTTAAGTGAGATAACTGATATATCTATATCTATCTATATCTGTATATAACAATTCTAACAATTAGAAAGCTGTCTAAAAATAGGATAGATTGCTTCAGGAGAGAGTGAATTTTCTATCACTGGAGGAGGAGTAGCTGTTAGAACCTTTCTCTCTTTCCCTTCTCTCCAAATAAATTATGTTCCCTGAGGCAATGCATTTCTATAGGCTTAGAGAAGATCAAAAATAGCCCCTTTCTCACCTCCCCACACTTCAGCCTCTTAGACTGGATCTAGTAACTAGCAAAAGTTGTTGACAGCTTTCAGTACTTTGGATAATCTCACTCTGGTGCTTACTAGAGCAATTGTGGAAGAATTGCAGGGCTACTTATTGACTATTCATCCAGGTAGAAGATAACTTCCCAGAACAGCAAGATTTGTAGTCCTTGCATTTGTACCTGGCATTGGGGATGCGGTTTCCTAAAGCTGGATAATCACAGAAACTTTGCTCCTACTCAAGTTCTTGTCTGGCTAAAGGTTAGCAAGAACTATAGTAAAACAAGAAAGACTCATTTCCCAGTAGATAAGGGATCAAGGGATGCAAACAGCTCTAAGGAGAACAAGTCCAAACTAGTAACAACTATGTGAAATATAGGTTCAAATTACCCACAATGGGAGAAATGAAAATATAAAAAGCTATGGTTTCATGACACGCAGATAATGGCAAAAGATGGAAATAGTCAATGTTAGAGTCTGCAGAAAGACAGGCACCCTAGTATGCAATGAGCCTATGGAGTTATGGAATTGGTCCAACCATTTAGGCAAGCAAGTTGCAATTATAATTAAAAAGTGATTAAAATGGCCATACCCTTTGAGTCAGAGACCAAACTGCAAGGCATATTTCCAAACTAGGTCAATAATAAAATAGAATATTTATAGTAGTACTTGTTGTAGAAGCAAAGAACTAGAAACAAAATAGGTTTCTATCAACTGGGTAATTACACATGAATATAATGACATATTATTGTGCCATAAAAAATCATGAATTCAAAGAATCATGACAATCATAGAAGATTTATAAATAATATGAAGTAAGACAAACCAGGAAATCTCTCCCCCACCACATACAAACTGGAAATAGAAAGAAGAATAAAATGAAACTGTCTCATCATCATAATGCTTGGTTTTGGCTTCAGAGAAGAGTTGAGAAATGTACTTATTTCCCTTCATTATAGTGGTGGGGGTGTTATTATTACATATCTTAAACAGGGTTAATCTATTAGTTTTAATGAAGTTTTTTCTCTTTTTTATATAATTTTTAAGGGTTTGCTTACTAAATGGGGCAGGGGGGAGGAATATATTCAAAGATGTAGCTAGCCAATCTCTGGGGACCCAACTTATTTGTAAGAGTGGTAGTTGGGAGAATGATGTCTCAGAACTTACATGAATTACTTAAAATATGATAATATTTAAAGGAAAAAGATTCAGCAAGAGGAAGGTCTAGCATAGCAATGCAAAACTACACTTGACTTATAATGTCTTACAAGGAGATCTATTTCCTCTTCCAGACAAGAAATCTTCAGGTTTTTCCCCTTGATGTCCAAGCCTGCATCCAATGTCAGATAATGTTTTTGCTTCAATAGAGAAAGTGTTTGCCCAAAATAAAACTGTACAGGTGAGTGAAAAAAGTAACAACTGGACCCCTCCCCCCAACCCTGTTCAGGGAACTTTAAGATAGGGCAATGTTTGGAACATTGGGAAAGATGGTGACTATTATACAAACAGAGTCAGTGTACCAGCAAAGGACAGGAATAGTGAAAACAATCATATAGTAGCCCCTAAACCATTTTTAGAGAATTACTGGAAAACAGGAACCCAGGAAGCAAGCAGAGTCTGGTCGCCAGAAAAGTGATGAATGTAAAATACAGTGCGAAACATACTTTCAGGCATGGCCAATGTGGGAATTTATTTTCTGAGTTTTATTGATAAGGGTTTTATTTTTCAGAGTTTTGTTTATTTTTAATAGGAGGGGGAAGTACAAGAGACAGATTATATTACGAACTCATGTGAAATCAATGAAGTTTTAAAAATAGGTGTCTGTGCTTTAAACAGTCCATTTGGAGAGAGCTGTGCTTTAGAGTACTATTGTTTGTTTTCCAAGGATTCTCTTTTGCTTTTCTTGTCCTTTGAGTGAAACCTAGCTTACTCTTCGATAATGTGAGCTGCTTGCTTGTAAACGGAGTTAAGGATCACTGTGCTTGGTATGGTGATTTTCCCGGATATTTTGGGCACTGTTCATTAGAAAGAAAGAAGAAAAAAGAAGGGAAAAATTCCCTTATATGTATCCAGCTCATTTTCCCCCCTCAGAATCTCTGCCACAAGATATTTTCAAATGACAGCTGGAGGTCTATTTGTCAAGGGCATTGCATACAGGATTACTGTTCTGGATTACGCAGTCTATGAGGCTCCTTCCAACTCTGAGAATATCTTTTGCTTTTGGAGCCTTTGAGCTAAATGACCCTAAGTCTAAAGCATCAATGACTCCCAGCTAATATAGTTCGGAGCAAATTTATCTTTGTCTCTCTTTTATGTTGAAGGCCATATCAAGGCTCTGTTGAAGACATAACCAAATCCAAAGCTGATTCAACAAGATAAGAAGTATTTATGTGCCATAGATAACAATTTACGTTAACAGATGGCATCTAATGACCTAGCTTGGGCCCCTAGGCAGCTTAGTGGACAGAGTTTGGGTCCTGGAGTCAGAAGACACATCTTCCTGAGTTCAAATCTGGCTTCAAACACTTACTATCTGTGTGACCCTGGGCAAGTCACTTAACCCTCTTCGCCTCAGTTTCTTCATGTGTAAAATGAGCTGGAGAAGGAAATGGTAAATCACTCCAGTGTCTTTGCTGAGAAAAACCCAAATGGGGTCATGGAGAGTCATATAGGACTGAAAAACGACCAAACAAGTTACCCAGCTTTTTTTTTTTTGAGAAATTTCAGTGAAATGATCATTACTTTACATCCATTCGGTGACTTGCTATCAACAAAGATCCAAAGTGGATTTGTTTCTTGCTTTTCTGTTATATCTTGTATGACAAATTAACTCCGATGGGGGCGGGGGGCAGTCCCAGAGAACAGAAAAGACAGGCATGTCAGCTAACTCAAGGCAAGAAGGAGACAGCTATATTGCCTACTACTTGGCATTATCTATTTGGGGCCTCATCCTCCAAAGATACTTATCCTTTAATATGTATGTCTGTCATTGTATTTTATGTTCATCCCCTTTCTGGCAATAAGCCTCTGCTTTTAAGATAACCCAAATGTCTCCTTTTATTCAGAGGTGGATTTGAATTACCTACTAGGCCCCACAGCAACCACTAGAGGGCATACTAAACCTTATTAGGAATACGAAATGTCTGAAACAAATAGCATGAAATGCCAGAAATGCTGCCTTTGGCAAACTCTATTAGGAAAGGCATTGAGGAAGCTTCTGCTTATACAATTTTCTTTTCAGTAAAATGTGATTTTCCTGCTAGTATATGATTACGTATGGAAGATTGCTTTATTTATGCCTTTCCTAATGATTTGACTTAATTCTCTGCCTTATAAATTAGATTAGCCACCAGATAGCAGTTTTTCATTTTAGATTTCCTTTTGGTATATCATTATCATCATCATTATTATAATTAGCAATAATAACAACAATTTGAGAATGTGAAATCTAAAGCTTTAGTTCTCCAACTTTCAGAAGCGTAGAAAACATTACTAAGAAAGCCCTGCTCCACAGGCAATCACTGAAGCCCTTATAATATGAAGAATTTTCATTTGAGAGAATACAGGATCCCATCTCGCAACAATGACTATTCCTGCAGCCTCTCGGTAAAGGAAAGCCATGTCCATGTGATCGGTCAGCAGACTAGTCTGTTTAGTGTCTGGTTCTGGTGTTCTGGGGCTAGGGAGTGGATGCTTTAGTTGTTTATTTCAGGCTGTTGGGGATGCAAATTAAGTTTGTAGATCTACTTCTTGAAAAAAATAAATTGCTAAGAATGGAAGAAATGTTGCATGTTGCAATGTACCTTGCCAACAACCTCCCCTCTGTGTTTGTAGAAAAACAGAATATCCCTATCTCACTAAACCAGTGTCAGCCACAAACTTACTACAATAAACATTTACATACAAAAACAATAAACCAACTTCTCCCTCCTACCCTAAATGTGCCTCTTAAAGGATAGAGAAGATTATGTGGGTTGGAAGGAGAAATGCTTAGCAGCAAAATTTTTGTTTATTTTATCAGGTTACCTAGTTCTAAGTCTTCTGGAAGATTTAAGTCTTCCAGGAAATCATGAATGGAAGTGTCAAGAAAGAATGGATTTTTTTTTGGCAGGCAATCAGGGTTAAGTGACTTGCTCAGGGTCACACAGCTAATAAGTATTAAGTCTCTAAGGCCACATTTGAACTCAGGTCCTCCTAACCCTAGGGCCAGTGCTCTATCCTTTGTGCCATCTAGCTTCTCCAAGAACAATGAAATTTTACTTAGAGTGAATGTTAGTCCCAGAATAAAATAGGACAAAAAAGAAAAAAAATGATGATTCAATAACATATATGTATACATATCTATATTTGACTACTCATACCTCAAAATACATATTGTATATAGATGTATATAAAATAGGGGTCTGTATATATATGTATGTATGTACAATCACAGCATCCTAAGTAGTCACAGACAAGTTGTAACTTGCATTGATGAAGAGAGTATCCAAAGTGATATAACACACCCATTAAAGCATTGGATTGTATATAAATGCCTTGATAGACACATACATATACACATTTGTATACACATACATATGCCCATGTATAAATGCAGTATTAGAAGATACACTATCTTTTGTCCCAATGAAGGTGAGTGAAGATATGAAGCCCAAGTAGCAATGTCTATAAAAGTCCCTTGAATTTCCGGTGAAATAGATACAGTTCCAGAGTAAATGATTTTTTTTTTTAAGCTTTGGAGTTGCAAGGATAACTAAACTGTTAAGGGAATCCTAAGGAGATAGAAACCTTGACTTTCAAGGGTTACTTAACATTTGCTGCCTATAAGGAACTCAGTCTTTGAATCTGGGTTCTTATCCAAGTCAAGGAAATTTACAATTTCTATATCAAATTTAAATATGCTATACTTATATTTCACATTAATATAAAATAAAAGTAGCAACTGCATCAAATTAATATTATTCCCCATTGCCATTGCCATAGAGCTATTAATTTATGTTTATTGTCTTCTTAAAATGGAATATTCTGTACAAATCCCATATTACAGAAATCCTCAATTTGTCAGTTCCTAGCTATTGATTTATTTTGGTCTTTGAGTACCTTCGCTAATCACAGGTCAGTGGCTGACAATCATGAGAAATGAGCATTTCCAAAATTGATGGTAATCTCATAGGTCAGGAGTTCCTGAATTCTAGATTTGAGCATCAGTTCCCCAGAGAAAGGGGATTTCTAAATCAACACTTTTTCTGATGATACGATCCCTACGATTATCATCTCGTAGTTGAATGAAAAACAAAAAGCCATGCTCTTGCTGGACAGAAAATATGGACCTTGTCCAAATGCATAAGTCAAAGATTAATGCAAAATATCTATTCAGCAGTCTCACAAAGTTTTCTTTACCTTCCATAGAAAATAAAATGAGTATAATGAGTTATTGGAGATGTTTTATACTTTCTGGTTTCTTCATTAATTCCCTTAAGTTATGTACTTTCTGTGGAGGAAATAAACAACTTGTCTTATACTTGCTATCCATACTGTAGATTTAGTAAGCGCTTTGTCTATAGGAGTCCCTGAAACCCACATTTTGAAGAGATTCTGAAGAGAGTCATGTCTAAGCTTTGTTTTAGAAATTTTCCTGGAGTCACCACTGCATAATGAGAGAGTCAGAAAGAATTAGCCTGACTCCTCCCTCTGTGCGTCAGCTCCCCACCCCAGATGAATCCAGGTCTGTGTGAAGCCAGAGCTTCATCCCTTGTTGGGGTTCCTTGGACTGCAAAGTATATATGTTTATTGAATTGAATGGTTTTCACAGACTTGATGAATTGGGCTCTCTCTCTCTCTCTCTCTCTCTCTCTCTCTCTCTCTCTCTCTCTCTCTCTTTCATACACACACAAGCACACACACTCTGTCTCTGTCTCATTTGCTAGCTTCTGATTTGTGCTTAAAGGAAAGAAACAGAAAGGGAGAAGGGAGCTAGGCACTCACTGTACATTCATGTGCTTCAGCTACAAGCCATCATGCCACTGGGGCAGGCAGAGAGGAAAGAAAACTGCTCTCTCAATTTTCTCCTTTCCTCCTCCATTTTGGAATTCCAAGGGAGAGAAAGCTGAGGTGAGGGAGAAATATTTTCTGTAGCTCACTTTGTAAACTGTGGGGAGTATTGTCCTCGACAAGTGTCTTTACCCTCAGGTCCTCAGTCAACAGTCATTTTTGATGGATCTCCCTAGTTACCAGCTTTTATCCTTTACAAGGAACCATCTATCTCCATGGTAGATGGCTATGCCATATAATCAGGGCTTCCCCTGATCACTCTTGCTACACATGTACTAAAGATCTCCTATGTACACAGCACTGTGGTAGAAACAAAAAAAGCAAAAGTCTCTGCTGTCCAGAGTTTATGTTGCACTAAGAGGGATACAACAAACACACACACACAACATATGTATGTGTGTACATATATGTATATATATTTACATACACACATACACGTTTAAGTCAATATGGGGCAACTTAAGGAAAGAAAGAATAATAATAGAGAGGATAAGAGAAGACTTTCCATGGAAGGGAGTTGAACCTCAAAGGAAAAGATGGCTGACGTGAGGAGGGAGTGTATTCCAGAAATGGGGGACACCCTATGTGAAGAAATAGAGACAGGAAAAAGTGAAATGCAAAATTCTGCTAGTAAGCTAGATGGAGTGAATGCAGGGGAGTAATATGAAATACAGTGGAAAGGTCTATTGGAACAGATTTTAGAGGGCTTCAAAAATCATGTTTTAGAAACTATATATTACCTTGGAAGCAGTTTGGAGCCATCAAAAGCTTTTGAGACCTATATCATAGGATGACTGTCACAGAGTGGAGAGATGGGAAAAAAAGGACTTCAATTAGCAAGCTGTTTCAACAGACCAGGTGAAAGGTGATATAAAGTATCACTCTCCTAAAATAGGGTAGTGGCTCTACAAGTGGACAAAGAACGATGAAAAAGTTGTTGAGAAGTTAACATTGACAAGAACTGGCAAGTGATTGAATAAGTTTTTTGGGGGGCAGTGCAATATGGGAGAGTGAAGACAAAAATTACTGTGAGGTCGAAGACCTTGTTTTTAGGCTGGAGGTGCCCAGAATTTTTTCAACCAATCCTCATGACATAGTTTCAAGTCCCATCCCTATCCTGGCTCTCCATCCCGCCCTTTCTTTTCCTTCTCCATTCCCTTCCTCTGCTTCTTGGCTTCTTTTTATGTTTTGTCTTTCCCTATAAAAAGGTAAACTCTTTGAAGGCAGGGATTGTCTTTCTTTTTTTGCTTATATTTATATTTCCTGTGAAAAGCATAGTGCCCTGCTCTTAGAAAGTGCTTAATAAATGCTTGTCAACTTGACGTGGGATGAGATGGGAATATTTTGAGGAATCTAAATGGAATGAAGAGATGTGATTCTGGAGCTTTAAATTTAGAATGGGGTATATTGTGAAACTTTAAGGAGCAGGAAATCAGGGAGACTCATGGGAAAAAATAGCTGAATTCATTATATTTATTTTGTTGGAAATAAAGGTTGGTCTAATGGGGAAAATCAGTTTTCTCATTTAAGAGGAGAAAGCCCTTAAAATGGAATATGAATCCAATAAATTGAAGCTGAGAACAAATGGAAATTTATCTTATAAATTAGCATAAGCACCTAGGTCTCCTTCCCATAGAAGCTCCCAGAAAATGAATTCAGGCTTATGGTCCATTGTCTACTCAAAACCATAGCTCATGAGACACGCATTTCCTTTACTAAATCAATGAAAGGACATGCCAGTTCAAAGCAAAACAAATTTCACTACAAAACACAGCAAAATAGGTATCAAGAAAGATTCCAGTACAATGTCAAGTCAACCAGCATTTATTAAGCACCTACTATGTACCAGGTACTGTACTAAGTGTATTTGGTGCAAAGAAAGGGGGGAAAATGGCTGATCTCAAGGAACTCACAGTTCAATGAGGGAAACAACATGCAAACAACTATGTTCAAACTAGATATTTATAGGATAAATTAGAGATAGATTCAGAGGGAAGGCACTAAGGTTAAGAAGGACTGAATAAGTCTTCTTGTAGAAGCTAGGACTTTAGCTGAGTTTTAAAGAAAGCCAGGGAAGATAGGAAATGAGGTAACAGATATGAGGAGAGAGAGCATTTCAGGAAGCAGCAGCGGAGGAGGAGGCAGGCTGGGGTGGGGTTCGGGCGGTGCAATCTTTGAAAATGCCCAAGTCATGAGATGGAGCATCATGTACCAGGAATAATAAGGAAACCAGTGCACTGGATCAGTGTATGGTGGGAGGGCAAGGGGGAAGGAAAGTGTAAGAAGATTGAAAAGGAAGGAAGGGTTGGGTTATGGAGGGCTTTACAGGACAAGCAGAGGATTTTATATTTGATTGTAGAGATAATTGGGAGTCACCGGAGTTTGTTTAATGGGAGGGTGCTCCCCTTGATGGGAAAGTGGTATAATGTGGATTTGAATAGGTTCACCAAGAAGTTGAGATGGAGAAGAGAGGAAAGTGTTGAGGATGGTGTTGATGGCCTGGAAAAGAACCGAAGGGCAAAAGGATTAGAGGTTGTGGTGAGGAAGAAGAACAGAGTTTGGGGTTTCATAGGGAGTAGCGAGATGACAGCAGAGTGTGATCAGATAAAGATATTCCAGAGTTCACGAACAATGCCGAGGGACACTAGTGGGTGATGGTGGCAAAATCGAGGGTATGGCCATCACTATGTATAGCTGAGCTATGGTAGAAGAGTGGGCAATGCAAAATGAATAAATTGAGGAACTGGGAGTTTAAGGTCTTTGAGGTAGTAACAATGTAATGTATGTCAAAGTCCCTTAGGAGAAGGGCAGAACTTGGAAGAAAGAGTCAGGCATTTATCTCCTTGAGGAAGGGGAGTGCCCTGGAGACAATAGCAGACCGAATCTGGATTAGGTGATAAATTAGGATTGAATGAGTGTCAAAGGAGGAGATGTTATTGTGTTCTGTGTTAGAGGGAAAGCCTGAAAGTGGCAATGAGGAGCAAAGAATGATCAAATTGCTCCCACTAAGAACATTAATTTGGAGGGTAGAGTTGAGTGACTGAACATGCAACCAGTGTTGGAGAGGGGTTTAGCCATGAAGCAGCTGTTTCCTCTAAAGGGAGGGATCTTTCAGCCCTTTAATTTATAACCCCAGGGACTATCTTTACTTATTTATTTTTTTCTTATGGGCCGACCCAGCCAGTTAGCCCAGTTGCTAACTAAATAAGCATTTGGGCATTTTAAGCTTATCTTTTGAACTATTCATTCTATTTGAGCTGCCACTTTCAAATCAAGGCTGTAGAGATTGACTTTTTTTGTTTATGCCAGCAACAAAGTCATTCCTTTACCTACAAACATTTAATTAAATATGACTTTACTACATCTAATTCTAAAATGCTGTGACTCTACAGAAAATCCTACCTTTCTTGCTTTCCAACTGCTGTATCTTTCCTTTTTCTTTGATTATAAACTTCTTAAATATAAATACTATGTTATATAATCTGGAACTGAGCATATTAGCAATGCTTAATAAATATGAAGTAATTGCTACCGATTTTCCACTGCTAAGACAGATTGCTATTATTACCTCCTGGATTTCTGCTATCTCTCCATTAGGTGTCATCAAGAGTCATCAGAAAAGTCAAAAGTAAATGGGGAAAAGTAAAATAAACACATGATATATGCTTCCATATAGTCATTTATATTTATGATATACATGTTATCAGTTTGAGTATTCCCCCAATCCTTGCAGATTATATCTCATCTGTGCTCATTCTTTGTTATTCTTATCTTGGTCAGCTATGATTCTTGTGTAGAGGATCTATTCAATGTCTTGTGTACCTCGCAGAAGGTCATTTCACATTTTGCCAGTATGAGTGGAGCACTCTGGTAGTCCAACTGTTAGCTCTTATTCTTAACAATGGGTAGTACACTTCCTTTTCTGGCTATGCACTTCCTTGATGGTATACTTTATGCCATTTCTTATACATAGATCTTGGCCAGAAATATATTTCTGCCTACTTCCACTTACCATGCATCTCTTTATTATTCTTTGGGTTGTCTACAACTTAGATTCTTCAGATATTGTGGCTTGCATAATTTTCCCAGTGAAATCCAGCCTGCCCCTTTTCCACCTAGTCAGCTCTGGCTTCAATTGATTGTCCATTTACAATCTCCATCAAGATATAAACATTGATGAACTAATTCACTGACTGGTCATGCAACTGCATACTATAATCTAGATAACAGGTTTTTTTTTTCTATGTGCATATCAAGGATATCCTTGATAAAACCTTAGAAGGCAACTCCCAGACTTTTAGAAAAAGGATTTCATAATACATAATTATAACCAAACAATGTCCTGAAAAAATGCAGAGACTCTCTAAACCATTTATCTTTATTGCTTATTGTTTAAATATTTTTGATATGAATTTGTCCAATTACTTTTTAAAAAAAATTACAATTATGGGAAAATATGAGCTTTGATCCAGAGATCTCAGTTCTATACGTATTCCAACAGCAGGTGAAAACTAAGAAAGAAAAATCTCACATACATAAAATCGTAATAACAGAAGTTTTTGTGGTAGAAAAGAACTGGAATCAAAATAAGTGCTCAAGTATTAGAGCATGATCAAACAAATCATGGTACATAAATGTGTTTAACAGTAAGAAATTACATATACACAGAATCCAGAGAAACATTAGAAAACATGAATTGATGCAGAGTGAATTAAGCAGAACTAGGAAAGCAATACTCAAAATTACTAAAATGGCAAGAGTAACAAAGTAAAACCCCAAACCATCCAATTATGATGACTAAACTTGACCCCAGGAAGGAGATGAAAAAATTTTCTTCCATTCATTTGAACAGTTTAGCTTTGATTGTGGGACATTCAATATACCTTCAGATATGGTCAACATGCCTGTCAATTGGCTTTGCTGAACTGCTGGGCTTTAAAAATATCTGTTATATGGGAAGTTTCGTTTGGTAGAGTAGGGGAGGGGCATATTTGTAAATGAATCTAATGTAAAAACATCAATAAGACTTAAAAGGGGAAACATTTGACTTGGTAGAGAAAAGATCTTAAGGTTTTTTTTTATCAAGAAGTCTTTCTTTACATGCATAAGGTAACCTTAGCCTAAAAGGGCCAGGGTCTCCCATTGCATCCTGGGCCACCTCCACTTGTCCTGATGAATATCTGGCTACTGGACCTAGATGACTCTGGAGGAGAAAGTGAAGCTGGTAACTTTGCACAGCTCTCCTTCACTCAAATCAAAGTCAACTACAAGTCAAGTCATCATATCCCTGATGTCATGGTCCTCTTTGAGAGTGAAGGACAAACACAAGTTAAGATCACGTAGTATTCCTTTATTCCCAGATGAAATCACAGAGAAAATTTTGGTTAATCACCAAAATTTGGTTATTTTGTCTGATATAACATTAGCATCAAGTGAGGCATAAAATATGGAGGTATATGGTCACCAAAGGAATTGGTCTCTGTCATTGAGGATGTCTTCTACAAGGTCCAGTACTTTTTTATCCCAGAGAGCGGTGAAGCTCAAATGAGCCAATTTATGTAAATCACTGTGAAAACCACAAATCATTGTACAGATATTAGCAGAATATTCTTGTCTGTACTATTGTTAGGACACAGCAAGACAAATGGAGAGATAATGGAGAAAAATATACTAAAACTGAAGAGAGAGAGATCACTTTTTGTTGGGGGGTGGAGAGGGAAAGCTTCATTGTCATCCATGACTTGAAAAGACTGTACTAGATGGCCTCTAAGGTTTCTCCCACTTCTCAGTCTACAGTTTTATATAATTACAGAACAACCATTTAGATAACACCTGTTCTCTCTACCCCTCTCTCTCCTCACTACCTTAGTTCCCTCTCCCCCCACCTTTCAGCAGGAGAGTTTGTGTTATTATCAGGCCCTAAAATAAACACTTTGAGTAACTGAGTGGTTAAAACCATTTTCCCTGCCTCATTCTAAGTGCCTCAACCTAGTAGAGGTGGGAAAAAGGGAGTAGGTAGAAAGGAGGATGATGTACAGAAGAAATTTTGATGGGAATTAAATTCCATAGTGTTGAGACGGTAAAGCATCTCCCTCTGCCCTTTTTATTCTGGAGACTCAAGAAAGTCCAACATGTGCACAAAGCATCTAAATACTCTTAGAAACTGCCAACAAAACCAAAACTAGATTCCATGTGTACACTCATCATCTTCAAAGAGGACTCATATCAGTCTTCTAATCGCCCGTCCGAGATTTCTATAATATACATAGAAAGCCTGCTACAGATTCCAGAAGCACAAGATTAAGGGACCATAATTTTAGAGCTGGAAGGGACCTCAGAGGCCATCTTGTCCAACCTCCTTATTTTACAGATGAAGAAATCGAAGCCTAGTGAGGCTAAGATCCTTGAGTCAAGTTATTTAGATCCACAAGCAAACATAAGCATAAATCATACTATAAGATATAAGATTTAGGTTTCTTCAAATATTTATTATGATCTATGAAGGTTAATTTGTTCTAAATCAGTACAAGAAAGGTATCCAAGCTAGTTTCTTCCCTCTGAGTCTACCTTCTGTTTACCCTGTATATATCATGTGTTTACAGAGTTGCTTGTAAATTGTCTCTCACATTATATTGTGTGTTCCTTGAGGGCAGGGACTGTGTTTTTACCTTTCTTTGCAAACCTAGAGGTTAGTCCAATGTGTGGCACATAATAAACATATCACGATTTCTTGTTGACTGATAGAATCATACAAAAATGATAGCTCCCAAGAGGTAGGCTCAGAGCCCAGCATCACACAAGTAGGAGTGTCAAGAATTGGATTTGAACCCAGGTGCTGTGGTTTTATGATGTGCTGTAGTAGGACCATCTCAAAGAATTCAGTCAGACAACCTCTAATCCAAGTACAGACATCTATTGGAATGACACCTAAAATGGGATGGGTTCCAAGAGGAACCAACAACTTAGTAAGACAGCACAGGCAAATTTATAGTATAACAATGCTGATTATACAACAGAAATTATGAATATTAAAAAGGCAGAAGTGGTTTGTTAAAGGATTAGGTAATGGGGAGAGGTCCCTTCTATGGTTTGGGGGTCAAACATCCTGGTCATGCTGCTTTCTGATTGGCTGGCTATTGTGGTCCTGTCTTGGGCTAAAATGGATGATGTGATTGTGGCTTAATGCAAGGACACACCTGTTCCAATATGTGAATTGGATCTGGGGGGCAGTGGCTAGCTAGGGGCAGTGGCTTGGATGTCGTCACTTGGACACACCTGCTGTTTTAGTGAAGAAATATGAGTTCATGGACACACCTGTTTTTTTCTGGTGAGGCAGTGAGGCATATATGAGGAAGTTAGGATTTTGAGTCAGGGTGGGGCTAGGAGTGAGATGTAGTGGCTAGGTAGGGGCAATGGGCATGCTACTCAATCAGTCCTATAATTGAGTCTGGGGACCTATGATGTGGTTAAAGCCAGACCATGTGGCTAAATTAGGACTTGCCTGCTATTCAGTGGGGCCCATTAAGGAGGTTAGAATATTAGGGTTTGGGGGCACCTTTACTGGGATTCCATCACAGGTCCTCCAACTTCAGGTTCAGAGTATTTTCACTGTACCCTTGCAGAAACTGTGATTATTGGCCCCTGCTAGATGTGGGCAAAAGTGCAAGGAGCCATTAATAGGTGGCCTCTCTGTCCCTTTCTACCTCAACCATTCTATGCAGAGTACTAAAAGATGCTACCTTCAATTTTCTCCCATATAGGGCATCTGCCTCTCTTTACTTTCTGACTCTTTAATACCAGGATTACATTTCATTTATAGTTTCTTCTAAAGTAAGGTCTGACTTCTAGCTTAATAACTTTTTATGTTGGTTCACTTCTGAGGCATCTTTTATTTCTGTTGTTTTAAGTCATTTTTCAGTCATGTCTGACTCTTCGTGACCCCATTTGGGATCTTCTTGGCAAAGATATTGGAGTGACGTGCCACTCCTTTCTCATTTCAAAGATAAGGAAACTGAGGCAAATAAAGTTAAGTGAATTGCTCAGGGTCACACAGCTAGTAAGTGTCTGAAGCTAGATTTGAGCTCAGGAGGATATCTTCCTGACTCCAATTTAGGCATTCTTTCCATTATAACACCTACCTGCCTTTTTTCTATTTCTACATTGCCTCATTTCAATGCTGTACCTGCTTTCTCACTGTTCCTCTCCCTCCTTAGACTTTCAGAATATCTCTATATCTGAGGAATGGGACAGCCCAAAGATCAGCCTCAGAAATGAAATGAAGAAATGAATCCAGAGGAAGGTGACATTAGGTTTCTTTTCTGATATTGATACTCAACAAACTTTTGTCCTCTTTAAACACTGTCTAAAATATCCTGGCCAGCTGGTCACCATCTTTTACTTAGTCCTTTGTCTTTTTCTGAGGCTCTTAGTTTTAGAGTCATTGTTAGCCTGAGAATGTGGGGAAAGATGGCGCTATCTCCCTTTCTTCAGGTGACAGTGTGGTCCAGTGGGAAGAACACTGTCTTTGGCATTAGAGGACCTGAGCCTCAATTCTTACTGCCTTTATGACCTTGGGAAAGTCCCTTAGCCTTTTAAGACTCAATTTCCTTATCTGTGAAATGACTGGATTAGATGACCTATAAAGACCTTTCTCACTCTAAATGAATGATAATATGGTCCTACGGGATAGAAGGGAAGGGAACAAACACTTATATGGTGCCTCCTATGTGCCAAGTACTTATGTAATGCCTATTAAGTACAATACAAATATTTAATTTGGTTTTCCCAATGTCCTTGTGAGGTAAATTTTGCTATTATCTCAATTTTGCATTTGAGAAAAACTGAGGCAAACTGAGATTTAAGTAAGTTGTACAGTTCTACGACTTCTGTGACTGAGGCTACATTTGAACTCAGGTCTTCCTGACTATAGGCCTGGCAGTCTGTCCACTGTACTACCTAGATTACTACCTAGATGCCTTTGTAAGAGAGCTGTGCAATAGAGATGACTCAAAAGTCCAAAGGGAGAATCTTGATCTGTTAAGTCCAATCCCTGGCCAGTGGTGACTTGGAAAGGTTACCTCTACATGACCACAGCACTTTAGAAAGCTGACATTTTCATCTCTTTGTCTGTTTGTGTTTTGTCTTGTGGTGTAATTTGTGTTATCTTAATCTTTCCTTGTGGATTCAATCTAAATTCTAGTCCTTGTCATTGGGAAAATATGATGGGGATAATCCAAGGCCTTTGACATTTAGACAATTTGCATAAGAGAAGGCATGCTACATGATCAGTGAGACAAGAAATATCTTCTCTCAAAATGAATCATAATGACAAAATCAGAGAATTTTAGAGCTGGAAAGGAACCTCAGAAATCATAAATATTTTTGAAATCCTCTAATCACAGTGGATCATAGGATATAGAGTAGGAAGGAACTGATAGGTCAGCTAGTTCAATCCTTTCTTTTGATGGAATAGGAAATGAAGGCCCAAAGGAGAGGCGGAGTGATTTGCCCAAGGTCACTAAGATTAGTTGATTGTTTCACACAATTGTCTCGTATTAATTAATTCAAAAAATATGTATTGAGTTCCTAGCCATTGGGCAGCACCAGTGCCAAATGAGTTTAATAGGCAATGTGCTTGGATTTCAGAGGAGGGTAATATGACTGTTCTGATTGTCCAGGAAAGAGATTTAGTGTTTCTTAAACTGTTGTTAAGTCTCTCTTTAGCAAGGGGAATTCCTCTCCTTTGGTAACTTCTTCAGGTAGGAGCAATTCAATATAATTTAATAAGAGATATAAAGAGACAGAAATTCTATATAACACGATAAGAGGTATAAAGTCTTATTTCTGGATTAAAAAAATCAGCTTCATCAGGACAAGATGCTGGAGGAGTGCCCAAAGAAGAGTTGTGTGAAAGGACCTGAGAGGACTAAAAAATTAATATGAACCAGCATTTTGGTATGACTCACAATAAAGATATTGTGATGTCTAACTTCACTGAGAGAGGTACAATGTCTACAACATGGGGAATGATAATCCCATTAGATTTTTCCTGGGTGAAAGCCATCTGGAGTGCTTTGTTTCAGTTCTGGGTGCTATAGGTTAGGTAGATGTGTTGTTAAGCAAAATTGTCTCCTTAGCATAGCTTTTGTTTACTTTGAGTGAAAGTACTTTCAGCTGTTAAGTGCTAAGCCCCAGGCCCAAAGCCCTATCAGGTGGGAAACCTGTGTGGGTGTAGATTGATGACTTAAGAGGGGCCAACTCGGGAATCAATGGTCTCTGGTCATTGAGGTGGGGCTTGAGAACGCCAGAAGCTCGGCTGCGAGGAAAGGCGAGCCCAGAGACAACTACAGCGGAAGCGGAAGCTGCGGAGGCAGGAAGCTGCAGAAGCAGGAAGCTGTGGGAGCAGAGCTGACCAGTGTGTAGATCCAGGAGTGCGAGCAAGGACTTGAGGCCAGTAAATATGATTGGGCTAAATACTATCATGTTTTTCTGTGGCCTCCTGGTTACTCTTGTGAGGTGGGCTTTCCGGGCCTGGAGTCTTTTTGTCAAGATGTTGAAACGGGGAGGCTGGGTTCACGGATCAGCTATGGTGGGGCCTAAATAAATGTTTTGTTGTTTTCTACTTACAGAATCTCTCATACCTTGCGATTTCAAACCATTCAAACATATACATGATTGTATTTGAGATTGTAAATTCTGCCTCCCTACTACAGTAGAATGTTGACAAACAGAAATACATCTGAAACACTAGAGAGCTTGACAAACGAGAAGTTTTGAAATAACTGAGGATACTTAGCTGGCAGAAGAGAAGATTTGAAGTGGTCTGGTAGCTGTCTTCAAGCATTTATGAACCTCTCTCTGGTGGAAGAGGAGGAAGAACTGTTTTGCTTATCGCAGTGGATAAAACTTAAGAGCAATGAGCTGATGATGCAGAGAAGCAGATAGCGGCTTGATGTAAAGCAAAAAATTCCTAATAAATTAATGATGCAAATGAGGCCCCTCTTATTTGAGGCCCGTACTCATTCATAATATCATAAAGGGGATTTCTGTTCAAGTTTGTGTTGGTATAAATGGTTTTTGGTTTCTCTTCCAACTCTGAGGTTCTATAATATATTATTATTGTAAACTGCTTTAAAAAGAAGAGGAAACAATCCCAGAGACACTAGGAGAATTGTTAAAGGTTATACCACATTGAGAAGAGCTCTTTCAGAGCACCTCATTTGATTCCTACAATAGCCATGTGAACCATATAACGAACAATTATATCCATTTTTCCGGAGGAGGAAATTGGCTTTTATTAAAGGTCACGCAGAATAAACGATTCATCTTGGAATTTAACTTCTCTTAGGACTACTTGGTCTTTCTACTAATCCAGATCAAGGGTGGGGTACTTTCTGTAAAGCTGTTATTTTGACTTTTTTGGGCTTTTCAGCATTTAGCACAGTGGTATGTAGTGGGTACTTAGTAAATGCTTGGTGACTTGACTTGTTGACTTTTCAAGTAGGGAGCCTTACATTTCTTCAGTAACCCTATAGCTGTTTTAGTATCATAATGTTATTGCTAATTGCTAATAATTCATATTAACATAATAGCACTTTCATGTTGACAATGCACAATAGTCCTATCAGGTAGTTAATGCAAGAGTTATTATCTTTTTATGAATGAGAAAATTGAGACCTTAAGTGGTTCACTTGTTGATGAGCACACTGCTAGGAAGGGTGATGCCTGAGAAGAGATCAGAACCCAGGGCTCTTGCTCAGTCCACTGTTGGGCATTGTGAGTGAAAAATCTCTGGAGATGACAATTTCCTGTGTTCTAAAGAATGATGTGCATCAAGAGAGCTGTGGACTGACCCAGCCATTTTGGAGAGCAATTTGGAATTATGCCCAAAGAATTACTGAACTGCCTATACCCTTTGACCCAGCAATATCACTACTAGGTCTATTTCCAAAGATGATTAGAGAAATGGGAAAACATGCCATATATTCTAAAATATTTAAAGCAGCTCTCTTTGTGGTGACAAATAACTGGAAATTGCAAGGATGCCCATCAATTGGGAAAAGGCTGAATTAGATGTGGTATACTGTTGTGATGGAATACTACTGTGCTATAAAAAATTATTAGCTCAATTATCTTAGAAAAACATGGAAAGACTTCCATGAAATCATGAAGAGCAAAATGAGCAGAACCAGGAAAATGTTGCATACAGTAACAGCAATATTGCTGTTAGGGCCAGGCAATCAGGGTCAAGTGATTTGCCCAGACTCACACAGCAAGTAAATGTTAAGTGTCTGAGGCAAGATTTGAACTCAGGTCCTCCTGACTCTAGGGCCATGCTCTATCCACTGCACTACTTAGCTGCATTGTTTTAAGAACAATTTTGAGTTACTAAGTCATTTTGACTATTATAAATACTCTAAGTAAAAAGGACATATACAGGAAGACATTGTATATATTTGTGTTTAATGGTAGCCATCCCTAGGATGGGGGCAGGGTGGGAGGTGAAGGAAAGAAAACAAAGAAGTTTACATGATAAATTTATTATATATTTAAAAGGAATAGCAAGTCGTAAACCATAGATTTGCTTAATGTTTAATCATCCTTTCATAATTCTACTATATTATGGAAATGCTTGCTTTATTTCATAAATTAAAAATAAAATTAAAAAAGGAATGATGTGGATTCCAAGGTGCCAACAGGTGAGAGGTCACCTTCCAATGGTCAGAAGACTAAAAGAGGAATATTAATGATTCTTGACTTTCTGTGGAGGTGCTCCAAGGTGTTTATTTATAGAAACAATATAAATAATAGTGAGGTCTTGTGGTATAGATCTCAGGCATGACTGAGAGCCTTGTAAAAATTGATAATCCAGTTGAGTATTACCTGCTCACAATGCTTCTGGGGAGCAGGGGGGTCACAAAGGTAACACTAGGATCAACTTAAAAATTATAGCTTAGGAGAATGATATCCTGGGGGAAAAGGTAGAAAAACCCAAACCCTGGAAAACCCTAGGGTAGAGGTTCTTAACCTGGGATCTGTGAATCTGTTTTTTTTAAAAATACATTTTGTAAATGTATTTCAATATATTTGGTGTCCTTTGTAATATTACATATTTTATTTTTGTCATTTAAAAACATTATTCTGAGATGGCATTAACAGATTGCCAAAGTGCCACGACACAAAAATATAAGAACACCTGTCCTATTGGAACAATTGTTTGTTTTCACCATACTACTGATTAAAGAGAAGCCCCAATTTGGGAAGTGGAAAACTGGGTAAGAAGGTGGGTCTTTGAGCACACCATTTGCAATTCTGAACCATGGTTCAGAAGACATGAAGAGCTTTTGATGATGGACAGAGGGCACATAAGAGAGAGTTAATTTTTAAAAATTTGGAGTTTTTTTTTTTACTTGAGAGATTTAGAATAAGTAATTGGAGGGAGAGAACTTCTCACATAGACTTGACTAGCCCAGAACAACAGAAAATAGGTATAACAGAGGAAGAAGGATAATAGAAGAGAAGAGGAGGACACGCGCATGCGCGCACACACACACACACACACACACACAAAGAGACAAAGAGAAAGAATGAGAGAATGTCACCTGCCAGCACTCTTCTTGGGTATTGTTTTCCATTAATTGATAATCTGAGCCCAAGATTTTGATTCCTTTTGTACTTTGTGTACAAAGTGTAGGTAATAAAAATAGTGAACTCCAGATACCCGTCTTAAAAGAGTCAAATTTGACCTTGCATGTGTCATTGAAGTTTAATAGGATGAGAATTTTGTCTGTCATTTTTACTTTGCATGCCTGTTTCAAAGGGTACATAGTAGATAAAAAAGACAGTAAAGAAGTACCGTCTTTAAAGAAGATACTCATGGGAGGATATACAGGTACCTGTGGGGGGAGTAAGCCATAAGTCACCAAACCCTAGAACCTCATGGTTGGAAGGCACCTCAAGAGCCATCTAGGATAAAGAATACCTTCTACAATATACTCATCAACCAGTTAGGTAGCCTTTGCTTAAAGATCTTTGATAAGGTAGAAATCACCACCTTTCGAGGTATCCTCTTCTATTTTTACGTAATTATTAAGAAACATTTTGTTTTGTTTTGTCTATATCAAATCTAAATTCTCACATTCACAATTTCTACCCATTTCTCTGAGTTTTGTCTCTTGAGGCCAAAGGGGACATTAGCTAATTCTCATATTGTATGAATTGGTGGCCCTTCCCTTCACTGTATAATTTCTTTTTTTTCTATTCTAAACTTAAATACCACAAAAAGAAAATTTCCACACACAAAGCAGAACACAAAAGAGGATTATATGTGAAATATTTAATCACGATTTCATTCTAATTGCTTCTTTTAAAATAATGCACAATAAATGCTACAATTCTTATTTTCAAAACTTCCCTGCTTGTCTGTGCTTCCTTCAGAACTTCCTTATAGTCTCTTCTGTACATTTAAAAAATGTTTCAATGGCCATCTTTGATTTGGCATCCCAATAGCCTCCCCTTCCATTCTGCCCCACCTCCAATTAAAAACAAAGAGAAAGAAACACAAGAAAAAAACAAATAAGCATGGCAAAGCAAAATGAATCCATACTGTAGCCATGTCTAAAAATGTATATCTCTATACCTTATGTCTATCACCTCTCTTTCAAGAGGTGGGTAACATGCTTCATCTTAGGTCCTTAGGAGATATAGTTGATGATTGCATTGTTCAAAGTTCTAAAGTTTTTCAAAGTTGTTTTTCTTCACAACGTTTTTGTCTTTGCACAAATTCTCCTGATACTTCTTGCTTTCTTCAACATTAATTCATACTACCGAAGATCCTTGGAAAGTGTCTTTTGCACTTTCTAATGACCTTCCATATTCCCATACCACAATTTAGTTATTTTTCCATTTGTTTAAGTGGAAATCTATTCTACTGGTCACTCTCTCTATGTTTAAGCACTATCAAGTTGTTTTTGAAATAATTACTGATTTGTAGTACAGTTTAAGAACAGGCGCTGTTAGGCCCCCTTCCAGTGCTATGGGAGTGAAATATTGCATGCACATTCAGATAGGATCACTGTATCATTACATTTTTATTTTGTCTTAAGACCTCTTATGAAATGAGAGTAATCTGTATTTGTAAATGTAAAAACAAAACACATCAATGAAATTAAAATAAAAACAGAAGTTTTTGGGTAACAGGCATATAGCCTCCTACTGGCTCCACATTGGAAGTCTTTTCAGCCTTCTTGCCTTGAAGTTCATTAGGATAGACCTCAAGATTTCAGGGGCACATCTATCACAGTATGAGGAATGAGGCAGGACCTGAATGGAAGTTTTAGTCTTCTTCAATATAGAGAAAAAATTTAGCATAATTAATAAATTAAAGCCAATTTCTATTCAAGTCCAGTCAATGTTTTTTTAAGGAACAATCTAAGGCACCTCTTTTCTTTATTCTCCGTTCAGTCCCTTCAGGCTTAGGAAGTTTGCTTTGCTCTGTCTCTGATATTATCCATTCTCTTAAATCCCTCCCAGCCCACTTTGTGTTTGATATTTTTCTCCACCAAACTGTGTGTTCAACCCTTCTTTGTCCATTTTGCATAAAAGTGAGGTTTTCATCTGATGCCTACTCCCTCCAACCATTCTACCATATTCATCTACCCTTCCTCTCACATAATCCAATTATGAGAAATAGACATATCCAGTTAGTTTCTACAATGATGTATTTCTTCTCTTACTCCACCTGCTTACTCTGTTTAAACCTTCAAAAAATATCCACCCTTGCACTTTGATTTTTCTTATTTAATTCCCTCAATACCTTAAGAAGACATTCGGATATTGAAGGGATACTTCTTTTTTTCCCTCCTATTAAAATGTCTTTATGACATTATCATGTAGCTCCTTTTAGTTGGTCAAATAAATTTACATTTCTAAGTTTCTCTGTACTTTTGTGCCTGTATTTTAAAGTTTTTACTCAGCTCTGGTCTTTTAATCAGCACATTTATTATAAATGCATAGACGTTGGGTAGAAATCGAAGTGACTGACCTTGAGGACAGGATGTGTGGAAATAATAAGAAAATCACTGGAATCTCAAAAAGCCTGATGAATTTAGAGGCCTGAATATAGTATTGAAAGAAAATAATACAAGAAAAATGTTTAGAAGTAATAAAAATGGGATAAAATTATGACATCTAGAATACAAATATTGTGAACAGAGAGAATCCAAAATCACCAACCACCAGTTAACGTAGTGAATAATCTTTAGGCTTTCAAAGTCATTCAACAATTACTTCAAGTAGTCAAGACAAAGGCTCTTAGTTATCAATTAAGCAAATTCCAATATTTAAGGTAAAACAAAATTGAAATATTAATATTCCAAATACCAGATGAGAAAAAATCATGTATTTTGGAGCTAAGCAAGACCAACTTCTCCATTTTAAAGTTGTGGAAAATAATGACCAGTAAAGGTTAAGTGACTTTCACAAGTTCATATAGGTAATAAGACACGACAAAGAAGCGATTTCAACCTGTGACTTCTGATTCTAAACCAACGCATCTGCCACTAAACGAACAGGATGTAACCCAGGGTTATATATCCTGAGAAGATAAACTCATTTGTCAATGGAAATAGAAGAGATTGTTAAAAAAAAAAACGAAGGCATTGATTCATTCTACACAAGTAAACTAGTATTCTATTTGACGCAAAGATTTCATATTGAAAAAACACAATTAAATCAAGCATAGTTAACAAAAAACCCAAATAAAACCAAATATCTTATAATTCTAGGATAAGAATAATGTTTCAAAAAGAAAATTCTTATAAGTATTTGAATTTCAAAGGGAAATTAAAAAGAAATATTTTTTTAGAGAAAGAAAGATCTAAAAACCCAAACATTTTAAGGGGAATAACAGATTCAGGAGAAGGAAGGAAAATTTGACTGAATTAAAGTTCTTTGGACTAAAGCCTATAGTATCACATGAGTGGATCAATATTTTTCTTGGAGGGTTCATGGTTAATTTTGAGGGATGTTGCTCAGACAAGGAAAAGGACGTTAAGTGATAAGAAGAACTTGGTGAGACATTCCCATCTGAAGAGGGGAGTGGTCCATGAGGTCTTTTGATCCTGGGAGAAAAAAAGAAGCATGAAATAAGAGATTTTAAAAATCACAGGAAAAATAAATAAAGGTGAAAACAAAAAGACTAGAAAAAAAACAAAACTCAGAGCTCATTTACTGCCATACCAGTCAAATTGCCAAAGGATTACTTTATAGAGTTAGGAAAATATAATAACATAATTTATTTCTAGGATCATATAGTCAAGATCCTCAATGAAAAAATGGGAAAAAGAAGTCTAGAATTATCAAAGCTGAAATAAATACTACAAGATAGTACTTTAGTTTAGTATTAGTTAAAAAAAAGGAAAGTTAATCAGCAGAACAGATTATGTATACATAGAAAAGAAGCAAATAAACTGTGGCATAGTGTTTGTTCAGTCCAGTGATGTGCCAGTAAGGCAAAATGGGCTTAGTTTAATGGGTGCTCTTGAGGAGTTTGGCTTTTGTTTACAGTGAAAGTACTTTCACCTGTTAAATGCTAAGCCCCAGGCCCAAAGCCCTATCAGGTGCCAAACCTGTGTGGGAGTAGATTAAGGACTTAAAAGGGGCCAATTCGGGAACCAATGGGTCTCTGGACTCTGGTGTCTAGTCGTTGAGGCAGGACTTGAGAATGCCAGAGGCTTGGCTGAGAGGAGAGGTGAGAAAACTATAGCTGGAAAAAAATCAGAAGCAGAGCCGACCCCTGTGTGGACCCAAGAGTTCGAGCGAGGTCTTGAGGCCGGTGAATATGATTTATGCCGTCTTATTTTTCTGTGGCCTCCTGGCTACTCTTGTGAGGCCGGCCTACTGGGCCTGGAGGCTTGTGTTCACAATACTGGAATGGGGAGGTTGGTTCGCTAATTTGTTGCTCTGGGCCCTGAATAAATTTTTTGATGCCTTCTGCTTGGAGAATTCTGTATACCCAATGATTTTGAACCATTCAGATATTTATATGATCCTTTTTGAGATCATAAATTCGGCCTTCCTACTACAAGTGACTGTAGCAGTTTTATTAAAGATTCACTATTTGACTAAAACTTTTGGGATAATTGGAAAGGAATCTGATAGAAATTAGGTTTAGATCAAGATCTAGAAATAAGGAAGGTGCCTATGAATTGATGAACAAATTACAGTATATGAATGTTCTCAAAAATGCAAACTAATATTGTCGTTGTGTTTGTCTTTCATTTTTGAAGAGGACCATGACATCAGAGAGATGATGACATGACTTGAAGTTGACTTTGATTTGAGTGAGGGATGGCTGTGCAAGGCCACCAGCCTCACTTTCTCCTCCAGAGCCATCTGGGTCCAGTGGCCAGATATTCATTAGGATGACTGGAGGTGGCCCAGGATGCAATTGAAGACCCTGGCCCTTATAGACTAAGATCTTTTCAGGTTCTCACTTTGAGAAAGGTAATGCCCATTCAGTGAATAGGCCCTTTCCCTTCCCTTCCCTTCCCTTCCCTTCCCTTCCCTTCCCTTCCCTTCCCTTCCCTTCCCTTCCCTTCCCTTCCCTTCCCTTCCCTTCCCTTCCCTTCCCTTCCCTTCCCTTCCCTTCCCTTCCCTTCC
>CM053626.1:115196524-115208260 GCA_028646595.1 Phalanger gymnotis | reverse complement strand
AAGGGAAGAGGGGAGAGAATTTGGAACTCAAAGTTTTAAAAACAGATGTTCCAAAACAAAAACAAAAAGTTTTTGCATGCAACTAGAAAGTAGGATAAACAGGCAATGGGGAGTAGAAATTTATTTTGCCCTACAAAATGGAAGGGAAAAAGGGATGGAAGGGGAGTGGGGTGACAAAAGGGAGGGAAGACTGGGGAACAGGGCAACCAGAATATACTCCATCTCGGAGTGAGAGGGAGGGTAGAAATGGGGAGAAAATTTGTAATTCAAACTCTTGTGAAAATCAATGGTGAAAACTAAATATATTAAACAATGAAAAAAAATAAATAAGGGAGATAAAAAGTGAATACAACATTTCATTATCCATTAAACCCAAGAACATAAATATCAGAGAAGGACTGTTTATTCAATGACAACAATTGCTGCATAAAATGGAGGGTAGTTAGGTTGAAATCAGTTTTAAGCCTACAAATAATACCATGTGTGACAATAGGGAACAAACGGATATGTAACGTAATCCAAAAAGTTACAGATGGAAGGAATGAAATAAAGAAGGAAGGGAAAAGGAAAGAGAGAAGGAAGAAAGAAGGAAGAAAGAAGGGAGAAAGAAAGAAAGAAGGAAGGGAGAAAGAAAATTGAAAGAAATGTACTTTACAATTTTGACTATGGTGAAATTTTTAGTATATAAAATCTAAAACACTTTATATGAATAAAGTCAATGCACATAGAATAAGAAGGCAAACAGTAGAGTAGGAAATCATTTACAATAAATATCTCTGATAATCTGATATCTAAGTCATATATGAGATTGAGACTAAGAGATGACTAAAGTATTACCCAATAATTAGTTGGCTAAGGAAAATAATTACTATTTTCTTTTTCTTTAAAAATGTATTTATATCTTTTGCTTGTGCAACAATTCAATCTCAAAATAAATCTCACCCTTCCCTTGCCCAGTAGGTTGTAACAAAGAATCAAAAAGAAAAAAAAGAGAAAAATGTTCATTCTGTAAAAGTAACCAGAACCAAGTCTCCCAGAATATGCAACAGAACACTTTTTCAAAAGAATTTCAAACCATCTACAACCATTTAAAAGATTGCTCCCAATCATTAATTATAAGATGAATGGAAGTGAAAATAACTCTGAAGTTTTGCCTTATAACTCTCCACCTAGAAAAGTTAAAAATGGATACAATTTATTTTTGAGGGATAATAGGCAGTGATATGGCATAGTGGATAGAGTGCTTGGGCCTGGAATCAGAAGGACTCATCTTCCTCTGTTCAAATCTGGCTTCAGACACTGGGGTCTGAGCAAGTCACGCTGGCCAAGTCACTCAACCCTGTTTCCTTCTGTTCCTGATCTGTAAAATGAGCTGGAGAAGGAAGTGACAAACCACTCCACTGTCTTTGGCAAGAAAACACTAAATGGGATCACAGAGAGTCAGACATATCTGAAAAAACTGAACAACACTAGCAATGGGAAGACAGACACATTTATCCAGTTTCACTCAAGCAGTGAATAGTTCCATATATTTTTCAAAACAATTAAGAATTAAGAAACATTAGTAAATAACCTATTTATGTCCTTTTCATAGTCTCTTTACTTTGCATATAAGTCAAGGAGGTCAAAGTCAGATGGAACAATATTGTATATAAGAAGCTAAGTATAACTTTATTTAATTGTAGAAAACAAAACTCAAAGTGACATTAATGCCCATCTACTAGAGGATTATTGAACAAATTACAATCATATGAATGTAATAATATAATATATTAATTGCATTATGAGAAATGAAGAATAGGATAAATTCAGAAAAAAACCTAAAAATTTTGTGAACCTGTGTAGAGCGATGTAAGTTGAATTAGGAGAACAATATGTACGACTAGGGTAATGTAAATAAAAATGCCAATTATGATTAATTGTAATGACCAATCTTAGTCATGGATAATAAATGATGAATCACTTCTCCCTTAATAGAGAAACTGATAGGTAAAGGTTTGTACTCTGGCTCTGCTACTTTCTGATAGAGGACAAGTCAGCTCACTTACTAGGCTTCATGTTCTTTATCTGGAAAATAAGGGGATTGGATTATACGGCTTCTAAAACCCTTCCCTCTGTAAGTCTATGAGCTAGTTCCTATGAGCCAATTACCTGGGAAGGGAATGGGTTGAGTCAATTGGTGATGGGATATCAAAAGGAAATAACAGAGGGAAAGTCTCTTCACCTACAATAGTAATTCACGATTAGAAGGACCTGGTAAGCAGAATATGTGGAAGGATGGAGGGATACATTAGCTTTGGGGAAGGATGGGTTCTGAACATCAAAAATTTTATCAAGTTTTGGGAAATATTTAAGGAATTGGTGAAGAAGGAATGATGGAACAAGGTATGGTAGCTTGTTCCCATAAAGCCTGATATCTTCAGTTGACCAAAGAATACAGCTGCTGATGTTTATGTAGCTTCAAATAGGAGAGGACGGGGCAAGAGCTTGCCTGTACAGTTACTGCATCTTGTTATTTCGTTTCTGTTATTTTATCCTTCCATTGTATATTGACCTCACTGACTCATCCCCTGCACTTCAAGAAAGCTAGTGAAAGGACCTGAGTCAATGACAATTAAATGACTTGTGTAATTTGGTGATGACTTTTTGGGCAGGAGTTCTTGCCAATCCCTCAAACTCAATCCAACCAAAACCTAGGGATGGGAGTGATCTGGACATGAACAATGCCATCACATAAGGGGCTTAGTGTAACATTTCAAAGGAGACATTGTTCTCTGAGATTCTTATAAGATCAGTTGCCCTCGGTCTGTGCAGCACAGGTAAAGTCGACACCATGGCTGCTACCAAGTGGCTACTGCTCCTTTTCTCAGTGGCCCTGTTGGGCCTGAGCTCTGCTCAATACACAGATGAGGGTAAGTGGGAGACACAGAAAATATGTGATCATTTTAGGAGGTTGTTGGGGTGGAAGTCAGGGTATAATTTAAGTGAAGTCATTTGGAGTTTACCATCAGTAATTCAGGTACTTTTGTCTTCCTCAAGTTAGATAAATAGGAAGTTGTATTCTTATTTTCCATGTTCTGATGACTTCAAATCTCTTATCTTCCCAGGGTGACAAGCCAAATCTAACCTGTTCTTTTCTTCAGTCATCTGTGCTTCTTGCAATTCTTCATGCACAATGTTCCATTGTTCTACATTTGCTACTCATCTTCACCTCATTTTGTATCTTATTTTCCAAATATATTTTTTTCCCTAAACAGAATTTAAATCCCTCAATATCAGCAACAGTTTATTCTTTCTTTGTACACCCAGCACCCAACAAAGTAACTGGTATTTATTAAGTACTTAATATATTCTTAATGAATTGAGTTATCTGGCACAAAATATTGAAAAGAAAGTAAAAATTTTCTATGTCTTGTGAAACTTTTCCACTCCTGGGGAAAAATTATGTGCACTTTGGGAAACATAGTGACTGAATTTATGATTTTCCATTCAGATCGTGACATTGTACAGGCATTCAGTTCAATTCTTCCTTTTACTCTATGGACTTCTCTCTTGGCAATGTGTTTATCCAATTTTTCTGAGGTACAGAAGATCTGTCTGAGAGGGGACTGCTCAGGTAGAGACTAAACTATCCCCTAAATACTTTCGAATTTCTCCTCAGTTATCAGGTTCTTTGTTCTGGGTCAAGAGGAAGCTATGTCTTCATAACATCAATAATCAGTCAGTGAACAAACATTTATTGCTGGGGATTCAGTACACAATTGAAGGAACAAAATTAGGGTGAAGCAGTTTCTGCCTTCATGGCGCTGACATGGTAACCAGAAATTACACAAAGATGATTTTTTTAAATTAATAAGGGAACTTCATAAACATAGCTAGTCAAAACGTTTCAAAACATGCCAATATTAGGCATCCTGACCAATAAAGTTAGAGTGACAGAATGAAATTCTATTATTTTTTTATCAGAAATGTTGGCATCATATAGAGTTAGCCAAGTAGGGAAAAATACTAATGTCCAACATATGGGATCTCAGGACTCTTAAGTTACATTAATGTTGTGCCTGTTTCAAATATAGCTGAAATCAAGGGATGTAACCACAGTTCAATGGAGAATAAATCTAAAACTCTTATTCCCAATGCAGATCAATCTGCACCTGCGCAACAAGGTAATGTCTTAGAGAGTTTCTTGGAGTACTGAGGCAGTAACAATTTGCCTAGGTTCATAAGGCCAATAGGTGTGAGAAGTAGAATTTGAACCTAGCACTTAGTGACTCTGAGGCTGGTGTTCATTGTACTGTGCCATTCTGCCTCTCAGTGAGATTTTCATCACCATATAACAGATAAAGAAACTCAGAATCAGAGAGTTTAAATGACACCCCCTGGCATAGCTGGCTAGGAGTTTGAAGGCTATGATGTGGACTCTAATCCCTTCACTCTAGGTCTAGGGAAAAGCAACATGTTGGGTTAAAAGAAATGTATTTGGAATCAAAAGACCTAGTTTAAAATTCTGCCTTTGCCAGTATGACCTTGGGTAACTCACAGAGCCTGGCACATGATTAACTGCTTATTAAACTTTTTGTCTTGACAATCTTCCTTGAATTTCTCCAATTTTCTACATAGAAAATGAAAGAGTTCTATTAGATGGTCTTTAATGTATTCTCCCATTCTTCATTCTATGGTTTAAAATCTTATGTGAAAAACATATCTTCTGATAAGCCAAATATCTTTTTATCATGAGCACATTTTGCTATCTTGAAATCCTAACAATGTGGAAAGGAATTTATTTCCTTCTCTTTGGAAATGGAGGTGTAAGACCAAAGAAAGCTTTATCCAGGTTCAAAGTCATATTGGGCCAAAGTGGGAAAAAGCAAAACAAAAAGGTGAACTAAAGTTAAAATGCAGACAAGTTCATCATTCTTTGTTATTTTGTATTTTCCTCCACAAAACAAGACTCTGTACAGAATACAGGTAAGATTGCTGGGTAGGAAACATTCTTACATGTAGCTGGACTTCACTTCACTTTTCCATTGAAATTGCCTCCATATGCATCATAAAGAAGAATTTTCCAAGCACTTTCATATCATAAATTGGGGAGGAATATGCTTGAGCTTCTCCTCATTTTTCTGGATTTTATCATTCAGAGAGCAATTGTTTTGGGTGTGATCCATGTCAAGGGATGAGGCAATTCATGAGCATCCTTTAGCCCTTTTCAAAAAACAAACAAATGATCATTTCTCCTATCTGAAAATACATGTAGGAACCTTAACTTTTTCACATTCACCCTCTTAAACAGCTAAAATGTACAAGATCATTAATAGTTTCATTCATGACCATAACCAATCTTTAGGATGCTGGCTATCAATATTTAAATCCAATCTCTTCTTCACTTTTCTGCATTTTCTCCTTCCCCCACTTCAGAAATTGCTGTAAATACTTTCACTGTATCATCTTGTTTGACTTCCTTTCACGTCTACTGAGTAGAAGAATGGAACTTTATAAGAAATATGTAAGACGAATGCATCCATAGAGAACATGAGGCCATCCACAAATGAGGGGATGCACATATAAGAAATACATGTGACTAAGACACAGAGGGATAACTCACGCTTTTGATAGAGTGAGGTGCCCAGGTCTTCTACTGCTGTCATTCTATGAGTCGAGGCCAGGCCTGTTCCTTGACAATGATGATCTTCCATCACGTAATCCCATCCAGGTTTACCCTGAGCCTGGGACGAGCAAGGATCTCTGAGATCCTCATTAGTTCTCCATCAGGTAAGCTTGGGTCACCCATATTCAACACTACAGGGAAGGTAGCAAGGGCTCCAAGCTTTGGACAATTAGCCTATGTCAGAATGCATTCTATCTGCATTCAGTGCATATCAGGCCTTTTCCTTCATCTGACTTTTCTATATCTCTGCTGTTTCTTCTCAGATGAACAAAATTCACAAGATCCACTAACTGGACTACCACCAGATGACTCCC
The DNA here is from genome assembly GCA_028646595.1 of Phalanger gymnotis. Classification (NCBI taxonomy): domain Eukaryota; kingdom Metazoa; phylum Chordata; class Mammalia; order Diprotodontia; family Phalangeridae; genus Phalanger; species Phalanger gymnotis. Next base: position 115,202,278 of record CM053626.1, on the reverse strand, counting down.
AGCAGGGTGATCAGGACTCTGGCAATCAAGAAGGTGGACAGCAGGGAGGCGGTCCAGGTCGTCAGCAGGGAGGACCTCAAGGTGGACAGCAGGGAGGCGGTCCAGGTGGTCAGCAGGGAGGACCTCAAGGTGGACAGCAGGGAGGCGGTCCAGGTCGTCAGCAGGGAGGCCCTCAAGGTGGCCAGTGGGGAGGCCGCCAAGGTGGTCAGCAGGGAGGACCTCAAGGTGGACAGCAGGGAGGCGGTCCAGGTGGTCAGCAGGGAGGACCTCAAGGTGGACAGCAGGGAGGCGGTCCAGGTCGTCAGCAGGGAGGCCCTCAAGGTGGCCAGTGGGGAGGCCGCCAAGGTGGCCAGCGGGGAGGTCGTCAAGGCGGTCAGCAGGGAGGCCCTCGAGGTGGCCAGCAATGAGGTCATCAACTCTCCCCACCATCAAGGTACTTCATTTTTCTTTTTAGTAAACCAGCGTCCATGTTTGAATATGTATTGGTTGTCAACTGACATCTTATCAGACCCCAAATATCTTTTGACCTCTTTCCCATTTTCTATTAGTCTGACTTTTCTTCAGTTTTCTTTTCTCTGAACTATTTGCTCACCTTTGCTTCTGTCTGCCCCATTGTTGCTAATAAGAACAGAGACAGAGAAAGAGATAGAGTGAAAGAGATAATGAGGGGCAGAGTGAGACAGAGATATAGCAAGAGGGAATGAGAGAGAGAGAGAAAGAGAGAGAGAGAGAGAGAGAGAGATCAAAACCTCACCTATTCTTTTCCCCCTTTCCTTCATGCTACTGCTACCTATCCCTGCCCAGTGTCCCTCTCCAAATTTTGTTTTGCTTCTTTTTTAAAATTGTAGCTATGTATGATTTTGTCGTTGCCATTGCCTTCAGCCCGGGTATCAAATTAAGCACATTTCAACTCCTATAAACTCCCTTTTTTGTTTCAGTGCATGACAAGGAAGGTGTATGTTCAGGAGGCAGCCTTCAAGTTCTCAAGTGGACCCAGATTTTGGGACAATACATACCTCTTCATCTTCTCCATGACGTTCTTTACAGTACCAATAAACACGCTAGTAGTTAAACATTGACTCCTGCTTCTCTTACAGTGTTTTGTGTCACTCATCTTTCAGCATACTGGGTTCTAGAAACAGGGACAGAAGTATGGTCTCAAGCCACTTGGTGCTTGACTGATTCCATATTATTCCATCAATGTATAGCCGTGATCTGGACTTAGTGGCATAGTTTTGAGTCTCCAAAATTGACCTTGCTTAAGGTTGGATAGGGACTATCCACATAACAAATGTTCAAGTTCATGGTACTTGAAGGTTATCAAGAATAAAATATTAAGAGTTGCTCAACCCCCTGTATAACCTTAAAATCATTTCCTTGGAATAGAGTCTGAGTTTTTCTCTTTTCCTTTTATTTCTGAATAGAGCTAAAAAATCTAAGAGAAAATGCCATAAACCACTCTTGGTCAGTTAGATATAGAGAAAGACAGAAAACAAAGAAATCAAAAGAAAACCAAAAATAAACAATTTCTGCTCTCAACTAGCTCATAGTCTAATGGCAGAGATAACAGTCAAACAAGAATGTATGTCAAATGTAGCCCAGAATCGACCAGTCTCTAACCTGGGAATGGACAGAGCTGAGAAGAGCAGGGTAGAGGCAGGTGGGTCAGGAATCAAGTAAAAGTTTAATTAATTTCAGAGTGAGTAAGACAAGTTTGTCTATGGAAGCCTCCCTCAGGAGAAGGGCCTCTCTTCCTGTGCAAAGACAGGTTTTGTATACCTCAAAAACCCACAAGGGAGGGGATCACAACACAATCATTCTTAGGTCTTGAAACAGATTGCATTTTAGGACCCAGAGTGCAGGGATTTTAGGGACGAGACAGGTGCTCTTGAGTCCTGTGGGCACGGTTTTTAAGTTGATTGCCTCAAGTCTTAAGGGTGGTTGAGCCTTGTGATTATTCATTGGGGTAAAAAACCAGAGTTAGCATGATGGGAACAGGAGTGTGATTACCTTTGTTTTGGTTCACTTGGCATTTACAAACTTAGGAATTTGTGAATCGTTAGCACATCTGGATTTCTGGTTTATTCCTTTCTGGTGTATTTTCTGATGTTGGCTGGGGCTATGGCTCCCAGGACAGAAGCTCCTGGACAATATGGGAGTTCCAACCAATTTAGATAGTATAATCATTACAACATATCATACGAATTAGTGTGAGAATCCTAAATCTCATGACATTCTCTCCTTTTTGTCAAAGGCTGTGAGAACTCTGCAGATGAAGAAGGAACATTCACATGAAATATGATTTTGATTTGATGTAAGGCAAGAGAAAATAAGTGAGATACAAGACAAACACCAAAAAAGTGACAAGGCAAATAAGCAGGAGAAACATTACAGCAATGAGGGTAAAGAGGAGAATGCAACCAGGAGAATAAGTCAAAGGAAGTTGAGAGGGAGAGCTACTTCAGAACATTTTGTCCCCTATTCCATAAATCTTCTGCTTGCCAACTTAGAACACTCAAGTGGTCCTCTGTGAGTGAGGACTGGTTGGCCTAGAAACAACATTGCTTCTCATGAAGGGCACATGCCTCTCCTTGGTCAACAGTTAGGGTGTCCAGCAGCAGTGATTTTGCAGTATCTATCATGAAGGCAAGTGAAACTATCTGCATTTGGAGGCTGCTGATGAGCCTTCAAGTATACTGCAGGCCTGTGGCTAACTCTGCCAACAGGTTCTTAAAAGACTGGTCCAGTGGGCCAAAAGTGGCTGTGATACCAGTCAGGGACCAGATGGTCACCAACAAAGCCTCAATAGCAGGAAATGGACACTTTACTATTGGCGGAGGGAAAACCTTAACCAGAGAGTAATTTCAGTGTAGTGGGTCTCTGGCAATAGGGATGATTTGGGCATGGTATAGACAAGAGTGCCAAGACCTTCCCAGAAGGGAGAGAAACTGTGGTATAGAGTAGAACAGCATAAGAAGAACAGTCCTGAAGAAGGGGCAATCCAATTGCAAAGGCGGGTACAAGAGGATAAATCCTAGGTGGAGTGAGTGAAACTCAAGGAGTAGAGTACTTCCAGGCATTGGACCAAGAAACCATTCTGGGATTCCCAGGCTATGCCAGAAATTGAATAGATTCCTTTAGAGTTGCCTTTGTTTGGGACAAAGGTCAATGGTGTGATGCTGATTTGTTAGGGCAGGCTCTCACATTATACTTGTTACATGGGTATTCATACTGTTATAAGAATCTCCCACTCCAGTCCCATTCAGGGATCTTGTGGCCCAGATGCTGGCCAGAGGAATCAAGTGAGGCATATAGGGAAGTAACCCAAGAGGAATTCAGGATGAAGGTGGAATTGTGTTGCACTTCTACCCAGAATGCAGAGTGGAGGTTAAGTTTCTAGAGCCTCTGAGTGTAACAAACCCCATAGATAAGGGTCTAATATGCTAGAGTAGTTAACTTCTCTCCTTCTTGGTTAGGGTGCTTCCTTTCCTCACAGACATGCAAACTTCCAGGCATTTTAATGCTTGATACTGTTGTAGCACTATAAGATACCAGATAGAGGTGAAGGTAGGCTCCTCCCTTTATAAAAGGAGCAGTGGAGGACAGGTTGGCTTCTCAGCCCAACTAGGAGGAGGAGTTTTTGGAACATTCTGTCTCAGTCAATAAAATAGGACCCTCCCACTGGGGTCATGATCCATGTTTCTAACACAGAGGCAGTGTCGAAAGCTTGAAGGGCCAGCACTGTGAGTTGCTTGCCAGAAATTTTGTTAAATTGAGGGACATGGAATTTGAGCCTGCTGATCAGAGTAAGGAGATAAGGAGTAGAAAAATTTCACAAGCCATACAGATTTGAAATGAGAGCACCATAAAAACAAAAGGAAGAAACCCACAAAAATAAGAAGCCAGAAATTGCTCCTTCCACAGACATTGAGATTGGTACTAAGAGGACAGTAGCAAGAAAGTAAAGGCTTAGTTCATAGAGGGAGTAACTGCAAACTTCAATCCATGTCTTGTCTCTTGGGTTAGTGATTTGTATATGTTGTCATTTGCTTTTAAAGCTGGGGCTCTTCGGAATAACTGTCTTAGATGTTAGTTGCTTTGGACCCCATTTTGTTTTCAAGATCAAGTCACCAGTATATTTCAAAATCAAAGTGGGTAGTGTTGCTCTTTTGAAATATGACAGGAAGGTTCAAGCCTCTACTCACCCATGACTGGCAGCAGTGGTGGTGGTGAGCAGGACTTCAAAAGTCCCTTTCCACCATGGCCCCAAGGAGTTTCTTCATTGGTGGTTTTTCCAATAATTCCAGTCACTGGATTAGATCAGGAGCCCAGTATTCATTGGAATTCCTATAGAATGAGATTGTGAGACAAGTTGGTGTGTTTCTGAGATTTTCTGCACCAACCCAGTAAAGTATCACATAAGGTAACCTTTGGTGGTATGCTTCCCAACCATGAGTAGAGTGGCACAAGGCATTTTGTTACTATCTCATAAGGACTAAGCTTGTGGGAACTATATGGTCCAGATCTAAGTCTCAACAAGACAAAAGGAATGGCTTTGTGATAGCATCAGTTTATTTATCTTTAAAACAAAATGTTTAAACTAGATGATCTCCAATGGGTTTTCCAACTAAAAAGCAGTTGGGATTCAAGTCTATTACATTTGTTTTTTATTTTATTTTAATCGTTATTTATTTATTTACTATTTTTAGTTTTCAGTATTAATTTTCACAAGAGTTTGAATTACAAATTTCCTCTCCATTTCTACACCCCCCACTCCAAGATGACATATATTCTGATTGTCCCATTCCCCCGTCAGCCCTCCTTCTGTCACCCCACTCCCCTCCATCCCCTTTTCCCTTACTATCTTAATTGTATGCACAAAACTGTTTTTTGAACATCTTTTTGAAAACTTTGAGTTCCAAATTCTCTCCCCTCTTCCTTTCCCACCCACCCTCCCTAAGAAGGCAAGCAATTTAACATAAGCCACATGTGCATCATTATGCAAAACGCTTCCACAATACTCATGTTGTGAAAGATTAATTATTTTGCTCCTTCCTATCCTATCCCCCTTTATGCAGTTTTCTCCCTCGACCTTGTCCCTTTTCAAAAGTGTTTGCTTTTGATTACCTCCTCCCCGTATCTGCCATCCCTTCTATCATCCCCCCTTTTAATGTCCTTCCTCCTTCTTTCCTGTGGGGTAAGATACCCAATTGAGTGTTTATGTTATTTCCTCCTCAGGTCAAATCTGATGAGAGCAAGATTCACTCATTCCCCCTCACCTGCCTTCTCTTCTCTTCCTACAGATCTGCTTTTTCTTGCCACTTTTATGAGAGATAATTTACCCCATTCTATCTCTCCCTTTCTCCCTCTCTCAATACATTCCTCTTTTATCCCTTAATTTGATTTTATTTTTTTAGATATCATCCCTTCATATTCAACTCACCCTGTGCCCTCTCTGTCTATGTGCGTATATATATACACATATATATGAAATATGTATGTATGTATGTATGTATGTATGTATGTATGTATGTATGTATATTCCCTTCAGCTACCCTAATACTGAGGTCTCATGAATTATACACATCATTTTTCCATGTAGGAATGTAAACAAAACAGTTCAACTTTGGTAAATCCCTTATGATTTCTCTTTCTTGTTTATCTTTTCATGCTTCTCTTGATTCTTGTGTTTGAAAGTCAGATTCTCTATTCAGCTCTCGTCTTTTCACTGAGAAGGCTTGAAAGTCCTCTATT
>CM053626.1:115152334-115189561 GCA_028646595.1 Phalanger gymnotis | reverse complement strand
TTTGGGAGTATATCGCCAAGACAAACCCAGGGCCTATATGAACATAATTATGAAATACTTTTCACACTAATAAAGTCAGATCTAAACAAATGGAAAAATATCAGTTGCTCATGGTTAGGCTGAGCTAATATAACAAAAATGACAAATTTATCTAAATTAATTTATTCATTCAGCCCCATAGCAATCGAGCTACCAAAAATTATTTTACGGAGCTGCATAAAATAATAACAAGATTCATCTGGAAGAACAAGAGGTCTAGAATATCTAGGGAAGTAATGAAAAGAAATGCTAGGGAAGGTGGCCTAGTCATACCAGATATTAAACTGTATTATAAAGCAGCAGTCATCAAAACTACCTGGTACTGGCTATGAAACAGAGTCGTGGATCAGTGGAATAGGATAGGTACACAAGACTCAGTACTCAATGACTATAGCAATCTACTCTTTGATAAACCCAAAGAATCCAGCCTCTGGGATAAGAATTCACTATTTCACAAAAACTGCTCAGAAAACTGGAAAATAGTAGGGCAGAAACTGGGCATAGACCAATATCGTACACCACATACCAAAATAAAGTCAAAATGGGTTCATGATTTAGGAATAAAGGCTGATACTATAAGCAGTTTGGGAGAGCAAGGAATAGTTTACCTATCAGATTTATGGGAAAGCAAAGAATTCATGACCCAACAAGAGATAGAGAGCATTAAAAAATGCAAAATGAATAATTTTGATTATGTTAAATTTAATTGTTATTGTATAAACAAAGCCAATGCAACAAAGATTAGGAGGGAAGCAGAAAACTGGGAGAAAATCTTTACAACTAGTGTCTCTGATAAAGGCCTCATCTCTAAAATATCCAGGGAACTGAGCCAAATTTATAGCAATGCAAGTCATTCCCCAACTGAGAAATGGTCAAAGATATGAACAGGCAGTTTTCCGAGGAAGAAATTAAAGATATCTATAGGTATATGAAAAATTGCTCAAAATCACTATTGATTAGAGAAATGCAAATCAAAACAACTCTTAGGTACCACACCTCTCCTGTCAGATTGGCTAAAATGACAAAACAGGAAAATGATAAATGCTGGAGAGGATGTGGGAAAATTGTAACATTGTAACATTGCTAATGGAGTTGTGAACTGATCCAGCCATTTTGGAGAGCAATTTGAAACTATGCCCAAAGGGCTATAAAAATGTTCATACCATTTGATCCAGCAATATCACTTCTAGGGTTGTATCCCAAAGAGATTACACAAGTAGGAAAAGGGATATGTATGAAAATATTTGTAGCATCTCTTTTTCTAGTAGCAAAGAATTGGAAATCAAGGGGATGCCCATCAACTGGGGAGTGGCTGAACAAGTTGTGGTATTTGAAGGTAATGGAACAGTATTGTGCTGTAAGAAACGGGGAAGATACGGAATTCATAATAACCTAGAAAAACTTACATGATATAATGCTGAATGAGCAGAGCAGGACCAGGAGAACATTATATACAACTACAGATATATGGATTCTGTGATGCCTAACCCTGACAGACTTCGCTCTTCTTAGCAATACAAGGTTCAAAGACAACTCCAAAGGACTCATGATCGAGAGAGCTATCTACATCCAGAGAAAGAACTGAATGCAGATTGAGGCATACTGTATGCTCTCCATTTTTTTCCCTTGGTTTTTCTTTTTTTTTTCCTCTTTTGTTTTTGTTTTTTTTTCTGGTTTTGTTTCTTCTTTATCATGATTCATTCCATCGGTCATAATTCTTCTTTACAACTTGACTATTGTGTAAATAATTTCAACGCAAAATTATATGTAGAAGATATATTGGATTACATTCCATGTTGGGGAGGGAGCAGGGGAAGGGTGGAAAAAAATCTGGAACTCAAAGTTACGTGAACTGAGTGTTGTAAACTAAAAATAAAAAAAAAATCTTCATTATAAAAAATAAAAACAACAGAATTGGAAAGGGCTTTGGAGGTCAGCTAGCTCAACACCTTCATTTTAATTTTTATAGATGAGTAAAGTAAGGGTCAGAGAGTTTAAGGTCACTACCAGGTCACCACCAGTCTGGGTTAAGCCCCTGTGATAAAACATATGTATGTAGTCACAGGAATGTCCCAGCCTGTCCATTTAGATAGAGGCCATCTCTCATGGGGCACCAACCGCTATCTTGGTCACACCACTGCCATTAGATGACAAATAGCCTATTCTTCCCTCTTCTTTCCTTGCTTTACTCGAGAATTCTCGCAAAATTCCACCACCACATAAAAACTACTCTGTCACACCATGTCTAAGAAGGCTACTTGGCCTCGAGGTACTGCCCATCTCCCAATAGCACCAATTCTTTTGCTATATCAGCCAGTCCAAGACATGACTCACCAATACCATTTAATTGGTTTTGTCCAACTGCCATCCTTTACCCTAAATTGTCCTGGTTTCTCTAACCATTACTCCTGCCCCCTCCTCCATTCCAAATGGTATACCGACCTTTCAGGCATTTTAGAAAAGATTTTGCTTTAAAGGGATTTACTATAAGGTAAACTTAGAAGCTTGAATGAGGGCATAATAAATAAAAAGGAATAATATTTACAAGTTACAAGTATGGATTATTCTTGGTCTTGCCTGCTAACTATAGGAAATTAAGATTTGCTTTTTCTTAGCTGCTGTTCCTTTCCTTCTGGGTCTTCTTCTGTCAGGTTTTCCCCTTCATATTAGTTCAGTTCTAGCTCTTTTATTGTAGCTTTGGATGGCAAAGTCACTGTGTCTTGACCCTTTCCTCCAATAATGGTTCTAGGGTCAAGGGCCTGGAGCAGGTTTCATCATTTCCATGGAGTAGATTCCATACCTATTAACTATGACCTGGACAAATGCCCTGGTTTCTAGGCAAAAAAGAGATTCATCTATAAATTTTTGCTAATATCTCCCCTCAGTTTTCTGGTCTGGAGCTTCCTACCTTTTTCTAAAGAAGGGATTGTCAACCATGAGGCATCCATGGATAGATTTCAGGATGTCCATGAAATTGGATGAGAAAAAAATCACCATAATGAGGCATGGCCTTGTCTGTATCTTTCATACTGTTTTCAGTGTGGAATCTCTTGTAAAAAGAGTAATTCTATGGTTCTTAGTCAGTCCAACCCTGCCTTTTACAGACTGACAGCTGCTCCAGACACTATTCACCACCACTTAGAGTTGGCCATGGCCATAAGGCACAATCCTGGGAGGCCTCCAGATGAAGGGAATTAACAGGTGCGTTTGTACCACAAGGGATAAAATAAAGACCTGCCATATGGAGATAATGAAGAATATCTTTGTTGAGGAAAACAACTTGTAACTTACCTCTATATTGATGCACTATGGCCTGATCTCAGACCTCACCTCTCAAGGCCCCTTCGGATTTCACTGTGGTCTTGGTTTTGATACTGCTTTTCTTTTATACATGGCTTACTGCCTTATGCCTTCAGTTCTTGAACTTACATTTCATGTAATTGATGTTGTAATGTTAATATGTTATATTACCTGAAGAGTAGATTCCCATCTAGTATCCTCCCTCACCTAGGTTCCTCAAATAAGGAAGTCTTTTGTCAGCACTATGGGAAAGAAAAGATTCTTCTCACACATTAGATCCTATAGCATGTCATACTATTCTGATATTGAATATATCACTGAGTTTTTGAGTTTATCCATGTGGTTAATCGTTCCACTGAAGCCTTCCATGTCTGTCCATCTTTAAGAGGACTAAACCATGCTCACCCCACAATTAATATGCAATGTTACCGATGAACCATATGAGTTCTCACTATTTGACCAGCCCATCTCCCATCAACAGCCAAAGGACAATGGAGAGGTGAATGGTGGATATGAGTAGGCTACAACTGAGGAATTACTGAAGAAAAGCAATAGAAAAGATGTTGTCAAAGAAACACGTAGCTATCATAAATGAGGAATTATTGAGAAAAAGCAATAGAAAAGATGTCATCAAAGAATCATGTAACTGGAAATTCAGACATGTTCAGACCTATTTCTATATAGACCTATTCAAACTGATTCCCCTACTGAGAAGGAAAAGTGTGCAAAACATAGCTGAGAATCCTGGGAGCTGTAGTTCTGGAAGAAAGGTATTATCTCATAGCCCTGAAAGAGACTGGGAACGTAGTGAATTTTTTGAGCTGGAAGGGTTCACATTAATCATACAATTCTTTGAACTAGAGGGGGTTGAGTAGGGAGAGGTTAGATGGAGTGAGAGGAAGGATATTGAGAGTGCTGTTATGGTGACAACAATAGCAGCAGGAGAGGTGGTGCCAGAGATGGATGATCAAAAAGGGAGAGATATGCCTGTGTAGACACTTGTGATTCACATTCCAAGGCTATGCCTTACACTTTTGAATGATTATAAGAGCTAACACTCCCTGTTTTCCTCTCCTATGCTTGTTTTTTTCTTTAAACAAATGCTTGTATTTCTTTCTATTTCTTTCCACTGTTACCTTTCCGTGATTTTTGTTTCATGTAAAAATCCATGATTGACCATGACTGCTTTGTGTTATGTGCTCAAATGTTTTATTCTTTGCTAGGAAAATACAAAATGAGTATGCAAGTGGCTATCTGGAAGTACACAGTATTTAACTTGGATATCTTGTTCTCTGTCCATAACATTAAGCATTATTCTCTGTGCCAGAGGATTTTGTAGTGATTTTCTTTAATCACTTTAAGAGCTACTACTACACTAAGCACACTATGTTTAGGTGTTACTGAGATTCTAGAACTAGAGGGTAAAATAGAAATGGAAAGAATCTACCAATCACCTCCTGAAAGAGATCCCAAAATAAAAACTCTCAGGAACATTATACTCAAATTTCAGAGCTCCCATGTCGAGCAGAAAATTTTTCAAGCAGTTGACTTTGCTTATACTTAAAAGATATTAAATAAAGTTGCTCTTAAATATAGTAGCTCTTACATAGAAGTACTATATTAAGTACTTTATTTACAAGCTACTATAACAGCAAAACAAAGCAACCGGTTCAATCCTATGCTAAAGCTAGCTATGTGTTATAACTCTTCTCAGATCTCTATAATACAGGGTCTTCAGATGAACCTCCTGTCTCCAAGAGAGGGTAGTAGTGGAGTTAGGGACCAAATTAAGATCACAACATAGGCCACCTGGTGGGGGGGTTATGGTCTGAAAAGAATCACCTTTTTTGTTCAATTGGGAGGAGGGAATAAAAAAGAGTGATTACATGGCCAAATTTTGCTAAATAGGAAAACCTGCTGGTTACAAATGTATACCCAATTAATTAAGCAGGTGAGTTGATCATATAGCAAAAACTCATATGTTCCATTAGTATCATTGAAATTATTATAGGGGGAGAGGCAGAGCCAAGATGTCATAGTACAAGGAGGGACTCACTGGAGGTCTCCCCCAAACTCTTCCAAATATCTTCAAATAACTCTACACATTCTAGAGGAACAGAACCAACAAAAAGAAAGAGTGTATAATTGTTCCAGCCCAGGAAACTTTAGAAAATTGGAAGAAAAGGTCTGTTGCACCAAGGTGAGAGAGGAGTCTAATTAAGTGCAGGCCATACCAGTGCAGACCTGGTCCCTGCAAACCAGGTGCAGGCCTCAGGGTGACTGAATCAATGGCAGCAGTGGTGGTTTGTAGGCCTCTCAACCCCTAGACTACAAAGACAACTTAGAAAGTGAGTTCAAAAAAAGGTCTGTCACATCTGAGTGAGAGTGGAGCACAGTCCAGTACAAACATGGCACCAAAAGCAGGAGTAGGCCTTGAGAGCCACTGAATCAGTAGCAGCAGCTGCCTCCAGAGCTCTCAGCCCACATATGGTAAGGGGATTGAACAATTTGTCAGAAGGAGATTATAGGGGTCTGTTTCCTAGCACTGAGGCAGGATTTTATTGCTTTTTCACATACTTGGATCTACATTGCTATCCTGGGTGGCAGTCCCAGGGTTAGGAGGAGCACTAGTACATGAGAGCTTATTGCCACAGTGGAGCAGGGATCCTCTTCATAGTTCCAGGGAAAAAAAAGGGTACTTGTTGTCATTCACAGACCAGAGCAAAAGCCAAGAGAGTAGTAAACACACCTCTCCTTAGATCATACCACCTTGGAAGAACCGAAAACTTAAATGTCCCTAAAAAATATTTCTGAAACAGTGCACCCTCAACTCTGGAACCAGAGCCCTACTATAACAAAGCATTAAAAGTCAAATAATTGTCTTGGAAATGAGCAAACAATAGAAACATTCTGGCTGTGGAAAGTTACTATGGTGACAGATCAAAATACACCCATACATTCAAAGCCTCAAAGAAAAATATAAATTGGTCTCAGGCCATGGAAGAGCCCAAAAGGGATTTTGAAAATCAAGCAAGAGAGGTAAAGGAAAAATTGGGAAGAGAAATGAGAGTGAAGCAAAAAAATCATGTAAAAAAATTGTCAACAGCTTGGTAAAGGAGACCCACCCAAAATTACTGAAGAAAATAACACCTTAAAATATACTAACCCAAATGGCAAGAGGTCCAAAAAGCCAATAAGGAGAGGAGTGCTCTCAAAAGCAGAATTGGCCAAATGGAAAAGGAGGTCCAAAAGCTCACTGAAAAAAAAATTCCTTAAAAATTAGAATGGAGCAAATGGAAACTAACAACTTTATGAGAAATCAAGAAAGTATAAAACAAAAAGAAAAGAATGAAAAAAAAATAGAAGACTATGAAATATCTCATTGGAAAAATCACTGACCTGGATAATAGATCCAAGAGAGATAATTTTAAAATCATTGGGCTACCTGAAAGCCATGATCAAAAAAAAAAAAAAGAGCCAGGGCAGCTAGGTGGCACAGTGAGTAGAGCACTGGCCCTAGAGTTAGGAGGACCTGAGTTCAAATCTGGCCTCAGACACTTGACAGCCTTAAGAGGTATGTGACATTGGGCAAGTCACTTAACCCCAATTGCCCTGCCAAAAAAACCCCAATAAAACAACCAACAAAAAAGAGATTAGATGTCATCTTTCAAGAAATTATCAAGGAAAACTGCCAGGATATTCTAGAACCAGAGGTTAAAATAGAAATTCAAAGAATCCACTGAGTACCACCTGAAAGAGATCCCAAAATGAAAACTGCCAGTAGTATTATGGCCATATTGCAGGATTCCCAGGTCAAGGAGAAAATATTGCAGATAGCCAGAAAGAAACAATTCAAGAATCATGGAGTGGAGACATTCAATGAAATAGAAGACTTTCAAAGATTCTTAATGAAAAGACCAGAGTTGAATAGAAAATTTGACTGTCAAATACAAGAATCAAGAGAAGCATGAAAAGGTAAACAAGAAAGAGAAATGATAAGGGACTTATCAAAGTTGAACTGTTTACATTCCTTCATGGAAAGATGTTATTTGTAACTCATGAGACCTTTCTCAGTATTAGGGTAGTTGAAGGAAATACATACACACACATACATATATAAGTATATATATATATATGTATATATATATATGTATATACATATATAAATGTATACTTACATACATATACATACTATACATATATATATATATATTTAGGGAGAGAGAGAAAGAGAGAGAGAGCGAGCACAGGGTGAGTTGGAACTCAAAGTTTTAAAAATTAATGTTAAAAATTGTTTTTACTTATAACTAGGGAAAATAAAATAAAAAATACCAAAATTAAATAAATTGTGATAGGAGTTTGAATACTGTCATTTGGAATTTGCAGTTTAGTGGTATAATAACTTCCTCTCAGCCCTGAGAGTAATTTGATTTGGGGGACTCAGAGACTTGAGTTATACCCAGGAGAAAAAGGATCTGAGACTTTATGAACTGAGCAGTAGTGGCAATAGGGGAGATGACATCCTCTGCTCTTCTTAGGACTTAATGAGCTGTGCTAGAGCGAAGCAATGACACAGGGACAATGGGCATGGAGAAAAAGAGAGAGACAAAATTGGATTCTCAGATCATTTCAGACATTTTAAAATAAAGAATTTAGACTGAACCTAATGGTTGTAATATCTTTTTTTTTTGTTTTTTTTGGAGGGCAGGGCAATTGGAGTTAAGTGACTTGCCCAAGGTCACACAGCTAGTACATGTGTCAAATGTCTGAGGCCAAATTTGAACTCAAGTCCTCCTGACTCCAGGGCTGGTGCTCTACTCACTGCGCCACCTAGCTGCCCCTGTAATATCTTTTTTAAGGATTAAAAAAAAATCCTGAAAGGTCTACTCTTCCCTGAGCTTCCCCTCCCCATGACTTTCTAGTAACAGGTACTATTATATAATCTTTTAGATTCCTTTATCTTAGCATTTCTTGCACCTAGGTTTTTTGTCAAATTTAAAGAAACCTGGGTACAGTCACGAAGGCTTTTGTTATGCACATACTTTGTGCTTAAAAGGGGAGCAAACAAAAGAAGTCAAGGGTTAGTTGGAAATACATAAGATTTAAATTAAGACAGTGGCAAACTTCGGTCCACATCTTAAGAATTTTCCTAACTGGGGGCTCTGAACTATTGTAACAATATTTATAACTTTTCAATGAATATAAGCACCACAAAATAGTAGATCAAGGGACATGAATTTCAGGGAATTGTATTCCCTCATAGCCCAAATTACGCTAATTGATTTAATGAGGTGTGAGTGGGTGTTTCTCTAGCTGCTGATATGAAAATGAAATATAGCTTTGCTTGGGAGGACTTTCAGAAGTGAAAGAGAGAATAAAGAGGACTGAGTACTGACTGGCTGCCTTCCACAGACCATTGCATTGCCCACTACTAATAGAAATTGAGGAAGATCCCTAATAGTTAACAAGATAGTCTAGAAATTAACTTTCAACTTAACCATCTCTGATTTTTGGTTTCTCTGTTTCTTTTAAATAATTTTTCTCTAGCTGATTATTTTTAAGAATGTTTTTCTTCTCCTCTTTAGATCTGGCTATTCAAACTTCTGGAGAAAGGAAAAGAAGCTACCTTATAACAATCTGAATGATTTCCATAAATCTGCTGCCAACAGTAGGGTGGTGGTCATCCACTGACTTGCTGCCTTCCTCGCCATGACTTAATTTAATAACAAAAATGAGAAAAGTTTCCATTTTCTTCTGGACAACAATTTCTCTCTCACTCCTTTGATCTTCCAAAGAAAATATAAGGCTGTTCAGAATAGCTATTCACTGGGGCACTGGATTATTATCTCATAAAACAGCATGGGTCTCCTATTATCCCCTAAGTAAAGCTGCCATCACACTGGAACAAATAGGCAGAAAGTAACAAGTCTTTGAACACCAAGAGGAGAAGTTGAAAATAATATGTGGATCTATAGCATATCAGGAATGCTTCATTATTCTTCACTAGAAAGGCACAGATATAAAATGCTAGAAGAATGGAGAGGAACATGTAGGTTCTATCATCATACCAAAAATACCCCAAGGCTGAGATTAGGGAGAGATATCTGGCCCAATTCCCTGCTCCTCAATAAAGGAGAACATCTAAGTTTCCTGGAAAAAAAATCTATTTCTAAAAAAACTCAAAAGATCTCTCAGAAAGAGACCCTAATAATGTTTGCTTGGAAACTTCTTTCCAGGTCTTAATGCCTTTCATTAAGAATCTTTTCCAACAGAAATCACTCTAGCCTGCACTTAAATTTCTCTCCTCTTTTGGCCAGCATTCTTGTTTTAAAACTTATTCATATACTTTAAGAGAGTGAGTCAATGCACCCCTTACCCTTCTCTTCTTCAAGTTAAGTAAGCCTAATTCCTTTAATGTTTCCTTAAGGATGTTCTTCAGTTATTTTTCAGTTGTGTCTGACTCTTTGTGACCCCATTTGGGGTTTTCTTGGCAAAGATACTGGAATGGTTTACCGTTTCCTTTTCTAGCTCATTTGAGAAAACTGAGTCAGAGATAGGGTTTAGTGACTTGTCCAAGGTCATACAGCTAGTGTGAAGTATCTGAGGTCAGATTTGAATTCAGGAAGATGAGTTTTCTGATTCCAGGTCCTAGTGTTCTATTCACTGAGTAACCTAGCTGGTATTCCTTAGGCAATAGCAAATGTATTTGTTGGCATATGTTTCCTTAGAAATAGCAAATGCAGGGATCTAGACCCTGCAGCCATATTCAGTCCAGGATTTATGAAACTTAAGAGGCTGTTTTTTGCAACTCGCCACTATAATAAACAGGCTAAGTGGGATGAGAAGTAGCTTGAGGCTGTACAGATCTTTCTTTCTCTAGTTATATTTCTGAATCCCAAAACTACTGGGTGTGTATTGCTAATATTCTGTACTGCTGGGTTCTGTCTGTAGGAGGCTTTTTTTTTTCTGGGAATAGGGTAATAGAAAAATAGAATTTAGAGAAGATGGTGAAGGATTCTGGATGGTTACAAGAGGACTAAATTTTTTCAGAATAAAAATATATTTTGATGTTCCTTTGATTTTTCAGAGCTTGTTGTGTACCCTTTTATGCAGTTATCATATTCTGTTTTGTTTTCTAGCATTTTATAGCATTCATCCAGTTGGAGTAGCTTCAGAGGTCATGTAGTTAGATCTACATAATACACCAAACTAATGGTCAGTGTACTAATTTCTCTCCCATTATTGCTGTTTTTGTTCAGTCATTTTGGTTGTGTCTGACTCTTTGTGACCCCTTTTGGGGTTTTGTTGACAAAGATACTAGAGGAGTTTGCCATTTCCATCTCCTGCTCATTTCTTAGATGAGGAAACTAAGGGTTATGTGCCTAGGGTCACACAGATTGTGTCTGAGGCCATATGTGAACTCCCATCTTCCTGATTCCAGGCCTGGTTCTCTATCCATTGCACCTGCCCTTCTTTACCCTATTAGACCATAAATTATATGAGCAGTGAATTTTATTCATTGTTTCCCAAATGTCTTGGACAGTGACATGCTCTATTTTACTGATCAATCGATTGATTTTTCATTGTATCTCTGATGCCAATGTTATAGAGAACTTCCAGGCAGGGGGATTCCTCTATCAATGTAGACTGATACTTGTTCTGAAGCTTGTTCTGACTTGTGTGACAAAGTCACATAGCCAACATATTTCAAAGGCAGGACTTGCACCCAGGTCTTCTAAACATCAAAGCTAGCTCTCTATTCACTAAACCACATTTCCTTTTACACACAATAAGACATTAAATGAATGTTTCATGAGGCAAACTTGGTTGGGGATTATTAACCTAATCAAGGCTTATAGGGCCACAGGTTTAGAGTTGACTCAGTGATCTTCTGGTTCAAAACCCTTATTTTGTAGGTAAAGCAACTGAGATTTAGAGAGATGTGATACAAGAATAGTAAGTGGTGTCTCTCACAATAGCATATTTAACTTTTAGCTTATGAGTATCTGCTTTGACTCTTAAGGATGGGGAACTTAGGGAAATGGAGTTTAAAATAACATATGTATGTATGTGTATATCTGTCTATCTAGATATATATATAGATATAGATATATAGATATATATATTGATCAATGGACTTGAGGAGAAGTGAAATAAGGAATGGGTGGCTAAAATGTGAATAGAGTGCCAGGCCTGGAGTCAGGAAGACATCCTTGTGAGTTGAAATCAGGCCTTAGACACTATTTTGTGACCCTTGGCAAGTCACTTAACCCTGTTTGTGTCAGTTTCCTCATCTATAAAATGAGTTGCAGAAGGAAATGGCAAACCACTCTAGTATTTTTGCCAAAAAGAAAAACACAATGGGGTCACGAAGAGTCAGACACAGTTGAAAAACAACTATATAATAAAAAGGAGAAAAAGGAAATACACCTTTCTTCTCCTTCCCCCTTCCTTCTTTTCCCATGTAACTATAGGGACCTTTGGTGGCAGACCTTCTGACCCAGCCCCAGACCTGATTTTAAAGCTATCACTAGGAAAAGCTATAAAGTACATTCCTGGAAGTGTCATCTAAGGTCAGCAGGAATCATTTTGGTCTCCTTGGTTACACCAACTTATTTCTCTTAGAAATAGCACCTTTTTCTCAGGTGCATGCTGAGTGATATTGTTCCAAATTAAAAACATCAGGCCACAGTATAGAGATTACCAGGATTCAATAACAATGTTTCAAAAAGAAACATAAAGAAACAATTCTAAACAATACAATATTGATGCTTACAGAGGAAATAGCTGAGCTTTTTCACTTTTCTAACTCAAACCTAAGTCCTTTTAGGAGTTGTAATAGCCTAGCATGATAACCCTATCTGCATATTATGCCTATGTGCCCAGCAGTCAGCCAGTGAACTTTAAAGGAGAGACAAGGAGTGAAGGGAATAAGGCGTTATGCTAAGGGATTTACAAATATTATCTTATTTGAGTCTCACAACCTCTCAAGGTACGTGCTATTATTATTTCACAAATGAGGAAACTGAGGAAAGCAGAGATAAAGTGATTTGTCCAGGTTCACCTAGATCTTAAGTATGTAAGGCTGGATTTGAACTCACATCTTCCTGATCCCAGGCTCAGCTGGTCACTTAGCTGCCTCAAGGACAGGGCTTACTAGTTCTCTGGACACTGCTCAGGAAGTAATAATCCCAAGGCTTTAGTGGATAGAGATCTGAACTAAGATCCAAGAAGACGTCTAAGTGTCCTAGTGGACAGAGTGCTGGGCCTGGAGTCACGAAGAACTGAATTCAAATCTGATTTCAGACATTTACTAGCTATGTGATCCTGGATAAGTCACTTAACTTCTGTTTACTTCAATTCCCTCCATTATAAAATGGTACCTCCCAGCGCTGTGAGGACCAAAGATGATAATAAGATGATAGTTGTAAAGTGCTTAGTACACTACCACACACATAGTAACTGCTATATAAATGTTAGCTATTATTATTATTATAATTAATTATTAAGCTGTATGACATTAGGGAAGCTAGTTTACTCCCATCCCCTATTGGGCCTCAGGGTCCTCAACTATAAAATGCAGGAGTTGGCCTGGATGATCTCTTAATCCTATAATAACTCAACCATAGATAGAATTTGTAAGGCATAGAATCCGTGATTTCACTTATACATGAATTCCCAAATAGTCTCCCAGGCCACTTATCATCTTATTTAAATCTGTGGATCAACAAGAGCCTAAATGACTTGCCCAAAGTCACCTAGTGTTGGGTTAATGGGATATTAGATCTTCCCCATTCATTAATAGGCCTCACACAGAGCCCTGAGGAAGAGTGATTAGGCTCTGGGCCACACGGATTTCCATGCCTTTACAATTAAGTGCTGATTTCCAAGCTTTGGGGCACTAAGTCAATCAAGTGCCTAGTCTTTGATTGGAAACTATGGTGCAGAGAGAAACTGGTGGAAAGAGGAACTCGCCTAGGGGAGCTTGCTTGTGGGGAGGAAAGAACACTTGAGATTTTGGTGCCCCCTGCATTGGTGATGAGTTCCTTCGTTAAATTTTGCTTTCTGGTATCCCAATAGTGAGGTTTCAAATAAACATTTTTGTTTTGTCTTAGAGGAAGAGAGTTTATTATATTTTGCAAACCAGCCCTGGAAAAGTACGTGTATACTCATAGCAGCTGCTATGGGTATCTCATTGGCGTTACACATAGCAAGTGAGTTTCAGAGGTCAGAACTTGAACCCCAGTCTCCCTGACTCTGAGTCTGGGTCTCTATCCACTATTATACCACTCATAATCTGGTATATGAGTAGGAAAATGAGTAAGAAAAACCCTTTCTATCATACTATTACGCAGAAAAGCGGGATCCTGGGGAAGTCTTTAAAAGCTCTCCCAATTTTCAGCATGTTCAGTAGAATTACTTTCAATTTGCTTAAAGAAGGTGAGCACAGTCAGCTTTAGTGCTGGAAGCTATAGAGATGGGTTTCACACAGAGCACCTACCTTGCCTCTGAACGTTTAATGTTTTCTTTCCTGCCTTCGTGGTAGAATGTGCTCTTTGGTCCCTGATAGAGCTATAGCTTCCATCCCTTCACCAGCCATAGTGGTAAGACCTGATGTTTGAACAAAACCACAAATCAGATTTGAAAACTATACACACCTGGGCACAAATTCATAGGAACAATTTAAAAACCATTCTTTATGATATTGGGGTGTGACAGAGTAGAATTCATAGATGATAAATAAGGAGTTTGGTCTGTAAGTTTGGTCAGTCAAAAAGCATTTATTCAGCAGCTACTACATGTCAAGTACAGCTAGGTGGACAGAGTTCCAGGCCTGGAGACAGGAAGACTCATCTTCCTTAGCTCAAATCTGCCCTTAGACATTTATTAACTGAATGACCTTGGGCACTCACTTGATTTGTTTGCCTTAGCTTCTTCATCTGTAAAATGAGCTGGAAAAGAAAATGGCAAACCACTCCATTATCTTTGCCAAGAAAACTTCAAATGGGGTCACAGAGAGTCAGACATAATTAAAGAGAATGAACAACAATAACAATATTCAGTGAAATCACTTAACCTCTCATTGCCCCCAGACAGCTCTCTAAGTACATAATGTTGCACGAAATTTGTGATATGCTTTGGTGAAGGGCATTTCCCACACTACTGAAATCACCCTGGGATGTGTTACCCTTTCTCCCTACACCCCACCCCCCCAAATAATATAGATGATCCACATAAAGTCATGCAAGTTTTATGGACACAGAATCATAGTGAATGAGAAAGTAGAGAGGGAGAGGTTTCAGTTTGCACTGGTGAAGGGATTGCCCACACTGATCTTTCAAAATGTCAAAATCAAAGTTCAATGTCAGATTCAAAGTTTAATGTCATCATTTACCTGTCATCATGAGTCACGGAAATAGCACAGATTTTTTTCTATGCAGTAATAACACACATGACAAAAGGCTTCCACGTGAATAAAGAGGACATAATTTCTGAACATTTAATTTAAAATTGCCAGAGAATAAAATAAACATTAAATATATCAATGCTACTTACACAAGCTTATTATACTGATGACTCATCTCCATTGTTAATACAGCCCTTCGTACCTGATTTTTCACTTGGTCATAGGCCCCATAAATTATCACTTGTGAGCAGCCTCTCAGGGAATAATCATGGTGACAAATAGGAGAAGAAAGGCCTGGCGCTTGGCTGACAGCCTACATTCTAAAGAATTGATTTGGTCTGGATCCCTTTGCTTGGCAAAAAGGGAAGTATATGAGCATAACATTGAATATTGGAGGCAATGTGTCATGCTCTGATCAAAGGAAACTGAGGGTCCATTTTCCAACATTACAGAAAGAGAATTTCTCCTTTAATGGAAAAATGATTCCTGAGCCATCAGCATTTCCCACAATGTGCCTATTTTACATTCTGAGCTCCTAAAACTTGGAGATCTTTATCTTTAAGAGGAAATGGGACATACTAGCAAGAGTGTCAAATCAGACTCGAGGACAATCGGGTTCAAATTCTGTCTCTGACATTATCTACCTCTACATGGAGAAGGAAGTAGGAGCTGGTGGGGGCTGTTTCCTGCCCTACTCTCTCCTCACTCTGAGTCTGGCTGACAAGCTGTGCTTCCCTTTGTCTTGTATTTCAACAATCAAGCTAGCAGCTTCTGTGGGGGTGTAAGATCCACCAACAACCAGCACCCAGAAAGCTGCCAACGCAGGTCCTTTTGATCTGCTTTACTTAAGGAAAGCAACGTCAAGGGGTTAACAATCTTACTTTAATCCAGCATACAAATATCATTTACTTAGTTCAGGGGAAAAAACCAGCACCCTGAATTACAGACCAAATACAATGCAACATCTGGGTGTACAGCTGGGGAACTCATAATAACAGCTGGGCCAGAGGCAAAAGGAAGCACGGCTTGTCAGCTCGGACTCAGTTTCCTTTAAAAGGCTAATCTTGGAAAATGCTATCCACATCCAGAGAAAGGCCTGTCGAGTATGAATGCTGATAGAAGCATACTATTTTCCCCTTTTTTCTTTCTCGTGCTGTGGCTCAAAACTCAGAGCAAGAAAGCTAACCTCCGCGCTTATATATCCTGTTCAGGGCCTCCTAAGGGCCCTGACCTCACCCAGGCTGGGCATGGAAAAGTTCCTGACCACCAATATCACATCAGCTACAAATCAATGGCTCCCAATTGTCTCAGTGCTGAGAAATACAAAAACAACCCACTTCATCTGCCCCATTCAAACAAAGGCCAGAATCATTAAAGGTCAACAGCAAAAAGTCCCACCTTAATTACTATTACAATCTTTCCCATTTATCTTTGTCAGTTATAGAAGTCATTAATCTGAGACATTGAATAACTCATTTTCACTAAGTGGGTAACTCCTGAACCTTAATAGGGTTCAGCTGTGGGTATTGAACATTACCTCAGTTTTTGAGCGAGCTTTTGAGATCTTTACATAGAAATCTTTTTCTGTAGAAGTAAAGCAAGTGGCCTTGGAGTGCCAACCCTAGAGTCAGAAAGACTCACCTTCCTGATACTTACTAGCTGTGTGACCTTGGGCAAGTCACTTGACCCTTTCTACCTCAGTTTCCTCATCTGGAAAATGAGCTAGAGAAGAAAATCGTAAACCATTATAGTATCTTTGCCAAGAAATTCCCAAATGAGGTCACAAAGGGTCAGACACAACTGAAACAACTGAAAAACAACAAAATCAAGAGGTTATAAGAGTAGACAGCCTGGCTAGAATGACATTTTTGGAGAGTCTTTTGACTTAACGAAAGCTCAGAAGATCTGACAGAGAGGAACATGGCTGGACTTAAAAGTGAAGTGCTGTCTCCCTCGACAGATTTTTTAAAAAAATTATTGTTTGTTTATTTTAAACATTGTTTTTAAATTTTGAGTTCCAAATTCTCTTCTTCCCTGAAGCCCTTCCATCTACCCAGTGAGAAACCAAGCAATACGATATTAACTGTATGCGTGAAATCATTTAAAATATTTTCATATTAGCCATGTGGCAAAAAACCCAAGAAAAATAAAGTGAACAATTGTGCTTCAAATTGAACTCAGAGATCATCAATTTTCTCTTGGGAGATGCGTAGCAGTTTTCATCATGGGTTCTTTTGAATTGTCTTAAATAATTATATTGATCAGAGTAACTACGTCTTTCACAATTTTTCATTATTTCAATATTGCTATTACTATATACAATGATCTCTTGGTTCTGCTCTCTTCATTCTATATCAATTTATATAAGTCTTTCAGGTTTTTCTGAACCCCTCCAGTTCATCATTTCTTCTAGCACAGTAGTGCTCTGTCTGTCATATACCACTTCTTTAGCCATTCCCCAATTGATGACATCCCCTCAATTTCCAATTCTTTGCCACCACAAAAAGAGCTGGTATAAATATTTTTGTATATAAAAGACCATTTCCTTTTTCTTTGATATCTTGGGGATGCAAAGCTAGTGGTAGTATTGGGTATACACAGTTTTAGGGCTCTTTGGGCACAGTTCCAAAATATTTTCCAGAGTGGCTAGACCAGTTCACAACTCCACCAAGAAAGCATTACTGTCCATGTTTTTCTATATCCCTTCCAGTATGTATCATTTTCCATTTCTGTCATATTTCCCACTCTGATAGGTATGAGGTAATACCTCATAGTTGTTTTAATTTGCATTGAGCCAATTAATAGTGATTTTAAGTGATTTTTTAAACTTTTAATGTTAATTTATAGAATAAAATGAGCCTTTCCATAATATAGTACAATAAAAAAGATGATTCCATATGAAATAGCAAATCCACCATGCAAATCCACCAAAACTTGCTATTGCTTCTACATAAACAACAGTTATTATGTAAATTTCTTTCCCCTCCAGCCCCACCTTAGAAATGTCTACCATTATACATATACATACACACACACAAATACATATGTAAAATTATTTTATATGTACTTCTTTTTATCAGTTCTTTCTCCGAATGAAGATACTCATAAGTCCTTTATTTTTAACTTGTGTATTTATCTTTTCAAAAATTCATTTATTTATTTAGTTTTAGTTTTTGACTTTCAAATTTGTAAAATTTGAGGTCCAAATTTTTCTCACTCCCTCCATTCCTCCCTCCCTAGTCTCCTCCTGAAAACAGCAACCAATCTGATACAAGTTATATATGTACAATAACAATAAATGTATTTCCACATTAGTCATATTGTGAAAGAATAATCCGAACAAGAGGGAAAAAACACAAGAAAGAAAAAAAGGGGAAAATAGTATGCTTCTATCAGCATTCATTCTTGATAGGCCTTTCTCTGGATGTGGAAAGCGTTTTCCAAGATTAGCCTTTTAGAATTGTCTTAGATCACTGCATTGCTGAGAAGAACTAAGTAGATCAAAGTTGTTTGTCATACAATATTGCTGTTACTCTACTCAGCATCAGTTTACGTAAGTCTTTCCAGGTTTTTCTAAAATCTGCCTGCTTATCATTTCTTGTGACACAGTAGTATTTTATTATACTTATATACCACAGCTTGTTCAGCCACTCCTCAATTGATGGGCATCCCCTCAATGTCCAAATCTTTGCTACCACAAAATGAGCTGCTTTAAATAATTTTGTATATGTGGTCCTTTCCCCTTTTTTATCATCTCTTTGGGATACAGACCTAGTAGTGCTATTGCTGAATCAAAAGGTATAGACAATTTCACAGTCATTTGTACTTAGTTCCAAATTGCTGTCAGTTCACAACTCCATCAACAATGCATAATTTTCCAATTTTCCCACATTTTCTCCAATATTTATAATTTTCCCTTTCTGTTATATTAGTCAATCTGATAAGTGTGAGGCATTACCTCAGAGGTGTTTTAATTTGCATTTCTCTAATCAATAGTGATTTAGAGCATATATGGTGCTGACACCTAAACTAGAGTCAAAACAGAGAAAGAAAATTATAGACCAATTTCACTAATGAATATAGATGCAAAAATTTTAAACAAAATATTAGCAAAGAAATTACAGCAATTTATCATCAGGATAATACACTATGATGAGGTGGGATTTATACCAGTAATGCAGAGCTGGTTCAATGTTAGGAAAATACAAACATATTTGACCATATCAGCAATAAAACTAAGCAAAGTCATATGATTATCTCAATAGATGCAGAAAAAGCTTTTGACAAAATACCACACCCATTCCTATTAAAAACCTTAAGGAACAAAGAATAAATGGAGTCTTCCTTAAAATGCTAAGAATGTATCTGAAATCATCAGCAAGGATTATATGTAATGGGGATAATCTACAAGCTTTCCCAATAAGATCAGGGGTGAAACAAGGATGTCCATTATCGCCACTATTATTCAATATTGTACTAGAAATGTTAGCTTTACTAGTAAGAGAAAAAAAAAAGAAACTGAAGAAATTAGAATAGGCAACGAGGAAACAAAGCTATGACTCTTTGCGGCTGATATGATGGCATACTTGGAGAATCTAGACAGTCAAGTAAGAACCTATCTGAAATAGTTAACTTTAGTGAAGCTACAGGATATAAAAAGCACATCATCGGCATTTCTATATATTATTAACAAAATCCAACAGCAAGAGATAGAAAGAGAAATTCCATTTAAAATAACCGTAGACATTATAAAATATTTGGGAATCTACCTGCTAACACAAACACGGGAACTATATGAACACAATTACAAAACACTTTTCACACAGATGAAGTCAGATCTAAATAATTAGAAAAATATCAGTTGCTCATGGGTAGGCTGAGCTAATACAACAAAAATGACAGATCTGCCTAAATTAATTTCCTTATTCAGTGCCATAACAATTACAATACCAAAAATTATTTTATAGAGCTAAAACATGAATAAAATGTACCTGGAAGAACAAAAGATCAAAAATATTGAGGGAATTATTGAAAAAAATGCGTATTTATGATAGTTAAAATGATTTAGTCACTCGAAGTCATTCATAATGCAATATTGCTGTTACTGCATACAGTATTTTCTTGCTTCTGCTCACTTTGCCCATCACCATTTCATGTAAGCCTTTCCATGCCTTTCTAATATCATTGAGCTCATCATTTGTATAGTACATTTTCTCATAATAAATTTCATATTGCACATTCCATAACAACCATACACTATGACTTATTCAGCCATTCCCCAATTGATGGCTATACCTGCAATTTCCAGTTATTTGCCAGCACAAAGAGAGCTACTATAAGCATCCCTTTCCCACTTATAGTTATAATTACTTTTTTTGTGAGTTTCCCTCCATCTTATTTTTACTCAACATTTTCTTTCTTCGTCTCTTTTTACTCTCTGTTACCTTATCTTTTCCCTCCACTCTCTCAACCCTCACCCCACCCTGAAAGTTATGATAAAAAAAAAGAATCTGGATACAATATTACATGAAATTATCAAGGAAAATTGCCCTGAAGTTCTAGGATGAGAGTGTAAAATAGAAATAGAAAAAATCTACCATTTACTAGCTGAAAGAGATCCCAGGAGGAAAACTTACTGGAATGTTGGGGGCCTTCGACCACCCACCAACCGCCCAAGATCTCTTGGGGGTCCCTGAACCTAGTGCCAGACCAGCTAGCCTTAGTATCTTACGAGCGGCACACAGATGAGGCGGGAGACATACAGATGGTCAAAAGCTTTGTTTATTGTTACAGCAAGCAGGATATTTATGCAGTACTAGCCTTCATATCTGGGTGCAAGCAAGCTCGTGCATGATCCTCTAAGCCTATCAGAACCATGTTTCCGTGCTTGTGGACAGTCTTTGCTCTGTACTTATTTGGAAAGAGTTATGAAGTCAGTTTGCATGTTAAGGCAGCAGTGGGGGAAACTGGATGTTCTATTTGTAACTGCTTATCTAACTTTGTACAGTTCTTAACCTTGTACAGGCTGTTCTCATCTTAAGTTACCTTTTAACTCTGTTTTGGGGGCTTGGCCCCTCACACTGGAATGCCATGGCTAAGTTTCAAAACTCAGGTTAAGGAGAAAATGCTGCAATCCACAAGGAAAAACAATTTAAATACAGCAAAAATACAATCAGGATTTCATAAGACCTAGCAGCTGCTATTCTCAAAGACTATAGGTCTTGAAATATTATATTTCCATGAGTAAAAGATTTGGTGTTACATTAAAGAATAACTTAGCCAGCAAAGTTGAGTGTAATCCTAAATGAAAAAAAAATGGATATTTAATGAACTGAAAGACTTTCAGCTAGTTGTAAAAAAAAAGACTAGAACTTAATGGAAAATTTGATGTAAAATATCTGGAAGAAATATAAGAAAAACGTTAAAGAATATAAGATGCCCATTAAGGTCAAACTGTTTATTTATATTACATACATATATATGTACATGCACATATATATGTATATATAAATATATATACACATACATACACATATGAAAATGTTATCACTATACTTAAAACTGTCATCATTACCAAGGTAATTTGAAAGAAAGTTTGGGACTGAGTTGTATAATGATGAGATGATGCTAAAAACCAAAATTGGGGAGGAAAATGGTAAAAGGGAGCAATTATATTATAAAAAATGAAGCAGGAAAGGAAGAACTAATACAGAGTAAGAAGGTGGGAGTTGAAGTCTGGTAATGTTGGAACCTTACTCTCATCTATATTGAAAAGGAAACATTGTATACATCTGGAAGGGTATAGAAGCCTTCTGAACATGTAGAGAGGTGAGAAAATTGAGGGACAGGGTGGAGGAGGGACTTTGAAAAGGGCATGCTGATTGGGATTTAGGAGGGTGAGGGGAGAGGATGGATACTTTTGGAAGAGTGGGTGGATGGGGCATGGGAGAATGGAGGGAGGAGATAAGGTATCAATGGTGATTTAGAGCACTTTTTCATATGACTATAAATAGCTTTTATTTTTTTTCCTTCTAAGAACTGTCTACTTATGTCCCTTGATCATTTTTCAATTGGGGAATTGCTCTTTAAAAATATTTATTTTGGATTTTCAATATTCACTTCCATGAGATTTTGAGTTCCAAATTTTCTTTCCATCTCTCCCATCCCCACACCCAAGATGGCAAGTAATTTATATAGGTTCTACAAATACATTCGTATTAAACCTATTTGCACATTAGTCATATTGTGGAGAAGAATTGGAATCAATGAGAGAAACCATGAGAAAGAAGAAATGAGAGAGAGTTCTTTTTCTGGACATGGACAGCATTTTCCATCATGAGTCTTTTTGAGTTGTCTTAGATCCTAGAAGATATAAGTCTATCAAAGTTAGTCATCACACAATGTGTCTGTTACTGTGTACAATATTCTCCTGGTTCTACTCACTTCATACAGCATCAGCTCATATAAGTCTTTCTACGTTTTACTGAAGTTTGCCTGCTCATCATTTCTTATAGCACAACAGGATTCCATAACATTCATATACCACAACTTGTACAGCCATTCCCCAACTGATGGGAATCCTTTCAATTTCCAGTTCTTTGCCACTACAAAAAGAGGTGCTATAAATATTTTTGTACATGTAGGTCCTCTTCGCATTTGCATGATCTCTTTGGGATACAGCCCTAGAAGTCCTATTGCTGGGTCAAAGGGTACATACATTTTTATAGCCCTTTGAGCATAGTTCCAAATTATGTTCCAGAATGGTTGGATTAATTCACAACTCCACCAACAATGCATTAGTGTTTCAATTTTCCCATATCTTCTCCAGCATTTATAATCTTCCTGTTTTGTCATGTTAGCCAATCTGATTGGTGTGAGGTGGTACCTCAGAGTTTTTTGATTTGCATGTTTCTGATCAATAGTGATTTAGAAAATTGTTTCATATAGCTATAGATAGCTTTAATTTCTTTAGCTGAAAACTGCTTGTTCATA
This sequence comes from Phalanger gymnotis, assembly GCA_028646595.1. Classification (NCBI taxonomy): domain Eukaryota; kingdom Metazoa; phylum Chordata; class Mammalia; order Diprotodontia; family Phalangeridae; genus Phalanger; species Phalanger gymnotis. The sequence continues at coordinate 115,166,823 of CM053626.1, read as the reverse complement.
TCCTTTGACTATTTATCAATTGTGGAATGACTTGTATTCTTAAAAATTTGACTCAATTCTCTACGTATTTTAGAAATGAGGACTTTATCAAAGACACTAGCTGGAAAATTTTTCCCAGTTTTCTGCTTTCGTTCTAATCTTGCTTTCATTGGATTTGTTTGTGCAAAAACTTTTTAATTTAATGTAATCAAAATTATCCATTTTGCATTTCACAATGTTCTCTGTCTCTTGTTTGGTCATAAATTCTTCTGCTCTCCATAAATCTGGCAGATAAACTATTCCTTGCTCTCCGAGTTTGCTTATAGTATCAGCCTTTGTATATAAATCGTGTACTCATTTTGACTTTATCTTGGTACATGGTGTAAAATGTTGGTCTATGCCTAGTTGCTGCAAGTTTTCCCAGCAATTTTTGCCAAGTAGTGAGTTCTTTTCCCAGAAGCTAGAGTTTTCACAGTAGATTATTGTAGTCATTGACTACTGTGTCTTGTGTACCTAACCTCTTCCACTGATTGTTAGCCAGTACCAAGAATTTTTGATGACTACTGCTTTATAATACAATTAAGATCTGTTATGGTCAGGTCGCCTTCCCTAGCATTCTTTTTCATTAATGCCCTTGATATTCTAGACCTTCTTCCAGATGAATTTTGCTATTTTTTTCTAGCTCTATAAAATAATTTTTGGTTGTTTGATTTGTATGGCACTGAATAAGTAATTTAAGTAAGGCAGAATTGTCATTTTTATTATATTAGCTCTGCCTACCTATGAGCAACTCATGTTTTTCCAATTATTTAGCTCTTTGTGTGAAAAGTGTTTTGTTGTATTCATATAGTTTCTGGGTTTGTTTTGTTAGGTAGACTCCTAAATATTTTATAATGTCTACAGTTACTTTAAATGGAATTTCTCTTTCTATCCCTTGCTGTTGAGCTTTGCTTGTAATATATAGAATATATCAATAGATAGACAGATATATAGATAGATAGATAGATAGATAGGTAGAGATAGATAGATGACTGATACATAGAAATGGTGATGCTTTATGCTGAAGTTGTTTGTTATTCCAAGTAGCTTTTTACTTGATTTTCTAGGATTTTCTAAGTATATCATCATATCATCTGGAAAGAGTGATAACTTTGTTTCTTCTTTGACTATTCTAATTCTTTCAATTTCTTTTTCTTCTCTTATCGCTGAAGCTAAGGTTTCAGTCATGATAATGCACATCCTTGCTTCACCCCCGATATTACCAGAAATGCTTCTAGCTTATCCCTATTACATATTATGCTTGCCGATGGTTTTAGGTAGGTGCTACTTATCATTTCAAGGAAGATTCCATTTGTTCCTATGCCCTCTAGTGTTTTTTTCTTCTTTTCCTTTTTTTTGCAGGTGGGAAGGCAGGGAAATTGGGGTTAAGTGACTTGCCCAAGGTCACACAGCTAGTGTGCCAAGTGTCTGAGGCCAGATTTGAACTCAGGGCCTCCTGACTCCAAGGTTGGTGCTCTACTCACTGCCTCACCTAGCTGCCCCTCCTTCTAGTGTTTTTAATCAGAACAGGTCTTGTATTTTGACTTTTTCTGCATCTATTGAGATAATCATATGATTTCTGTTAGTTTTGTTGTTGATATGGTCAATTATGCTGATAGTTTTCCTAATATTGGACCAGCCCTGCATTCCTAATATAAATCCTACCTGTTCATAGTGTATTATTCTCATGGTAAATTGCTGTAATTTTTTGTTAATATTGAGTGGAATAGTGAAGACCTCTCATGAAATCTAAAGAAATGGGATAGTAAAACCTCTCTTAGAACTCAAATCTTGGCTTTCTGCTCAGTTTTTTTGTAAGACAAGTTGGTGACTGTGGGAAGACAAGTTAGTGACCATGAGGACCCTAGGAATTAGTGACCCTAGGAATGAGAATAGGACACAGGATGCTTACATCAGCATACTTATCTAAGGGCAAGGGCCTGGAGAGAGAAGAGAATAAAAGCCAGAAAGCCAGATACAAATCTGGTCATGCAAACCTGGTTGGAAGAACAACTAGATGTAAGAGTGGTGGGAGACATCCATTACAGATGTAAGAATGATGGGAAATACTGGTTTGTCACAGATGTAAGAATTATTGGGAGATGAGGTGTCAAAACAGCTGGTTTCTGCTTGTCAAGATAACCAAACCTTTTGTCACTGGGGTAGATTTATTGCCTTCCAGAGGAATGACAGCTGAGAGGAATGGGTTTGGGGGGAGTGGGAATCATGGTTAGGACCTATAAAAACCTGTATTTTCTGTTTTTGTCAGCTCTGACGCTGAGAACTCTTGGTGTGTGAGTTGCCCTTTCCCACGGAATTGTAATAAAATTCCCTTCTGCTTTCTACCTTGAGAAGCCTCTGATTTTAATTCGTCAGTTTTAATTTGTCATCTGTCCCACACAATATTTTATTTAAAGTTTTTGAATCTACATTCATTAAGCAAATTGGTCTATAATTTTCTTTCTCTGTTTTTGTTCTTCCTAGTTTAGGGAAAAGTACCATATTTGTATCATAAAAAGAATTTGGTAGAACTCCTTCTTTGTCTATTTCCCCAAATAATCTATAGAGCATTGTAATTCATTGTTCTTTAAATGTTTGATAGAATTTACTTGTAAATCCATCTGGCCCTGGAGAGAATGGCTCTTATTATTATTATTTTTTTTTATAAATTGGACTCAGTTTCCTTATATTTAAGAAATGAGGCATCTGTCAGGGAAACTAAAAATATTTGTGATAATACTTATCTATGGGACCTTTTAGCAAAATGTAATTTCTCCAGTTATCTCTTTTAATTAGATCTATTTTTGCTTTCACTTTGTCTGAGATCAGGATTGCTACTCTTGCCTTTTTCACCTTGACTAATGCATAATAGATTCTGCTCCAGCCCTTTAATATAACTGTGTGTGTGTTTCCATTTCAAGCATATTTCTTGTAAACAACATATTTCTGGATTCTGGTTTCTAGTTCATTTTGTTATTCATTTGCATTCTATGAGGAAAGTTCACATCATTCACATTCGCAGTTATGATTAATAACTGCATTTACCTCCATCCTATTTTCTTCTTCTTCTTCTTCTTCTTCTTCTTCTTTTTTCTCTCTCTGTCTCTGTCTCTCTCTGTCTCTGTCTCTGTCTGTCTCTCTCTCTCTCTCTCTCTCTCTCTCTCTCTCTCTCTTTACTCTGTCTCTCCTCAAAAGTTTGTTTTGATTTGGAAAAATATATATACAGACACATATAGTATATTTAATATATATGTTAAATATACAAACACACACTTAGCTGAATATAGAAATTTGTCTATATTCAACTGAGTGTATATATATATATATATATTCTTCCCTCTTCAAACCAACTCCAATGAGAGGGACATTCAAGCGCTGCCCAGCACCCCCTCACTTTCACTTCTTGTAAAAGTTCTTCCTTGAGTACTTCTTTTATGTCAGATTTTTTCCCAGTTCTTTCTTTCTCTTCTCCTACTTACCAGTGCATTCCTTTTCACCCCTTCATTTTTTAAAAAAAAATCATTCCAATATAATTAATTTTCACCTATGCCTTCTGTCTCTGTAGATTCCTTTTACCTGCCCTAATCATGGTAAATTCTTGGGGTTACTGTTATCATTTTTTTTTCTTATAGGTATGTAAACAATTTAACCTCCTTAAGTCTCTTATGATTTCTCTTTCCTGTTGACCTTTTAGTGTTCCTCCTTAGTATTCTATTTGAATGTCAAATTTTCTATTTGGTTCTGGTCTTTTCATCATGAATGCTTGAAATTCCTCTATTTCATTAAATATCCATTTTCCCCCTAAAGAATAGTACTCAGTTTTTCTGAGTAGATGATTTTTGGTAATCCTTATTCCTTTGCCTTCTGGAGTAGATGATTTTTGGTAATCCTTATTCCTTTGCCTTCTGGAATAGCATATTCCAAACCCTCCTCTTCTTTAATGTTAAAGCTTCTTAATCTTCTGTGATCCTGACTGTGGCTCCATATCTGAAGTATTTCTTTCTGGATGCTTGCAATATATTCTCAATGACCAGGGAGGTCTGGATTTTGGCTATAATATTCCTGGGAGTTTTCATTTTGAAATCTACTTCAGAAAGTGATTACTGGATTCTTTCAAGTTCTATTTTACCCTCTGGTTTTAGGATATTAGGACAATTTTGCTTGCCAATTTCTTGAAATATGATGTCTCGATTCTTTTTGTGGTTGTTGTTATTGCTTATGGTTTTCAAGGAGTCCAATGATTCTTCAGTTACCTCTCCATAATCTATTTTTCAGGTCAGTTTTTTGATGATATATTTCACATTTTCCTCTATTTTTTTAATCTTTGACTTTGTTCTGTTGTTTCTTGATATATCATCGAGTCATTAGCTTCTACTTGTCCAATTCTCTTTTTAAAATTCTTTTATTCAGTGATTTTTTTTTGGTGTTCCTCTTTTACCATTTGATCAATTCTATTTTTAATGTGTCATTTTCTTCAGTATTTTTTGTGCATTTTTGAAGAACCTGTTAATTCTCTCTTTTTGATTTTCTTGCATCACTCTCATTTCTTTTCCCAGTTTATCCTCTACCATTCTTATCTCTTTCTATACCTTTTCCAGTAATGCTTGTTGAGTTTGATTCTGTGAGGCCAATCAGTAAGTGAAAGATTCAACAGGCCTCAGATAGGGCCAACAAAGGGAGGTTTGTTTGTAGTGAGGCCTAATCCATTTACTTGCTAGGCACTAAGACTCAGGCCCACACTCTTTTGCTGATTGGGCCCTAAAAAGAGTACATAGACCCAGAAAGTAGCCATTGAGGATGAATAATGGAGAATTCATAATTCAGCTCAAGGAGAAGGAGTTGACAGAGCTGCAGAAGAGAGTGCTGAGTGAAGAATGGAAACCAGGGAGCTGCAGAGACCAGAAAACTGAGGGGGGAGAGAACACAGGCAAGACAACAGTTAGGATTCCCGAGTGATTGTTTACAGGGAGGCCCTAGCAGGGGGGAAGGTTACAAGATGACTTGGTTACTTGCTATAATACCGTGTTATAATTTCCTTGTTGCTACAGTGAGGTGGGCTTACTGGTTTTGTAATATAATTGCTGCTATATTGAATTAAAATTACTGGTCCTAGGATTGGATTCTCCATTGTCTAAATAAATGTTACGCATCCTCTGCTTTCTATCTAGAGAGTTTTCATACTTCGTGATTCCAAACCATTCAGGAATGTTCATGGTCATCCCTGAGGTCATGAATCTTGCCTTACTGATACAGCTTCCAATTTACATTTTTCTTTCCTTTGAGGCTTTATTTTTGTCTCTCTTCCCATTGTTGACTCCTAATTTTGTGCTTTGATCTTTCCTGTCACCATAGCTTTTTATGACCAGGATTTGTTGTTGTTGTTGTAGTTTGTCACATCATTTTTCTAGTCTATTCTCTGACTTTGAACTTTAATTTGAGTTCAGCTGACCAGAAGGTGGGAGACTGTCCAAACTTCAGGCTTCTTTGGGTTGCTGCTTTCAGATATAGTTCAGGGGTTTTGCAAGTTTTTTTTTTTTTTACCACTACCAAAGTATTGTGATCTGGGGAGAAGGGTGGTCACTGCTCTCCCTGTCTGCACTAGGGTCATTACCTCCTCTCCTGTGGCTGCAAGTGCTAGAACTCCTCTTGGTGCTGGAACTGTGACCAGTTCTCCTGTTCTCCTGAAGCTGCAAGTTCTAATTGCTTTTTGCTGCCCTGGAACTGTGACCAGGACCTATGCTGTCTTCTGAGGGACCACACACATTACTCTCTACCACAGGAACTATGACCCAGAATTGTATAAGGACAATGAAGTTTCCCAACAGCTTCTGTTTCTGCTTCCAGTGCCAGCTTAGGGACCCCTGTAAACTTTTTTTCTGACCAGTTGTCCATTCTCCTTACTATCTCTGACTTGAGAGTTCCTGAAGCTGCTGCTACTACAGTAGCAGCCACAGCAAAGGTCCATGGCTGATGTTGCCAATGCTAGCCTTTTCTCCCTCCCCCCACATCACAGAACTCTCCTGCTAACCTACTAAGTTGTGTTGGGTTGGAAAAATGTCTCAGCTAAATATTTTGTCGGTATGCCACTCCGGAATTGATTTGATATGTTATTTTAAAGTTATTTGGAAGAAAATGTTGGGAGAGTTCTTCTGGGTGCTGCCTCTACTTCACCATTTGGCTTCATCACCTCCCACGTGTCACAACACCCTCGTTATCCTTTAAAGTATCCTATACCTTTTAAAGAAACCTCAGAGACTTATCATTAAAATGGTGGTTAAGTCAAATAAAAATGGTGAAATTATAATTCATTATGTTTTCAATGCAATATATTGTAATCTTTTGTTCTCAGGTATTGGGGAACACAGAAACAAAGGCTGAAGAATAATGATGGTAGATATCCATAAAAGCTAAAAAAAGATTCATTTTGTCTAGTTTACTTGAATCTCCTAGTGCTTATTTATATTGGTGTTTAGGGGTTGGCTTTTTGTTTATGCCTTGAAGAAATATGCTTTTTATCATTCGTACACAAATTCCATTGAGTCAAAACTCAGCAGATGAAAGGGCTGGGTCATAATCATTAATTTTTTTTTACTACTTTCTTTTAACATGTTTACATTTTTCCCTCTGGACTCTCAGGATCTTTCCCTTATTTCCTACCTTCTCCTTAGTGGATACACTTATTAGGAGTATCACTTCCAAATTGTTCAAATTTTTTTAGTGATGTGAAGGGAAGTACTCAAATCTTTCCAGTACTTTCTGATCTAGAATTGAAGCTTGTGATAGAGGGTTCTAGCTTGTTAGAGACAATGACTAACACATTCCTTAAGATGCACCATCTTTAAGATATAGGATGAGATACACAGAGGTTCATAGGCAAACTTGGAATGCCATGCTGGTGGGGGAAGATTGGAATGGGACTAGCCAGAATTTCTCAAGTATGAGAACTCGTTATTTTCTACCACTTTGGAGTGAATCCTTTTACAGATGTGGGAAATGAAATGTATTCACACTATCAACTACTCCAACTCTTTACCTAATGTACTTGGTATCAGTGAATGCCATACTTAGTATGGATGGAGGATAATAACCACCTGGTATGGCCCCTGACAGTAATTAGCACCTTGGCCAAGCCAAAGTCTGAATTAACACTATTACAGGCTGCCTACAAGGAGGTTCCATCCTATTATTTATGTATAATACCATGTTATTTGTTGGAATAATTATGCTTTTCTCATTCTCGGGGGCACTAAGTAATAAAAAGCAAGTTATTTATTATTATTCATCCAGTATGAGAGTAAATTCAGAATAAGAAAAAGACCTCTCCAAATGATATTATTCTGTGAGAGTCAGCCCTGCAGGTATGCACTGCACTCCCAAAGATTAAAAGAACTCAAAGCCATGCTGCAGTTCCATTAGTCACTGGAAAGTTGAGAGCTCAGTTCAGGGAAACGATTTTGTCTTTTGTCAGAGTGATCTCACTTTACTAGCATCCCTTCTCCTCAACTCTCCCTCCCTCACTTTCCTCCTGCCCTCACCTCCATCCTATATTATAGGTATTCTGCCCCTATCATCCTACCTTCTCTATTTCCCATTTTCATTATTGGAATGACATTTCTGCTGTTGGTGTTAGAATTGTAAATGATCCAACTATTTGGAGAGCAATCTGGAATTACATGGAAAGAGTTATTAAACTACCTATACCCTTTCACCCAGCAATACCACTACTTGGTCTATTTCCAAAGATGATCAGAAAAAAAGGAAAAAAAAACCTATATGTTCTTTTTAAATTTAGTATTTCATTTTTACTAGTTACATGTGAAAACAATTTTAAAACTTTGCATCCCAAATTCTCTTCCTTTCTCCCTCCTCACCCTGATCTTTGAGAAGGCAAGGAATTCAATATAGGTTATACATGTGTAGTCATACAAAACACTTCCACAACAGTCATGTTGTGAAAGACTAACTGTATTTCCCTCCATCCTGTTCCTCCCACCATTTGTTCCATCCATTCTCTCTCTCCTTTCACCCTGTTGCTTCTCAAAAGTGTATTGTTCTGAGTACTCCTTCCCCCACTCTTCCACCTATTCTATCAACTCCCACCTCCACTCATCCCCTCCCCACTTCCTTTTTTGTAGGGTAACATAGGTTTCTATGCCCAATTGGGTATGCATGTTATTTCCTCTTTCAGCCAACTCTGATGAGAATAAGTTTCACTCACTCTGCCCTGCCTCCCTCCTCTTCCCCTCCATGGCAAAAAGGTTTTTCTTGCCTCTTTTATGAGAGTTAATTTATCCCATTCTACTTCTCCCTTTCTCTTTCTCCCAGTACATTCCTCTCTTACACTTTAATTTTACTTTTTAGATAACATCCTTTCATATTCAACTCACACCTTTGCCCTTTGTCTATATATACTCCTTCTAACTGCCCTAATAATGAGAAAGGTTTTATGGTTACAAATATCATCTTTCCAAGTAGAAATGTAAACAGTTTAACTTGACTAAGTCCCTTATGACTTCTCTTTCCTATTTAGCTTTTCATGCTTCTCTTGAATCTTGTAGCTAAAAGTCAAATTTTTTATTTAGTTCTGGCCTTTTCTCAAAAATGCTTGAAATTCCTCTATCTCATTGAATGTCCATTTTTTCCTGGGAAAGATTATACTCAGTTTTGCTGGGTTGGTGATTCTTGGTTGTAATCCTAGATCCTTTGACCTCTGGAAATATCATATTCCAAGCTTTCTGATCCCTTAAGGTAGAAGCTGTTAACTCTTGTGTTATCCTGATCGGGGCTCCATGATACTTGAATTTTTTCTTTCCGGATGCTTGCAATATTTTCTCCTTGACCTGGGAACTCTGGAATATGGCCATAATATTACTGGCAGTTTTCATTTTGGAATTTCATTCAGGAAGTAGTCAGTGGATTCTTTCAATTTCTATTTTAACCTCTGATTCTAGGATAACAGTGCAGTTTTCCTTGATAATTTCTTGAAAGATGATATCTTTGCACTCCTGATCTGATCAGCCACTTGATTCCCCCCACTGTCTGTGTGCCTGGAGCTTCAGAAGCAGCAGCTACTTCTGCTGCTGCTGCTGAAGCCACCTCTGCTACCCAGAGCCTGGGGCCGGACCTTGCCCTTCTCTCACCCAGGTCCAACAGAGTTTTCCCACTGACCTGCTTTGGAATTTATGGGTTGAGAAGTCTGGAAACCACCACAGCTCATTGATTTAGTGCCTTAAGGCCTACTCAGGCCTCTCTGCTCTGGCCTGTTCTGTGTAGGAGTGGCCCACATTGGGCTGTGCTCTGCTCCCAGCATGGTGAGATATACCCTTCCCAGTGACCACTCAGGCCATCTTAGCCTGGAGATTTGTGTCACTCTGTCATTTTGTGGGTTCTGTAGCTCTAGAATTTGTTTAGAGTAATTTTTTTGCAGTTGTTCAGAAGGATTTGGGGGGAAAACTCAAGCAATTCTCTGCTTTTACTGTGCTATCTTGTCTCCACCCAATAATCTTCTTCTGAAAAGTTGTTTGACCCCCTTATGATCTGTGGGTTGAGAACTCCAGAAGCAACCCCTGGCACTCCTGATTCAGTCACTACCAAGGCCTGCTCCTATTTGTGTGCATTTTTATATCTTTATCTTTATCTTTATCTATATCTATATCTATATGTGTTTCTATATCTGTCTCTCTATATGTAGGTATGTATTTGTGTATATGTATATGAATATATATGTAAATGTATGTGTGTGTATATACATGTAAATATATATACATACATATATATACATATATACACACAACACACACACATATGTATATGTGTATATATAGATGTGTATATATATATATACATATATATATATATATATATATACATATATTGCATTTTTGTCTAATGGTAGCCATCATTAGGGTAGGGATGAAAGAAAGAAAAAAAAGGAAAAAAATATTACAGGATCATTTTGTTGTGTATTTGAAACAATAGAAAATTATGCATAGTAGATTTGCAGTTTAATGTAAAACAACTTTTTTAATCATACAGTGTTATGGAAATGCTTGTTTTATTCCATAAATTAAAAAAAAAAGACAACGGAAGGGGTTTGGTAGTTATTTAAATCATACCATTTTGGCATTCTTGGTTTCTTTGGTTTCACTTTAACAATTACTTAAGGAATTTGTGTGTGTGTGTGTGTGTGTGTGTGTATGTGTGTGTATCTGTCATTTTATGTCAAGATTACATGAGCATGATACAATAAACTTGGAGAAAGGAGAACTTTTTTTTGTTTGTTTTAAATATAAAGCTTCACTTTAATAACATGGAGCTGAAGGGAGTGAAGATGCAGGGACTGGAGCCATTTGGGATCTCCTAATATGGATCTTCTTCCACTTGTGGGAATTAGCAAATTATCTTTTATGTAATCTTATTTGCATATGCTACATAACCTACGTGTGTGGCTGAATGTAAGCCTCAGTGTTTCTGACTTAAATGAAGGATCAGCTCTCTTATCATTATGTCAGGCTACCTTTCAGAGAACAATTATTTGTAGATGTCAATAACAACAAAAAGAAAAACAAAAATGATATCAATTGTGCCTGAAGATACACTGAGAGGTTAATGTTCTCAAGATAATATGTAGTAAAACCTCAGTAATTTGAAACAATTTGCGAGGCCAGTCTGACTTAGTGAAAATATTGTGCAATATGTTTTAAAATATTTAGTTTTATTTCATTTAATTATAGACGATAGTAGTAACTCAAATTACGAAGCACTAGCAAGTTGAGGCCTTATAGGACTGGCTTTATTGAATAGAAAGGAATTAATTTGTAATTGGCTAGATGCAAATAAATGTCACTAAAGTTACTTTAAAAGCTTCGAAAACAATATTTATTAGGGAAATTGGTCTTTAATTTTCATTCTCTGTTTTGGCTCTTCCTGGTTTAGGGATCAGCACCATCTCTTACTTCACCTATTTTTCCAAACAGTTTATATAGTTTTAGAATTAATTGTTCTTTGCATGTTTGGTAGAATTCACTAGTAAATCCATCAGGCCCTGGAGATTTTTTCTTGGGGAGTTCATTGATGACTTGCTCAATTTCATTTTCTAAAATGGGGTTAAGTATTTTCTTCTTTTAGCCTTGGCAATTTATATTTTTGTAAATATACATCCCTTTCACTTAGATTTTCAGATTTATTGGTAAATGTTTCTTCAAAATAGCTCCTAATTATTGTTTTAATTTCCTCTTCATTGGTTGCGAATTCAACTTTGTTATTTTAAATACTGGTGATTTGGTTTTCTACTTTCATTTTTTTAAATCAAATTAAGCAAAGTTTTATCAATTTTATTTTTTTCCTCAAAAAACCCTAACTCTTAGTTTTATTTATTAGTTCAATAGTTGTTGTTGTTGTTGTTTTACTTTCAGTTTTATTAATCTCTCCTTTGTTTTTTAGGATTTCTAATTTGGTGCTAAATTGGGGAATTTTAATTTGTCCTTTACTTTTTAGCATTTTAGTTGCATATCTAATTCATCAATCTACTCTTTTTCTATTTTATTCATATAGGTATTTAGAGATATAAAATTTTCCCAAAGTACTGCTTTGGGTGCATCCCATAAATTTTGGTATATTGTCTATTTACAGTCATCCTCTTTGATGAAGTTTGTGATGGTTTCTGTGATTTGTTTCGTCAACTCATTCTTTAAGATTAGATTATTTAGTTTCCAATTAATTTTTAGGCAGTAATTTTCCTCATTGAGCTTACAGACCTTTTTCCATTTGGCCATTTCCACTTTTGAAGGCATTCTCCTCCTTTTTGGACCTCTTTTGCCATTTGTCCTAGTCTGCTTTTTAAGGTGTTATTCTCTTTGGTATTTTTTGTGTCTCCACCAAGCTGTTGACTCTTTTCTCAGGATTTTCTTGCATCACTCTCATTTCACTTCCCAATTCTTCTTCTACCTCTCTTACTTCATTTTGAAAATCCTTTTTCAACTCTTCCATGGCCTGAGACTAAGTCATATTTTTCTTGGAGATTTTGGATGTACAGCTTTGACTTTGTTGTCTTCTGAGTGTGTGTTTTGATCTTCCTTGTCACCATAATAACTTTCTATAGTCATAGTTTTTTCCCATTGTTTGCTCATTTTCCCCAGCATATTACTTGAATTTTAACTGTTTTTAAAGTAGGGCTCTGCTTCCATGGTGGAGGTTTACTGTCCCAGGATCCAGGGATTTTGTGCAGCTGTTTTCAGAAATACTTTTAGGACCTGTAAGTTTTCTGTCTTTCCAAGGTGGTATGATCTAGAGGGAGGTGTTTACTCCTATCCTGACCTGTGTCTGGTCTGTGAGCAACCACAAACACTCTTTTATATCTTGGAAATATGAGGAGAGTCCCCACCTCCACTGCTCCCACAGGCTCTGCTATGCTAGTGTTCCTCTTCACCCTGCTCATCCTCCTCACCCTGCCACTCAGGACAGATACTCAGATCCAAGTTGTTTAACTACAACTTATTGTGGGTTCTGTTGCTCCAGAATTCCTTTAGAAGCTTGGTTTAATATTTTTCCCCCAAGGGAAATTGGGAAGAGCTTAGGTAACCTTCTGGCTTCTCTCCAGCATCTTGGCTACACCTTCATATTGCAAAATTTTAAAAGAACAAGTATGGCCTACAAAGGAGATATGAGAAGATATTCCCACTCCACTGCTATGTAGAGGAGGAAGATCCATGAATGAGGTAAATTCAATATATTTTAAGACTTTTTCAAAATATTGATCAGGTTTGATTTTTCTACCTCTTCTTCCAATTATTCTTCTTTTAAAATATTATTTAATCACACATTTTTATTGTATGCATTATAAGTTCACATAAATATGTTGTTTACATTAGTAGACAGAAGGAAATTAACAAGAGAACAAACAGGAGGACAAGTTTGAAAGTTATATGTTGAATTTATTATATATCCATAAAATACTATGTATGTATATATGTATGTGTTTAAAGCAATTTTTACCTAATAGATATTAATACTTTCATATACAACCCTCTTTTATTTATTCTAACCTGCATAAGGAAATATTTTGTATTCTGTCATTAAGAATCATATTTTTATTAAAAAGAACAAAAAAATCCCAGTATTTGCGGAAGACATGATAGTTTAATTAGGAAATATTGAAATTTAACAGAGAAATTGAGAACTTTTATAGGTTTAGTAAAGAAAAAGCATATAAGAGTGGTTCTGGGGGCAGAGCAAAGATGGCAGCTGGAAAGCAGGGACTAGCATGAGCTCCCTGCCAAGTCTCTCCAAAAACCTATAAAAAATGGCTCTGAACCAATTCTAGAACTGCAGAACCCACAAAATAGCAGAGGGAAGCAGGGCGGCAGCCCAGCAAAGCCTGGATGGTTGCTGGGTGAGGACTTTCCTGCAAGGAGCTGGGGGCAGAGCAGAGCAGAAGAGAGCCCAGTGTGGGTGTCGAGGACCAACCAGACCAGGAGCCAGGCGTAACGTGCCCTAGTGCCCTGAATCAGTGGGCTGCGGCAGTTACCAGACTTCTCAACCCACAAACACCAAAGACAACAGAGAAGGTTAGTGGGAAAAGTTGCAGGAAGTGGAAGGAGCTCCCGGTTCAGCTACTGCCTGGAGCAGCGGAGGTGGGGCAGCTACAGAACTACAGCTGCAGTTGCTTCCAGCCCCAGGCCCACCTGGTGGGAGGAATTAAGTGGTGGATCAGAGCAGGAGTGAAGAGGCTGCTGAAGATCTAAGTCCAGTCTGGGTTGGGGTCTTCTTGGGGAAGGAGGAGTGCTGGTGTGGCAGAGATGGCACATCCACTCAAACTTGGAACACAGTTCTTCTTATTCTACAAGCAGTCATACCCTGCTGAAAAACTCAAGGGTCAAGTAAGTTCATTGAGAGCATGGCAGGCAGTGAAAATGCACCGAGATTCAGTCTCAGACTTCGGAGTCTGTCTTTGGTGACAAAGAAGACCAAAACATACAGCCAGAAGAAGTCAATAAAGTCAAAGAGCCTACAACAAAAGCCTCCAAGAAAAACATGAACTGGTCTCAGGCCATGGAAGAGCTCAAAAAGGATTTGGAAAAGCAAGATAGAGAAGTAGAGGAAAAATTGGGAAGAGAAATGAGGATGAGAGAAAACCATAAAAAATAAGTCAATGACTTGCTAAAGGGGATCCAAAAAAATACTGAAAAATATACTGAAGAAAACAACACCTTAAAAAATAGACTAACTCAAATGGCAAAAGAGCTCCAAAAAGCCAATGAGGACAAGAATGCCTTGAAAGGCAGAATTAGGCAAATGGAAAAGGAGGTCCAAAAGACCACTGAAGAAAATATTACCTTAAAAGTTAGATTGGAGTAAGTGGAAGCTAGTGACTTGATGAGAAATCAAGATATTATCGAACAGAGCCAAAGAAATGACAAAATGGAAGACAATGTGAAATATCTCATTGGAAAAACCACTGACCTGGAAAATAG
>CM053626.1:115134191-115151834 GCA_028646595.1 Phalanger gymnotis | reverse complement strand
GGGAAAAAGCCAGCACTGCAAACTTCAGAAAAAACACAAACAGAAATTATATAAAGAGAGCAAAAAACACAAATCAGCAGACAGGACTTCTAATCTTCTGCCCATAGCAATACTTACATTGTTATCAGAAAGAGAAGCACCAACATCTGGGTTTTCAAGTCGGGGGCAGGGGTGGAGCTCCTTAATGGCTACTCAGAGTGTCCATATTAGCACTTTCAATGAGTGAGCTGCCAAAGCAAAATGCTAACCTCAGAGTATATATACAGTTCTTCAGGGTCAGCCCACAGAGGGTGTCACAACCATGCAATTCAAACTCACGTGACCTAGGCTTTCTTGTGACTTAAGCAGATCCTCAAAGATGCTTGATTAATCAAAGACTCTTGATTCAAACAAAGGCAAGTCTCAACCAAAGGCACTTTGTTACCTCAGTGCTGAGATGAACGAGAACTCCAAAAGAAAAAAGCAAACTTTGCTAGCCATTACAACTGGCATGCCAGGTCCCCAGTGGCAGAATAAATGAAGGTGTTCCATCATAGGTAGTTATACATTCTGAGGGAGTAGTCTATATCTGTTTAGGCTCATCCATAGACCTGTAGTCTTACCAAGCATACGTTCCTCCTTTTGAAGTTTCTGCTGCCTCATAATGAGCATCCTTTTCTGGGCTGTAGCACTTTCTTCTGTTGTTAGTCCTTCAGGTAGAGATGGGAATGCCATTAAGCCTGTGCCTTTGGGGCAGCATGATAGTTCCACAGGGCCTGGATGGAAAGTGATTCCAGTTATATTGATTCCCCTCCTAGGTAAGAGCAAAAATGAATTGGCTTTCAGGGGCAACTGGGCTTAAGAAGAAGGCACTATAGAGGTTATCCACCATGAAATGAGCAGCCTGGGGTGGTACAAGTTTAAGCAGAGTGAGGGGTTTGGGACTATAGGTGCTTGGTTTCAGGAGGCATTATGGTGGAGTGAGCAGTAAATCCACTTTAGTTCTTCTATATTCATCACCAAAAAATGAGGCAACCAGAAACCAGCATCCTGGAACAAATCCTGGAATAGTAGAATCAGCAGAAAGATGGAGTTAATTGGTCTTTTAGCCTGGGAGATTTGGAGGACAGGAAAGAAAGGTCCTGTCCCTCAGGTAGAAGGTGAGTGAATTCAAGCACAGAAAGCATCCCAGGATGCTAGTGGCAATCATCCTCTCTCCCAGGTAAAGCAGTGGGAGATCCAGAGCCCCACTGTGGCAGAGCAGGTAAACGCCAACACCAGGATGCCTGCATCCCTTAGCATAGCCAGGGGAATCTGAACACTCCATCCTGCCCTACCTCACCCTTGCAATGGGACACCAGACAGGATGGCTTCCCATGGGCCTTAGGGCAACATTAGTACAACACCAGATAAACAGCCAGGGCATGCAGCCACTGACACAAGAAGCTGGAGATAGTACCCCTTCTAACCTGGCAGTGAAGCTCAAATTTAAAAGAAAGGAAAATGGCCAATAAATCAGGTAGAGGATAAGCAGAAAACAACAAAAAATTATCTGAGTATAGAAAGTTATTATTGTGACAAGGAAGACTGTGACACAAACTCAGAAGAAGACAACTATGTCTCAAAACCTATGGGCAAAACCACAAAGCAAAATGAAAAGTTGGCTCATGCCTAGAAAAACTCATGGAAGAGCTCCAAAAGGAGCTTAAATATCATATGACTACCCAATCCTTGTGGCTCCCCAGGTTGACAACCTGGCTATCATCTTCAGCTTCTCCCTATCTCTCATCCTCATATCCAATTTGTTGCAAAGGTCTGTTGATTTCACCTTTGCAGCACTTCCGTCTTTGGTTGCTCTTAGTACTTTGCTGCAGGCCCTCATCCCCTCATGCCTGGACTATTAAAATAGCCTGCTGGTGGGTCTGCCTGCCTCAGTTTTCTCCTCACTCTCCTCCTCTATTTTGCAGATGAAGAGATTTTCCAAAAGTGTGGGTCCAACCATGGCAAATCACTGCTCACTAAAGTAGAGTGCTTCACTCTGTAATGCAGTGTCAAAAATGAAATCCTCTGGTAGGTATTCAAAACTCTTCACAACTTTCCCTCTACCTGAGAATTTCCAGTCTCCTTAAACCTTATTCTCCCTCAGGTCTTCATTAATTCAGTAAGATGGACTTCCTTGCTGTTTCTCAAACAGGACACCTGTTATTTAACCTCTAGTCATTTTCTCTGTCTGTCTCCCATGTTGAGAATATTCTTCCTCCTCATCCTTCCTGGCTTCCCAATCCTCTTCAAAGTCACAACTAAAGTCCCATCTTCTTAAGCATCTTCCAAATCCTTCTTAATTCTAGTTTTCCCAAAACTTCTCATTGCTAAATTTCCAACCCTTGCCTCCTTTAATCATATCCTATTTTCCACTATAAAGCTTTTTTTGTACATGTTTGTTTGAATGCCAGAACTCTCTTTAACCTCTTTTTCTTTTCCCAGAATTTAGCACAATACGTGACCCATAGTAGGTACTTAATAAATGTTTATGGACCGGTTATGTGGCCCTGCGACAGTCACTAAAACTCTTCAACCTCAGTTTCCTTGGCTATCAAATGAGGTTAGTAATGATAGCTCTTACCTCTCAGGGTTGTTGTGGGGATCTAGAGAGATAAAACATGTAATGTAATTTGGAAACTTTCAAGGTCCATGTATTATTTGCCAGGGTTATTTTGAGGAACGTTGAAGATAAGTGGGAATGTTAGTCACATAAATATGAGTCACAGGTAGAAAAGAGTGGCGTCTGCAATTGTAGGGGAACTGGTTTCAGATTCTATATTCTGGATATGCTTTGGGGTTGCTATTTTGGAAATAGTATTTATTATTTCCAATTACATGTGAAGATAATTTTAAACATTCACTTTTTATAAAATTTTGACTTCCAAATTTTTTCTCCCTACTTACTTCCCATAGTCCATCCCTAAGAGAGCAAGCAAGCTCATAAAGGATATTCATGAGCTATCATGTAAAGAAATTTCCACATTAGTCATGTTGTCAAAGAAGAAATAAAACAAAAGGGAAATGTCACAAAAACCCCAAAAAAACATAAAAGTGAAAATGGTATGCTTTGATCTGCATTCAGATTCCATAATTATTTCTCTGGATATGGTTAACATTATCCTTTATGAGCCTTTTGTAATTTTTTTGATCATTGTATTGCTAAAAAGAGCTCAGTCAATCATAGTCAATTATTATACGATGTTGCTGTTATTACTCTATAATGTTCCTTAGTTCTGCTCACTTCACCCGGCATCAGTTCAGGTAAATCTCTCGAGGTTTTTCTGAAATCTGCCTGCTCATCATTTATTCCAGGACGAGAGTTTTCTGTTATATTCATACACCACAACTTATTCAACCATACCCAATTGATGTGTATCCCCTCAATTTCTAATATCTTATGACCCTGAAAGGGGCAGGTATAAATATTTTTTGTATATTTAGGTTCTTTCCCCTGGTTTATGATATCTTTGGGATACAGACCAGGCAGTGGGTATGTACAGTTTTATGTTCTTTTATATATAGTTCCAAATAGTTCTCCAGAATGATTGGATCACTTCACTACTTCACCAACAATACATTAGTGTTTCAATGTACCCATATCTTCTGCAACATTTATCATTTTCCTTTTCTGTCATACTAGCCAATCTGATAGGTGTTAAGTGGCACCTTAGAGGTATTTTAATTTGCATGTATCCAATCAATAGTGATAGAACTTTTTTTCAAATAACTATGAATAGCTTTAATTTCTTCATCTGAAAACTTCCTGTTCATATCCTTGGGTCATTTATCATTTGGGGAATGATTTTTATTATTAGCAATTTGATTCAGTTCACTACATATTTGAGAAATGAATCCTTTGTCAGAAACACTGTTTGTAAAAATTATTTCCCATCTTTTTGCTTTCCTTCTAATCTTTGCTGTACTGATTTTGTTTGCCCCAAATCTTTGGTTTTAATATAATCAAAACTATCCATTTTGCATTTTGTAGTGTTCTCTATCTCTTGTCTGGTCATATATATTTTTTTCCATTCTCCATAGATCTGCCAGGTAAACTATTATTTGCTTTCCCTATTTGCTTAAATTATCACCCTTTATGTCCAAATTGTGTACCTGTTTTGACTTATCTTGGTATGCAATGTGAGATGTTGGTCTATGCCCGGTTACTGCCATAATATTTTCCACTTTTCCCAGTTGTTTTTTGTTAAATAGTGAGTTCTTATCACAGAACCTGGAGTCTTTTGGTTTTTTCAAGGAGTAGCTTGTATCAAGGAGTGCTATTGTTATTCACTACTGTGTCTTGGGTTCCTAACTCATTCCATTGATTCACCACTGTATTTCTTAGCCAGTACCAACTAGTTCTGAAGATTGCCATGTTATAGTATAGTTTTAGATCTGGTGTGGCTAGACCAAGTTCCTTTGCATGTTTTCTTTAATTCCCTTGGTATTATTTTTGTTTTGTTCTTCCAGGTGAATATTTTTATTATCTTTTCTAGCTCAGTCAAATAATTTTTTTTTGGTATTTTTATAGTTATGGCACTGGATTGGTAAATTAATTTAGGTAGAATTGTCATTTTTATTATGTTCCCCTAGCCTACCTATGAGCAATAGATATTTTTCCAACCATTTAGATCTGACTATATTTGTGAGAAAAGTGTTTAGTAATTGTGTTCAATTGGGTTTGTCTTGGCAGGTAGACTCCTAAACATTTTATATTGTTTGCAGTTATTTTAAATGGCATTTCTCTTTTTATCTCTTGCTGCTGGGCTTTTTTGGAAAGACATAGAAATGCTAATGATTTATGTGGGTTTATTTTATATTCTGGGACTTCGCTAAAGTTAATTATTTCATGTAGTTTTATAGTTGAATCTCTGTGATTCTCTAAGTATACTATGATATCATCTACAAAGAGAGGTAGTATCGTTTCCTCATTGCTTATTCTAATACTTTTAATTTATTTTTCTATTCTCATTGCTAAAACTAAATTTCAAGTACAATATAGAATAACAGCGGTGATAATGGGCATCTTTGTTTTACCCTTGATCTTATGGAAAGGCTTCTAGCTTATCCCCATTACAGATAATGCTTTTTTATTGCTTTAGGTGGATACTACACATCATTTTAAGGAAAGCCTCACTTATTCCTCTGCTCTCTAGTGGTTTTAGGAGGAATACTTGCTGTATTTTCACAAAAACATCTGCATCTATTGAAATAATCATATTATTTCTGTTTGTTTTGGAATTGACATGTTCAATTACGGTGATAGTTTTCTAATACTGACCCAGTCCTGAATTCTCATTATAAATCCCACCAGGTCACACTGTATTATCCTGGTGAACAATTGCTGTAATTTTTTTTTGCTGAATTTTATTAAATTTTTTGTTTCAAAATTCATTAAGCAAATTTGCCTATAATTTCTTTTTGTTTTGATTCTACTTGGTTTATATAGTATTTGAATTAATTGTTAATAACCTGTTTGTTAGAATTCACTTGTAAATCAATCTGTCCATGGGGGTTTTTTATAGGTGTTCATTGACAGATTGTTAAAATTTTTTTAAAGTGAGGTTATTCAAATATTTTTTTTCTTTTTTGTTAATTTGAGCAATTTATAATTTCAAAAATATACATCTATTTCACTTAGACTGTCTGATTTCTTAACATATACTTGCACAAAATAGCTCTTAATTGTTCTTAATTTCTTCATTGGTGGTGAATTTTTGATAATGATAATTCGATTTTCTTCTTTCTGTTTTTAAATCTAATTCACCAAATATTTATCTGTTTTACTGTTTTTTTCATAAAACTAGGTGTTCATTTTATTTATTATATCAGTAGGTTTCTTACTTTCAATTTTATTAATCTCTCTTTTGATTTTCAGATTTCCAATGGTACTCAATTTGGGATTTTTAATTATTCCTTTTTTATAGGTTTTTAGGTGCTTACCCAATTCATCAATCTGCTCTTTTTCTGTATTATTTATGTAAGATTTTAGAGATACAAAATTACCCCCAGTAGTGCTTTGTATGCATCCCATAAATTTTGTATGTTGTTTCTTTATTGACTTTCTCTTTGATGAAATTATTCAATTTCAATATAAGTTAACACGTGTAGTCTAGCTAAACACTTTCATAAAAGCAATTTTCTGCAAAATTATTTCACTTCATCCTCTTTCCCCACCTGTTATTCTCTTCTCTCTCCCCTTTGACTCCATCAGTCCTCAAAAGTGTTTTTCTTCTTACTACCCTCTCCATGAATTTGTGCTCGCTTCTATCACCAATGCCCTTCTCTTATCTACTTTCCCTCTACTTTCCTGTAGTGTAAGATAGATTTCTATGCCACATTGAGCATGTATGTTATTCCCTCTTTGATACAATTCTGATGAGAATAAGTTTCACTCATTCCCTTTCACCTCGCCCTCTTCCCCTTCACTGTAAAATCTTATTTTTGTCTCTTCTATGTAAGATAATTTCCCTCACTCTATCTCTCCCTTCTCTTATCTCCTAGTGCATTCTTCACTCACCCCTAAATTTTATTTTTAATATCATTTCTTCATATTCAAATTACACCTGTATCTTCCTTGTATATATACTGTTTCTAACTGCCCTAATAATAAGAACATTCTTTAGAGTAACAAATAGGATCTTTCCATGTAGAAATGTAAACCATTTAACTTTAGTAAATCCCTTATGCTTTCTCTTCTCTGGTTACTTTTTGTTGCTTCTCTTGAGTCTTGTATTTGAAAGTAAAATTTTCTATTTAGCTCTGGTATTTTCTCAAGAATGCTTGAAATTTCTCTATATCATTAAAAATCCATTTTTTACCCTCATGGATTATACTCAATTTTGTTGGATAGGTGATTCTTGGTTTTAATCCTAGCTCCTTTGCCCTCTGGAATATATTATTCCATGTCCTCTGATCCTTTAATGAAGAAACTGCTAAACCTTTTGTTACCTTGATTGGGGCTCCATGATACTTGAATTGTTTCTGGCTGTTTGGAATATTTTCTCCTTGACTTGGAAATTCTGTAAGTTGGCTATAATATTCCTGGCAGTTTTCATTTTGGGATCTTGCTCAGGAGGTGATCAATGGATTCTTTCAATTTTTATTTTACCATCTGGTTCTAGAATATCAGTGCAGTTTTCTTTAATAAGTTCTTGGAAAGTGATGTCTAGGATCTTATTTTTTGATCCTGACTTTCAGGCAGTTTGACAATTTTTAAATTATCTTACCTGGATCCATTTTCCAGGCCAGTCGTTTCTCCAGTGAGATATTCCACATTTTCTTCTATTTTTTGATTTTGGGGGTTTGGCGTATGATTTCTTGATTTCTCATAAAGTCATTAGCTTCCATTTGCTCTATTCTAATTTTTAAGGAATAATTTTCTTTAATGAGCTATTGGACTTCCTTTTCCACTTGGACAATTCTGCTTCTTAAGGCATTCTTCTCCTCATTGGCTTTATGGAACTATTTTACCATTTATCCTAGCCTGTTTTAAGGTGATATTTTCTCTGTATTTTTTTGAGTCTCGTTTACTAAGCTTTTGACCAGTTTCTTATGATTTTCTTGCATCACTCTAATTTCTCTTCCCAATTTTCCCCCTAATTTTCTTACTTCACTTACAAAATTCTTCTTGAGATCTTTCATGTCCTGAGACCAATTCATATTTTTTTGGCAGCTTTGGATGTAGGAGCTTTGACTTTATTTTCTTCTTCTGAGTTTGTGTTTTAATCTTCCTTGTAACCGTAATAACTTTCTATACTCAGAAATTTTACCATTGTTTGCTCATTTTCCCCAGCCTATTACTTGAATTTTAACTGTTTGTTGAAGTAGGCCTCTGCTTCCATAGTGGAGGCCACACTGTCTCAAGCTTTAGGGATTTTATGCATCTGTTTTCAGAGATACATCTAGCACCTGTAAGTTTTCAGTCCTTTGAAGGTGATGTGATCTAAGGAGAGGTGTTTGCTCCTCTCCTGACCTGTGCTCTGGACTGTGAATGACCACAAACACTCTTTTATATCTTGAAAATGTGAGGAGGGTCCTCCCCTCACTGCTGCCTCAGGCTCTGCTATGCTAGTGTTCCTTCTCACCCTGCTCACTCTCCTCACCCTGCCACCCAGGACTGAGACCCAAATCCAAATGAGGGCAAAGTAAGAGCATCTGGCCTCAATGCTAGGTTAGTCCTATAATTTACTTCTTACTAGTTTGCTCAAACCCCTTGCCATCTGAATGCTGGGAGCCCCAGCAGCAGCCATTGCCACAGCTACTTCCACTGCTGATTCATTTACTCCCAAGGCCTGCTTCTGGCCTATTGGAGCTAGTCTGTGCTGGACAGCACTCAACTACCACCCTGGCACAAGAGACCCTTCATGCTGATCTTCTAAGTTTTCCTTCACCTGAGACATTCAGAAACCATCACAGTTGCTAGCAACATAGTCACCCAGATATCTTCTGCAGGCTTGCTGCAACCCAGTCTGAACTGCTGTAGCCTGCCCTGGACTGCAATCCTCTCTCGGCCTGGTGCAACAGGCCTTTCCTGTTGACTGCATAAGTTATCTGGGGTTGGAGATTTGTTTAACTCTGTTTTTTATAGGTTCTGCACTGTTTAATTTGTTTAGACACATTTTTGAAAGATATTTGGAGGGTTTTGGAGGAGTGCTCTGGTGAGTCCTTGCCTTTATTCTGCCATCTGGCTCCACCCCTCTATTAATTTTTAATCTATCTTTCCATGGCCTTATATTAAAAGTAATTTTTCCTACATCATGAATTTTAAAGGATGCATTTAAAATTTCTGCCTTTCTGCATTTGATTTGGAGGTTTTTATGCCACAATACATGCTCAGTTTTAGTGTTGGTGCCATGTTCTGCTGAGAAAAAGGTATATTCCTTTTTTGCTATTCACTTTTCTCCAGAGGTCTACCATATCTAACTTGTCTAAAATTCTGTTCACCTGCTTAACTTTTTTCTTGTTTATTTTGTGGTAAAATTTATCTAATAAGAGATGGGGAAGTTGAAGTTCCCTACTACTGTAGTTTGGCTGTCTTTTTCTTTCTGTAACTCACTTAACTTCTCCTCTAAGAATCTGGATTGTATACTACTTGGTGCATACATGTTTATTATTGATATGACTTCATGTCTTCATTGTCTATGGTAGATTTTCTCTCCTTGTCTCTAGTTCTAGAGCTAGATCTAGTTTTGCTTTTGCTTTGTCTGAGGTCAGCATTGCTACCCCAGCTCTTTCTTTTGTTTTGTTTTCTTTTAACTTCGCCTGAAGCATCACATATTCTCCTCCAGCCTTTTACCTTTACTCTGTGTGTTTCTCTCTGCTTCCCCTATGTTTCTTTGTAAACAACGTATTGTAGCATTTTGGTTTTTAATCCACTCTGAAATCCACTTCTGTTTCATGGGCAAGGTCATCCCATTCCCATTCACAGTTATGATTACTGACTGTGTATTTCCCTGCATTCTATCTTCCCCTGACTTATGCTCTTCTCTCTCCTTTCACCCTGTTGCTCCTACTCAGTGTTTTACTTCTGACCACCACTTCCCTCAATCTGCCCTCCCTGCTCTCAGGTTCTTCTTTTCCCCTTTCTGCTCCTACTTAACCATAGGACAAGATAGATTTCTATACACAACTGACAATATATTTTATTCCCTCTTTGCACGAAACCTAATGAGAGTTAGGATAGAATGCTCACCCCCTCCCATCTTTCCCTCTAATGTAAGAGGTCTTTCAAAACTTCTCATGTGATGTAATTTACCCCAGTCTGCCTCCCTTTTCTCTTCTCCCAGTACAATCCTTTCTTTCAACTCCCAATTTTTTATATCATCGTATCAAAGTAAACTTATACCCACACCCTCTGTCTATGTATACTCCTTCTAACCATCTCAATGGAGATATAGTTCTATAGGATTTCAAGTATCATCTTCCTATGTAGGGATGTATACAATTTATACTTATTAAATAACATGTTTTTTTTTCTTCTCTTCAGTCTTGTATTTGATGATTTAATTTTCTGTTCAAATCTGATCTTCAATGGGCTGCATCCCACTTTTACCCAAGTGAGACAGACCTTTCCTGAATTCCATCTCAGTTATCTTGTTCTGGAAAATTGTTTAACTCCATCTTTTTGTGGGTCATGTTGCTCTAGAATTCCTTTAGAAGCTTGGTTTAATTTTTTTTTCCCCAAGGGAAATTGAGAAGAGCTTAGGTAACCTCCTGGCTTCTCTCCAGCATCTTCATTGCACCTTCATATTGTAAAATTTTAAAAGAACAAGTATGTCCTTCAGAGGAGATATGAGAAGATATTCCCACCCCACTACTGCGAGAGGAGGAAAATCCATGAATGAGGTAAGTTCTATACATTTTCAGACTTTTTCAAAATATTGATCGTTTGATTTTTC
The DNA here is from genome assembly GCA_028646595.1 of Phalanger gymnotis. NCBI lineage: Eukaryota > Metazoa > Chordata > Mammalia > Diprotodontia > Phalangeridae > Phalanger > Phalanger gymnotis. The sequence goes on along the minus strand of CM053626.1, from coordinate 115,141,416 downwards.
TTCCTCTACTTTCAATTATTCTTCTTTTAAAATATTATTTAATCACATATTTTTATTGTATGTACTATAAGTTCACATAAATATGTTATTTAAATTAGTAGACAGAAGGAAGTTAACAAGAGAGCAAACAGGAGGACAACTTTGAAAGTTATATGTTGAATTTATTATATATCCATAAAATACTATGTTTGTACATATGGGTGTGTTTAAAGCAATTTGCACCTAATAGATATTAATACGTTCATATACAACTCTCTTTTTTCTGTTCTAACCTGTATAAGGAAATATTTTGTATTCTCTCAATAAGAATCCTTTTTATTACAAAGAACAAAAAAACATCCCTCTATTTGCAGAAGATGTGATAATTTTCTTAGGAAGTATTGATATTTAACAGAGAAACTGAGAACTTTTATAGGTTTAGTAAAGAAATTGCATATGAAGTAAGTACACAGATCAATCATTTTTGTATAGAAATAACAGAATAGGAGGAACTTACAGAAGAACAAAGTCCATACAATATATCTGCAAAACTCCCGAGATATTTTGAGGCTAACCTAAAAACAGACATTTAGGTCTTATATAGTTACCACCAGAAGTATTCTTCATAGTCAAAACTGAAAAAAATAATTAAAGATATGTTTTAACATCGGCTCTCTCCATAGAGGATTTCTATGGCCAGGGTTCTTTTTTGCATTTCTTTTTTTGACTATTTGCTGACTTTTCAAGTTGAGGTCTGTTCCTGAGGTACCAGGGGCCTGTCATAAGCTTCCATGTTAAGCCACGTTAATATGATGAAAAATGATTTTAATACTTAAATTAATTTAGACATTTAGTGTCATAAAAATTAAACTACTAAGAGGTTGCTTTTTAGAAATAGTCAAAATAAAACAACATTGCTTTAGAGAACAAGAGACACTGAATTACAAGGACATAAACAGGAAATGGGAAAATGTAAAATAAGCTTTCAAGCTATATTATGAAGCAATCATCATCAGAATTCTTAGGCAACAATGGAAAATAGATAAATGGAGCAGTCTAAATAATGCAAATAAAAAACAAGTGAATGAAACAGTTCACTATTCATTACACTTAAGAGCATAAGTATCGAAGGACTGTTTATTCAATGACGATAATTGCTGCAGAAAATGGAAGGTAGTTAGAAAGAAATTAGTTTTAAGCATATGCCTTACACTATGTGTGACAATAAGGAGCAAATGAATAGGTAACCTAATCCAAAAAGTTATGGAAGTAAGGAATGAATAACTAAAGAAGGAAGAAAGAAAGAGAAGAGAAAGGAAGGGAAGAAAAGAAAAGAAAAAAAGGTAGAAAAGAAAAGAAGAAAGAAAGAAAAAAAGGAAGACAATAGAAAGAAGTTTAGTTTCCAATTTTGACTATGGTGAAATTTTTAGTATCTGAAATATAAAATATTACACATGAAAAAGTCTGTACAACTTGAATAAGAAGACAAACAGTGGAGTTGGAAACCATTTACAATAAATATATGTGATAATCTGATATTCAAGATATATATGAGTTTGAGACCAATAGATGACCAACGATATCATCCAATAATAAGTTGGCTAAGGAGAATATGGATCATTTTCTTTTTATTTTTAAAAATGTATTTATATCTTTTGCTTGAGCAGCAATTTAATTTCAAAATAACTCTCACTCTTCCTTTGCCCAGTGGATCACCATTCGTATCAGAGAATCAAAAAGGAGAAGGAGAAAAATATTTGTTCAGTAAAGGAATCCAAAGCCAAGTCTCCTAGAACATGTAAATGAACATTTTTTTAAAAAGAATTTCACACCATTTACCATTTTAAAATCATTCCCAATCATTAAATGTAAGATGAATGAAAATGAAAACAACTCTGAAGTTAAGCCTTATAACTCTCCAACTAGCAAAGTTATTTAAAGATGGATACGGTTTATTTTTGAAGGATAATAGGCAGTGATGTGGCATAGTGGAAAGAGTGCTGGTATCTGGAATCAGAAAGACTCATCTTCCTGAGTTCAAATCTCTCCTCACACACTTGAGTCTGGTTAAGTCACACAGGGCAAGTCATAGCCCTGTTTCCTTCAGTTCCTAATCTATAAAAGGAGCTGGAGAAAGAAATGGCAAATGACTCAATATCTTTGCCAGGAAAACACCAAATGGGATCACAAAGAAACAGACACGTATGAAAGAAATCAACAACAGCAGCAATGGGAAGACCGACCACATTCATGCAGTTTTGGTTAAGCTGTGAATATGTCCACATATTATTTAAAATAATTAGGAATTGAGAAAGATTAGTAAATAACTTCATTTTGTTCATTTTCTCAATCTCACTGCTTTGTATCACTTTGTCAAGGAGGTCAAAGACAGAAGGAAGAATTCTATAGAAAAGAGACTTTTATAGCTTTGATTTTAGAAAATAAAACTTGAAATAACAGAAAGGCCCATTTATGGGAGTATGTCTGAAGAAAAAATGATCATATAATGAACTGTCAAATGAATTATCAGAGATAAAAATATGATAAATTCAGAGAAACAGTGTAAAAATTTTGTGAATTCAGGGAGAGTGACATAAGGCGAACTAGGACAATAATATGCACAATGAATATAGTAATGTAAATAAAAATCCCAATAATGATTGATTGTAATCACCAATCTCAGTCCTAAATGATGAATCTCTTCTCACATAAGGAAGAAACTGATAGGTAAAGGTTTGCATTCTGTCTCTGCTACTTACTTTCTGACCATGGATGAATCACTTAACCTACAGGTCTTCATGTTCTTTATCTGGAAAATAAGGGATTTGGATTATATGGCCTCTAAAATTTCTTCCCTAAGTCTATGAACTAGATCCTATGAGCCAATGAACCTGGACAGGCAATAGGTTAAATGAATTTGATATGGGATATCAAAAAAAAACTGTAGAGAAAGCTTCTTCACCTAGAGTAGTAGTTCACAATAGAGAGAGATTTGGTGGAGCAACGATGGAGGAGCACATCAGTTTTGGAGAAAAATATGTTCTGAGCACCAAACATTTATTTAAAACTTAATTTAGTTAAGTTTTGGGAAATATCATTTAAGACATGAGAGAACAAGGAAAAGAGGTATGCTAGCTTGGTCTCATAAAGCCTGCTATGCTCAGGTGACCAAAAAGGACAGCTGCTGGTGCTTATGTAGCTTCCAACGGGAGGGGATGGGGAAGGAGCTTGCCTATACAATTATTGTGTCTAGTTATTTAATTTCTGTTATTTTATCCTTCTGTTGTATATTGACCTCAACACAGCTCATTCTTGGCTGTGGGAGAAAGGAAGTGAAAGGATGCAAGTCAATGACATTTAAATGACTTTTGCAACACAGGATATTATTTCAGAGTGAGTAAGACAAGTTTGTCTGTGGAAGTCTCCCTCAGGAGAGGGCCTTCTCTTGCTGTACAAAAACAGAATTTACATACCTAAAAGCACACACAAGGAGGTTGATCACAGTGCAATCATTCTCAGGTCTTGACGCAGTTTGCATTTGTCAAACCCCACATGCAGGCATTTTAGGGACAAGTTTTGTGAGTCTGGTGAGCACAGTTCTTCAGTTGATTGTCTCAAGTCTTAAGGGTAGTTGAGCCTTGTGATTATTCAGTGGGGTAATGAACTAGAGTTAGCATGATGGGAATAGGAGTGCAGTAGGCTCTGTTTTGGTTCTCTTTGCTGTTAGAAATTCAGGAATTTGTGAATTGGTAGCATGTCAGGAGTTCCTGGTTTATTACTTTCTGGTGTAGTGTATTGGCTGTAATTGTGGTTCCCAAGTCAGAATCTCCTGGGAGTAATGGAGTTCCAATCAATCTAGATAGTATAATCATTACAATGTATCATATTTATATGAGAATCATAAATCCCCTGATATTCCCTCCTCTGGTCAAAGGTTTGGATGGCCCCGCAGAGAGAGGGGAGACATGCCCTTGAAATATAATTTTGATTTTATGTAAGGCAAGGATGAACAGGTGAGATACCAGATGAATGCCAATATAGACAGCAAGGCACATAAGGAGGAGAATCATTAGAGCAGAGAGGGCAGAGGGGAGAATGCTGCCAAGGTTTCCAGGTAACCAGGAGAATAAGTTAAAGGAAGTTTAGAGGGAGACCTGTTTCAGAATGTTTTGGACCCTATTCCATAAATCTTCTGCTTGCCTATTTGGAGGACCAAGGTACTCTTCTGTGAGGGAGGATGGTTGGCTTAGAAACAGCATTCTTTCCCATTGAGGGCACATGGCTCTCCTTGCTCAGTGATTAGGATGTACAACAGCAGAGATTTTGCAGTGCACTTTTGCAAGTGAAATCATCTGCATTTGGAGCCTGGTGAGGAACCTTCCAGTACACTGCAGGCATGTGGTTAACTCTGCCAAGAGGTTCCCAAAAGAATTGTCCAGTGAACCAAACATGGCTGTGGTACCAGACAGGAACCAGATGGTCAGCAACAAAGCCCCAGTGGCAGAATATTGACCCTCTGCCATTGGTGGAGGGATAACCTTAATTGGAGAGAAATTTCAGGTGTTGTTCTCTGGAAATAGAGACAATTTGGTCATAGTACACACTAGGATGCCAAGAAGTTCCTAGAAGGGAGAGAGACTAGCATAGAGTAGAGCAGCATAAGAAGAACAATACTGAGGGAAGGGGTAATTCAACTGTATAGGTGGGTATTAGAGGATGAATTCCAGGTGGAACGGATGAAACTCAAGGAGTAGAGTACTTCCAGGTATGGGAACAGTGGCCATTCTGGGATTCCCTGGCTATGCCAGAAATTGAATAGGTGCCTTTACAATTGCCTTCATTTGGGACATAGGTCAAAGGTCTGATGCCTAATTTTTAAGGGCAGGCTTCCACACTGCACTTGCTACAGGAATATTTGTAGTGTTATAAGATACCCAAGTCTTGTTCAGGGAAACCTGTGGCCGCAGAAGCTAACCAGGAATCACCTGAGCCATATAGGGAAGCAATAAAAGAGGAGTTTGGGATGAAAGTAGAATTACATTGCATAAGTTTTAATGATCAAGGTGGGGACCTGTTTTGCTACTTGTACCTAGCATTTACAGAGGAGGTTGCATTTCTAGTGAGATTCCCAAGTGCAACAAACCCCGTGGATAAGGGTCTTATATGCCAGAAACCCTCAATTCCGTGGTTAAGTTCTCTGTTTCTTGATTAGGGTGCTCCTTTTCCCCACAGGCAAGATGTACTTCCAGGTATTTTAATGCTTGAGATTGTGGTAGCATCATGTTTCTCCAGATAGAGGTGAAGGTAGGGGATGAGAGCTGCTCCCTTTATAAATGCTGCCGCTCTGCGTAGCAGGAAAGGACTGGTTTGCTTCTCAACCCAAAGAACAGGTGGAGTTTTTGGAACATTCTGTGTCAGTCAGTAAAAGAGGACCCTCCCACTGGGGTCATGATCCAGGCTTCTTACACGGAAGCAATCCCTAAAGCTTGAAGGGATAGCATTGTGAATAACTTTCTAAAAGTTAGCTAATTTGAGTATTTTAGAGCACCCTTGCATTAGGCTTCTGATCAGTCGATTCAGGGTGGGCCAGGCATTTGAACCTGATGATCATAGTAAGGGGATTAAGACTAGAACAAGTATCACAAGCCATACAGATTTGAGATAAGAGCACCACAAAAATGGAAGGAAGAAATCCACAAAAATGAGAAGGCAAAAATTGCGACTTCCACAACCATTGAGACTGGTACTTAAGAGGACAGCAGTAAGAAAGAAAAGGATTAGTTCATAGAGGGAGTAACTGCAAAACTGAGCCCATGTCCTGACTCTTGGATTAGTGGTCTTTATCTATTGTCATTTGCTTCTCTGCTTGAGGGTCTTGGGAACAGCTGTCTGCCTCAGAAGTCAACTGCTTTGGGCCCCATTTTATTTTTAAAGTCAATTCCACAATCAAAATGGGCACTGTTGCCCTTTTGAGATATGACAGATGGGTTCCTGATTCTAGCTGAGTTTGCAGGAGTGGGCATGGGGAGCAAGACTTCAAAAGACCCTTTCCACCAAGGCCCCAAGGAGTTTTTTCGTTAGTGGTGTTTCCAATAAACCCAATCACTGAGTTAGATCAGGAGCCCAGTATTGTTTGGAATTCCTTAAGAATGGAACTGTGAGACAAATTGATGTGTTTCTGGGATCTTGTGTACCAACCTAGTACATTTTATCAGAGGAAGGAACCCTTGACTTCTATGCTTCCCAACCAAGGGTACTGTGGCATAAATCATCCTGTTACTATCGCATAGGCCTGAATTTGTGGGAACCATACAGTGCAGATCTAAGGCTCAACAAGACTAAAGGAAGGGCTTTGTGCCAGGGGATACTAGCTCTTCAGAGAATCTCACGGAAGAGAATTTAAGTATCCCATTAACAATTTCAACCATTCCTGATGACAGGGGTGGTGGTGGTAGGCTAAATGGAGATGCTGAGTGATTGGCCACGATGAAAGCAGATTAGTTGATGAAGCTCCTGCAAAATGGGTGACTCTATCACGGTGTATTTGTTTTGGGTCTCCACAAAATGGAATATTTTTTTTTCTAAGCGGATTTTCTCTCCCACAGTGGCTGTGGCAGTATATCAGGAAATTACTTCCACTCACTAAGAGAATATACAGACCATAAACAAAGCATCTTTGTAATCACGGGCAGGTGGCTATTGAATGAAGTCGACCTGCCATATTTTAAAGTGTCTAGCTAGAAGAGGAAATTGCCCACTACCTAGCTTCGAAGGCTTGGATACATTATGTTCATGGAATGTATAAGACATCCTTTAGGTGTTGGTGGTAGTAGCCATGTGAAATTCCCCCTACGATATTTTGGGCATTTTCTACTGGTGTAACAATAATGTTGCTAGCAGCTGCTGTGCATATGTAAGATCAACAACATTAGCACACAATAGGGACACTAACACAGATCTTTTGATCTGCTTTTCTAAGGAAAACATCTTTAAGGGGTATACAATCTCATGTTAATGAAACATACATATATCATTCACTTAGTTCAGGGGAAAAAGCCAGCACTGCAAACTTCAGAAAAAACACAAACAGAAATTATATAAAGAGAGCAAAAAACACAAATCAGCAGACAGGACTTCTAATCTTCTGCCCATAGCAATACTTACATTGTTATCAGAAAGAGAAGCACCAACATCTGGGTTTTCAAGTCGGGGGCAGGGGTGGAGCTCCTTAATGGCTACTCAGAGT
>CM053626.1:115116589-115133691 GCA_028646595.1 Phalanger gymnotis | reverse complement strand
GGGAAAAAGCCAGCACTGCAAACTTCAGAAAAAACACAAACAGAAATTATATAAAGAGAGCAAAAAACACAAATCAGCAGACAGGACTTCTAATCTTCTGCCCATAGCAATACTTACATTGTTATCAGAAAGAGAAGCACCAACATCTGGGTTTTCAAGTCGGGGGCAGGGGTGGAGCTCCTTAATGGCTACTCAGAGTCCACATTAGCACTTTCAATGAGTGAGCTGCCAAAGCAAAATGCTAACCTCAGAGTATATATACAGTTCTTCAGGGTCAGCCCACAGAGGGTGTCACAACCATGCAATTCAAACTCACGTGACCTAGGCTTTCTTGTGACTTAAGCAGATCCTCAAAGATGCTTGATTAATCAAAGACTCTTGATTCAAACAAAGGCAAGTCTCAACCAAAGGCACTTTATTACCTCAGTGCTGAGAAGAACTAGAATTCCAAAAGAAAAAAGCAAACTCTCGCTAGCCATTACAACTGGCATGCCAGGTCCCCAGTGGCTGAATAAATGAAGGTGTTCCATCATAGGTAGTTATACATTCTGAGGGAGTAGTCTATGTCTGTTTAGGCTCATCCATAGACCTGTAGTCTTACCAAGCATATATTCCTCCTTTTGAAGTTTCTGCTGCCTCATAATGAGCATCCTTTTCTGGGCTGTAGCACTTTCTTCTGTTGTTAGTCCTTCAGGTAGAGATGGGAATGCCATTAAGCCTGTGCCTTTGGGGCAGCATGATAGTTCCACAGGGCCTGGATGGAAAGTGATTCCAGTTATATTGATTCCCCTCCTAGGTAAGAGCAAAAATGAATTGGCTTTCAGGGGCAACTGGGCTTAAGAAGAAGGCACTATAGAGGTTAACCACCATGAAGTGAATGGCCCAAGGTGGTACAAGGTTAAGCAGAGTGAGGTGTTTGGGACTATAGGTGCTTAGGGTCAGGAGGCATTATGGCAGAGTGAGCAGTAAATCTACTTTAGTTCTTCCATATTCATCACCAAAAAATCAGGCAACCAGAAACCAGCATCCTGGAACAAATCCTGGAATAACAGAATCTGCAGAAAAGTGGAGTGGGTTGGTCTTTTAGCTTGGGAGATTTGGAGGACAGGAAAGAAAGGTCCTGTCCCTCAGGTAGAAGGGGAGTGAATTCAAGGACAGAAAGCATCCCAGGATGCTAGTGGCAATCCTCCCCCCTCCCAGGTAAAGTAGTGGGAGATCCAGAGCCCCACTGTGGCAGAGCAGGTAAACGCCAACACCAGGATGCCTGCATGCCTTAGCATAGCCAGGGGAATCTGAACACTCCATCCTGCCCTACCCCACCCTTGCAATGGGACACCAGACAGGATGGTCTCCCATGGGCCTTAGGGCAACATCAATACAACACCAGGTAAATACCGGTGCCTGCAGCCACTAGCACAAGAAGCTGGAGACAGTACCCTTTCTATCCTGGCAGTGAAGCTCAAATTTAAAAGAAAGGAAAAAGTCCAATAAAACAGGTAGGTGATGAACAGAAAACAAGAAAAAATAATCTGAGTATAGAAAGATATTATTGTGACAAGGAAGAATGAGACACAAACTCAGAAAAGACAACTATGTCTCAATACCTATGGGCAAAACAACAAAGCAAAATGAAAAGTTGGCTCATGCCTAGAAAAACTCATGGAAGAGCTCCAAAAGGAGCTTAAATATCACATGATAATGATAGCAGTTACCTCTCATGGTTGTTGTGGGGATCTAGAGAGATAACACATGGATTGGAGTTTGCAAACTTTCAAGGGCTAAGTATTATTTGCCGGGATTGTTTTGAGAAACCTTAAGGATAAGTGGGAATGTGGGTCACATAAATATGAGTCATAAGTAGAAAGGAGTGGCATTTGCAATTGTAGGGAAAAAGGTTCCAGATTCTATATTCTGGATATGCTTTGGGGTTGTTATTTTGGAAATTGTATTTATTATTTCCAATTACATTGAAGGTAGTTTGCAACATTCACTTTTTATAAAATTTTGACTTCTAAATTTTTTCTCCCTATCTACCTCCCATAGTCCATCCCTAAGAGAGCAAGCAAGCTTATAAATGATATTCATGAGGTATCATGGAAAGAAATTTCCACATTAGTCATGTCGTGAAAGAAGAAATAAAACAAAAGGGAAATGCCACAAAAACCCCAAAAAACCTAAAAGTGAAAATGTTATGCTTTAATCTGCATTCAGATTCCATAATTATTTCTCTGGATATGGTTAACATTATCCGTTATGAGCCTTTTGTAATTTTTTTGATCATTGTATTGCTGAGAAGAGCTCAGTCAATCATAGTCAATTATCATACAATGTTGCTGTTATTACTCTGTAATATTCCTTGGTTCTGCTTACTTCACTCGGCATCAATTCAGATAAGTCTCTCAAGGTTTTTCTGAAATCTGTCTGCTCATCGTTTTTTCCAGTACAAGAGTATTCTATTATATTCATATACCACAACTTATTCAACCACACCAAATTGATGGGTATCTCCTCAATTTCTAATATCTTATGACCATGAAAGGGGCAGGTGTAAATATTTTTTGTATATTTAGGTTCTTTCCCCTGGTTTATGATATCTTTGGGATACAGACCAGGCAGTGGGTATGTACAGTTTTATTTTCCTTTATGTGTTGTTCCATGTTGTTCTCCAGAATGTTTGGATCACTTCACCAACAATACATTAGTGTTTCAATGTATCCACATCTTCTGCAACATTTATCATTTTCCTCTTCTGTCATATTAGCCAATCTGATAGGTGTGAGGTGGCACCTTAGAGGTATTTTAATTTGCATGTCTCCAATCAGTAGTGATGGAGCATTGTTTTCCAAATAACTATGAATAGCTTTAATTTCTTCATCTGAAAACTCCCTGTTCATATCCTTGGGTCATTTATCAATTAGGCAATGACTTTTATTCTCAGCAATTTAATTCAGTTCACTACATATTGAGAAATGAATCCTTTGTCAGAAACACTGGCTGTAAAAAATTATTTCCCCTCTTTGTGCTTTCCTTCTAATCTTTGCTGTACTGATTTTGTTTGCCCCAAACCTTTTATTTTAATATAATCAAAACTATCCATTTTGCATTTCATAATGTTCTCTATCTCTTGTGTGGTCATATGTTTTTCCCTTCTCCATAGATCTGCCAGGGAAACTACTTTTTGCTTTCCTTATTTGCTTGTATTGTCACTTTTATGTCCAAATTGTGTACCCATTTTGACTTATCTTGGTATGCAATGTGAGATGTTGGTCTATGCCCAGTTTCTGCCATAATATTTTCCACTTTTCCCAGTTGTTTTTGTTAAATAGTGGGTTCTTATCGTAGAAGCTGGAGTCTTTGTGTTTTTTCAAGGAGTAGCTTGTATCAAGGAGTGGTTGTCATTCACTACTGTGTCTTGGGTTCCTAACCCATTCCATTGATTCACAACTGTATTTCTCAGCCAGTACCAACTAGTTCTGAAGATTGCCATGTTATAGTATAGTTTTAGATCTGGTGTGGCTAGACCACCTTCCTTTGCATGTTTTCTTTAATTCCATTGGTGTTACTTTTGTTTTGTTCTTCCAGGTGAATATTTTTATTATCTTTTCTAGCTCAGTCAAATAATTTTTTTTTTGGTATTTTTATACTTATGGCAGTGGATTAGTAAATTAATTTAGGTAGAATTGTCATTTTTGTTATGTTACTCTGACCTACCTATGAGCATTTAATATTTTTCCAATCATTTAGATCTGACTATATTTGTGAGAAAACTGTTTTGTAATTGTGTTCATATTGTTCCTGGCTTTGTCTTGGCAGGTAGACTCCTAAACATTTTATATTGTTTGTAGTTATTTTAAATGACATTTCTCTTTTTATCTCTTGATTCTGGGCTTTTGTGGTAATACATAGAAATGCTAATGATCTATGCGAGTTTACTTTATTTGACTCTCTGGGATTCTCTAAGTATACCATGATATCATCTACAAAGAGAGGTAGTCTTGTTTCCTCATTACTTATTCTAATACCTTTACTTTATTTTTCTACTCTCATTGCTAAAGCTAAATTTCAAGTCCAGTATAGAATAATAGGTTCTTTCCCCTTGTTTGCCTTGGTAGGTGTGAGGTGGACATCCTTGTTTTACCCTTGATCTTATGGAAAGGCTTCTAGCTTATCCCCATTACAGTTAATGCCTTCTTATTGCTTTAGGTGGATACTATATATCATTTTCAGAAAAGCCTCACTTATTCTTCTGCTCTCTAGTGGTTTTAAGAGGAATGGGTGCCATATTTTCACAAAATCTTCTGCATCTATTGAAATAATGATATGATTTCAGGTTTTTTTTTGTAATTGAAATGTTCAATTATGGTGATAGTTTTCTAACATTGAGCCAGCCCTGGATTCCCATTATAAATCTCACCAGGTCATACTGTATTATCCTGGTGAAAAACTTGCTATAACTTCTTTGGTGAATTTTATTAAATTTTTTTTGTGTCAAAATTCATTAAGCAAATTTGTCTACAATTTCTTTTTGTTTTGATTCTACTTACTTTATATAGTATTTGAATTAATTGTTCATAACCTGTTTGGTAGAACGCACTTGTAAATCAATCTGTCCCTGGGGATTTTTATAGGGGTTCATTGACAGGTTATTCAATTTTTTAAACTGAGGTTATTCAAATACTTTTTACTTTTTTGTTAATCTGAGCAACTTATAATTTTGAAAATATACTTCTATTTCACTTAGATTGTCTGATTTATTAACATAAACTTGGGCCAAATAGCTTTTAATTGTTCTTTAATTTCTTCATTGATGGTGAATTTTGATAATGATAATTTAGTTTTCTTTTGTTTTTTTAAATCTAATTGACCAAATATTTATCTGTTTTACTGTTTTTTTTCATAAAACTAGGTGTTCATTTTATTTATTATTTCAGTAGGTTTCTTACTTTCAATTTTATTAATCTCTCTTTTGATTTTCAGATTTCCAGGGGTGCTCTATTTGGGATTTTTAATTATTCCTTTTTTCTAGGCTTTTAGGTGGGTACTCAATTCATCAATCTGCTCTTTTTCTATGTTATTTATGCAAGATTTTAGAGATATAAAATTACCCCTAGTAGTGCTTTGTATGCATCCCATAAATTTTGGTATGTTTTCTCTTTATTGACTTTCTCTTTGATGAAATTATTGATTGGTTCTCTGATTTGTTGTTTGAAACACATATCCTTTTAGATTAGATCATGTAGTTTCCAATTAATTTTTAAACTATCTTTCCATGGACCTTTATTAAATGTGATTTTATTGAATCATGATCTGAAAAGGGTATATTTGATATGTATGCCTTTCTGCATTTGATGTTTTTTGCCCTAATACATGATTAGTTTAGTGTAGGTGCTGCTTAGAAAAAGGTGTATTCCTTTCTATAGCTATTCAGTTTTCTCCAGAGATCTAGCATATCTAAATTTTCTCAAATTTTATTCACATCCCTAGCTTCCTTCTTGTTGGGGTGGAGCCAGATGGCAGCTGGAATGCAGGGAGTTGCTTAAGCTCCCCTGCCCCAAATTCACTCCAAACACCTATAAAAATAGCTCTGTAAAAATTTTAGAGCTGCAGAACCAACGAAATAGCAGAGCGGTGCAGGTCTCCAGCCCAGAACAGCCTGGATGGTCACTGGGAAGGGTCTATAGCATGGAGATGGGAGGGGAGCAGAACAGAGTCCAGTGTGGGCCACTCCAGGACCAACCAGACTGGGAGCCACATGGAACAGGCCATAGGGATCTGAATTATTGAGCTGGGGCAGTTACCAGACTTCTCAACCCGCAAATGCCAAAGGAAACAGAGAAGGTTAAGGGGAAAAGCTGCTGGGACAGAGTGAAAGGAGATCAGGTCAGCCACCACCCTGGGGCCAGTGGAGGTGGTTCAGCTCTAAGGCTGCTTGCAGACCTACAGATGCAGTTGCTTCTGGCCCCAGGCCTACTTGGTGGGAGGAATTACGTGGGGAATTAGAGAGGGAGTGCAAAGCCTGCTTTGCCCTGCCTAGTTCTGGGCCACAATACTGGTTGGCGGTTCTTGGGGGAGGAGGAGTGCTTGTGTGGCAGAGCTTGTTGTCTTGAAGTATCTCTGAAAATAGCAGCGCAGGCCCTCCAAAATTGGGACAAAGTACTCACTACTCTACAAGCAGTTGTATCCCAAGAAAATGCTCAAGGGTCAAGTAGTTAGCTGGGAACATGAATAGGCAGTGAAAATGGTCTCAGATTCAGCCTCGCACTTTGGGATCTTTTGCTAGTGACAAAGAAGACCAAAGCATACAACCAGAAGATGTCAACAAAGTCAAAAAGCCCACATGAAAAGTCTCCAAAAAATATGAATTGGTCTTGGGCCATGGATGAGCTCAAAAAGGATTTGGAAAAGCAAGTTAGAGAAGTAGAGGAAAAATTTGGAAGAGAAATGAGTGTGATTCAAGAAAATCATGAAAAACAAGTCAATTATTTACTAAAGGAGACCCCAAAAATGCTGAAGAAAATAACACCTTAACAAATAGACTAACTCAAATGGCAAAAGAGTTCCAAAAAGCCAAAGAGGAGAAGAATGCCTTGAAAGGCAAAATTAGCCAAATGGAAAAAGTGGTCCAAAAGACCTCCAAAGAAAATACTACCTTTAAAATTAGATTGGAGCAAGTGGTAGCTAGGGACTTGATGAGAAATCAAGATATTATCAAACAAAACCAAAGGAATGAACAAATGGAAGACAATGTGAAATATCTCATTGGAAAAACCACTGACCTATAAATAGATCCAGGAGAGAATTTAAAAATTATTCGACTACCTTAAAACCATGATCAAAAAAGAGACTAGATATCATCTTTTAAGAAATTATCAAGGAGAACTGCCCTGATATTCTAGAGCCACAGGGCAAAATATAAATTGAAAGAATCCACAGATCTCCTCCTCAAGTAGATCCCAAAAAGAAATCTCCCAGGAATAATGTTGCAAAATTCCAGAGCTCCCAGATCAAGGAGAAAATACTGCAAGCAGCTAGAAAGAAATAATTTGAGTATTATGGAAACACAATCAGAATAACCCAACATCTAGCAGCTTCTACATTAAGAGATTGAAGGGCTTATAAAGATGATATGTGTCATTCAGGAGACCTTTCTCAGTATTAGGGGACTTGAAGGGAATAGATGCAGAGGGTACAGGATGACTTGAATATGAAGGGATGATATCTAAAAAATGAAATAAATTTAACGGGTGAGAGAGGAATGTAATGAGAGAGGGACTAAGGGAGAGATAGAATGGGGTAAATTATCTCACATAAAAGTGGCAAGAAAAAGCAGTTCTGTTGGAAGGGAAGAGGTGGCAGGTGAGGGGGAATGAGGGAATCTTGCTCTCATAGGATTTGACTTGAGGAGGGAATAACATACACACTCAATTGGGCATCAGACCACAGGAAAGAAGGAGGAAGGGGATAAAAAAGGGGGGACGATTGAGGTGAGGGCTGATATGAGGAAGAAGTAATCAAAAGCAAACACTTTTGAAAAGGGAAAAGGTCAAGGGAGAAAACTGAATACAGTGGGACAGGATAGAAGGGAACAAAATCTAGTTACTCTTTCATTACATGAGTTTTGTGGAAGGGTTTTATATATTGATACATGTGTGGCCTGTGCTGAATTGCTTGCCTTCTTAGGGAGTTTCGGTGGGGAGGGAAGAGGGGAGAGAATTTGGAACTCAAAGTTTTGAGAGCAGATGTTCAAAAAAAGGTGTTTTTGCATGCTACTGGGAAAGAAGATATACAGGCAATGGGGCATAGAAATCTATCTTGACTTACAAGAAAGTAAGGGAGAAGGAGATGGGGGGAGTGAGGTGATAGAAGCGAGGGCTGACTGGGGAATGGGGCAATGAGAATATAGGCCATCTTGGAGTGGGGGGGGGATGGGAGAAATGGGGAGAAAATTTGCAATTCAAAATCTTGTGGAAATCAATTCTGTAACCTAAAAATATTAAATAAATAATAAAATATGATAAACCTAGGGGAAAAAAACTTATTGTTGATTTTGTTTTTAGATTTATCTAGTTTTTAGAAGGAGAGGTTGAGGTCCCCCATTAGTATAGTTTTGCTTTCTCTTCCTTTTTCCAACTTACTTAACTTCCCCTCTAAGAATTTAGATGCTATACAATTTGGTGCATATGTGTATAGTATAGATATTACTTCATTGTTTATGTTACCTTTTAGCGACACATAGTATACTTCCTTGCCCCTTTTAATTAGATCGGTTAGATCTAGTTTTGATTTTGTTTTGCTGAGATCAAGATTGGTAGCACTGCTTTTTATATATCAGCTGAAGTATAGTATATTCTGCTCCAGTCTTTTACCTTTACCCTGTAAGTGTCACTCTGCCTCACATGTGTTTTTTGTAAACAACATATTGAAGGATTCTTATTTTTAATACATTCTGCTATCCTCTTCCATTTTATAGGACCTTTTATCCCATTTCCATTCACAGTTACAATTATGGACTCCATTCTATTTTTCCTTTCTTTATACTTCTCTCACTCCTTTTACCATGTCCATCCTCAGGAGTATTTTTCTTCTGACTCCAGCCTCCCTCAATCTGTCCTCCTTTCTTTCAGCAACTGTCTTTTTTCCCCTTCCCCTTTTATTACTATATAGTGGAAGATAGATTTCTGTACTCCACTGAGTTTATGGTATTCACTTGAGCTAAATGCAATGAGTAAGGTTCAAAGTATTCTCACTTTCTCCCTTCTTTCAGTTACTATAATTCATCTTTAATGTCTTTTCATGTCATATAATTTTCCCTATTCTGACTCTTTCCTTTTCTCCCGGTACCATTCTTTTTTTCTCTCCCTAATTTTTATTATATCAGCACATCAAAGTCAACTTATACCCATACGTTCTTTCTATTTATACTCCTTTAAATAGCTCTAACAGAGAAACGGTTCTAAAGAGTTACTAATATTGGCTTCCTATGGACGTATATGAACAGTTTAACCTTTTTGAATGACATGTTTGTTTGGTTTTTTTTCCTGTTGACTTTTTATGCTTCTCTTCAGTCTAATATTTGAAGATCAAATTTTCTGTTCAGGTCTGGTCTTTTCATCAGGAAAACCTGAAAGTTTCCTATTTAATTGAGTGGCTTTTTCCCCCCTGAAAGATTATATTCCAAGATATTGCATAATTGATTCCATAGACTATATATTTATAATCATATTAAACATATTTCCACATTAGTCGTGTTGTAAAGAAAAATTAGAACCAAAGGCAAAACCACGAAAAGAAATAAAAAAGAGAGAAAATAGTTTGCTCATTCTTCTTTCAGACTCTATAGTAATTTCTCTGGATGTGGATAGCATTTTCCATCATGAGTTTTTTGGAATTGTCTTAGATCATTGCATTGCTGAGAAGAGCTAAGTCTATCAAAGTCGGTAATTGTACAATGCTGCTGTTACTGTATACAATATTTTCCTTGTTCTGCTCACTTCACTCAGCATCTGTTCATGTAAGTTTTCCCAGGTTTTTCTGATGTCTGCCTGCTTATGGAACAACAATATTCCATTACAATCATATACTACAACTTGACCCAATTGAATGTCATCCTCTCAATTCTCAATTGGAAACCACAAAAAGATATGCTCTAAATATTTTTGTTTATGTGGCTCTGTTTCCCATTGTTATGATTTCTTTGGGGCACAGTCCTAGAAGTGGTATTTCTGGGCAAAGGATATTCAGTTTTGTAGCCCTGTGGCCATTGTTCCAAATTGTTCTCCATAATGGTTGGAATAGTTCACAACTCCACCAATAATGCATTAGTGTTCTAATTTTCCCCCAGTTCCTCCAACACTTATCATTTTCCTGTTTTGTCAGGTTAGGCAATCTGAAAAGGTTTTATTGTGGTACCTCAGAGTTGTTTTAATTTGCATTTCTCTAATCAATAGTGTTTTAGAGCATTTTTTCTTAAGACTATATCGAGCTTTAATTTCTTCATCTGAAAACTCCATGTTCATATCCTTTCATCATTTATGAGTTGGGAAATGACTTGTATTCTTATAAATTTGACTCAGTCCTCTACATATTTTGTATATGAGGCCTTTATTAGAGGTAAGATAGATTTCTCTGCTCAATTGAGTGTGTATGTTATTCCCTCTTTGAGACAGTTCTGATGAGAATAATGTTCACTCATACCCTCTCACCTCCCCCCATTCCCCTCCATTGTAAAATCTTTTTGTTGTCTCTTTTATGTGAGATAATTTCTACCATTACCTTACTTTTCTCTAGGTTAAGATAGATTTCTATGCCCCATTGAGTGTGTATGTTATTCCCTCTTTGATACAATTCTGATGAGAATTAGGTTCACTCATTCCCTTTCACATTTCCCTCTTCCCCTTCCCCTTATTTTTGTCCATTTTATGTGAGATAGTTTCCCCCATTCTCCCTCTCCGTTCTTCTGTCTCCTAGTATATTCTTCACTCACCCCTAAATTTTATTTTTAATATCGTTTCTTCATATTCAGACCACACCTGTGCCTTCTTTGTACATGTACTTCTTCTAACTGTCTAATAATGCGAATATTCTTTAGAGTAACAAATAGGATCTTTCCATGTAGAAATGTAAACCATTTAACTTTAATAAGTCCCTTATGCTTTCTCTTTTCCAGTTGCTTTTTCTTCCTTCTCTTGAGTCTTGTATTTGAAAGTAAAATTTTCTATTTAGCTCTGGTATTTTCTCAAGAATGCTTGAAATTTCTCTATATCATTAAAAATCCATTTTTTACCCTCATGGATTATACTCAATTTTGTTGGATAGGTGATTCTTGGTTTTAATCCTAGCTCCTTTGCCCTCTGGGATATATTATTCCATGTCCTCTGATCCTTTAACATAGAAACTGCTAAACCTTTTGTTACCTTGATTGGGGCTCCATGATATTTGAATTATTTCTTTCTGGCTGTTTGGAATATTTTCTCCTTGACTTGGAAATTCTGTAAGTTGGCTATAATATTCCTGGCAGTTTTCATTTTGGGATCTTGTTCAGGAGGTGATCAATGGATTCTTTCAATTTTTATTTTACCATCTGGTTCTAGAATGTCAGTGCAGTTTTCTTTAATAAGTTCTTGAAAAAATGATGTCTAGGATCCTCTTTTTGATCAAGAGTTTCTGGCAGTTCGACAATTTTTAAATTATCTCACCTGGATCTATTTTCTAGGTCAGTTGTTTCTCCAGTGAGATATTCCACATTGTCTTCTATTATTTTATTTTTTGGGTTTTGTTTTATGAGTTCTTGATTTCTCATAAAGTCATTAGCTTCCATTTGCTCTATTCTAATTTTTAAGGAATAATTTTCTTTAATGAGCTATTGGACTTCCTTTTCCACTTGGACAATTCTGCTTCTTAAGGCATTCTTCTCCTCATTGGCTTTATGGAACTATTTTACCATTTATCCTAGCCTGTTTTAAGGTGATATTTTCTCTGTATTTTTTTGAGTCTCGTTTACTAAGCTTTTGACCAGTTTCTTATGATTTTCTTGCATCACTCTAATTTCTCTTCCCAATTTTCCCCCTAATTTTCTTACTTCACTTACAAAATTCTTCTTGATCTCTTCCATGTCTACAGACCAATTTATGTTTTTCTTGGCAGCTTTGGAGGCAGAAGCTTTTAGTATGTTTTCTTCTTCTGAGTTTGTGTTTTGGTCTTCCTTGTCACCGTAATAACTTTTTATACTCAGAGATTTTACCATTGTTTCTCATTTTCCCCAGCCTATTACTTGAATTTTAACTGTTTGTTAAAATAGGCCTCAGCTTCCATGGCAGAGGTCATACGTCTCAAGCTTCAGGGATTTTGTGTCTCTCTTTTCAGAGATACTTCTAGGATCTGTAAGTTTCAGTCCTTTGAAGGTGATATGATCTAAGGACAGGTGTTTACTCCTCTCCTGACCTGTGCTGTGGTCTGTGAATGACCACAATCACTCTTTTATATCTTGGAAATGTGAGGAGGGTCCTCCCCTCACCGCTGCCTCAAGCTCTGCTTTGCTACTGTTCTTTCTCACCCTGCTCACCCTCCTCACCCTGCCACCCAGGACTGAGACCCAAATCCAAGTGAGGGCAAAGTAAGAGCATCTGGCCTCAATGCTAGGTTAGTCCTATAATTTACTTCTTACTAGTTTGCTCAAACCCCTTGCCATCTGAATGCTGGGAGCCCCAGCAGCAGCCATTGCCACAGCTGCTTCCACTGCTGATTCATTTACTCCCAAGACCTGCTTCTGGCCTGTTGGGGCTAGTCTGTGCTGGACAGCACTCAACTACCACCCTGGCGCAAGAGACCCTTCATGCTGATCTTCTAAGTTTTCCTTCACCTGAGACATTCAGAAACCATCACAGTTGCTAGCAATTTAGTCACCCAGATGTCTTCTGCAGGCTTGCTGCAACCAAGTCTTTACTGGTGTAGCCTGCCCTGGACTGCAATCCTCTCTCAGCTTGGTACAACAGGTCTTTCCTGCTAACTGCATAAGTTATCATGAGTTGGAGATTTGTTTAACTCTGTTTTTTATAGGTTCTGCACTGTTTAATTTGCTTAGACTCATTTTTAAAGATATTTGGAGGGTTTTAAAGGAGTGCTCTGGTGAGTCCTTGCCTTTATTCTGCCATCTGGCTCCACCCTTCAATTAATTTTTAATCTATCTTTCCACGGCCTTATATTAAAAGTAATTTTTCCTACATCATGAATTTTAAAGGATGCATTTAAAATTTCTGCCTTTCTGCATTTGATTTGGAGGTTTCTATGCCATAACACATGCTCAGTTTTAGTGTAGGTGCCATGTTCTGCTGAGAAAAAGGTATATTCCTTTTTTGCTATTCACTTTTCTCCAGAGGTCTACCATATCTAACTTGTCTAAAATTCTGTTCACCTGCTTAACTTCTTTCTTGTTTATTTTGTGGTAAAATTTATCTAATAAGAGATGGGGAAGTTGAAGTTCCCTACTACTGTAGTTTGGCTGTCTTTTTCTTTCTGTAACTCACTTAACTTCTCCTCTAAGAATCTGGATTCTGTACTACTTGGTGCATATATGATTATTATTGATATGACTTCATTGTCTTCATTGTCTATGGTAGGTTTTCTCTCCAGGTCTAGAGCTAGATCTAGTTTTGCTTTTGCTTTGTCTGAGGTCAGGATTGCTACCCCTGCTTATTCTTTTGTTTCGTTTTCTTTTAACTTCGCTAAAGCATCGTATATTCTCCTCCAGCCCTTTACCTTTACTCTGTGTGTGTCTCTCTGCTTCCCCTATGTTTCTTTGTAAACAACGTATTGTAGCATTTTGGTTTTTAATCCACTCTGAAATCCACTTCTGTTTCATGGGCAAGGTCATCCCATTCCCATTCACAGTTATGATTTCTGACTGTGTATTTCCCTGCATTCTATCTTCTCCTGACTTATGCTCTTCTCTCTCCTTTCACCCTGTTGCTCCTACTCAGTGTTTTACTTCTGACCACCACCTCCCTCTATCTGCCCTCCCTGTTCTCAGGTTCTTCTTTTCCCCTTTCCACTCCTACTTAACAATAGGACAAAATAGATGTCTATACACAACTGACAATGTATTTTATTCCCTCTTTGCACGAAACCTAATGAGAGTTAGGATAGAATGCTCACCCCCTCCCATCTTTCCCTCTAATGTAAGAGGTCTTTCAAAACTTTTCATGTGATGTAATTTACCCCAGTCTGCCTCCCCTTTCTCTTCTCCCAGTACAATCTTTTTATAAACTCCTAATTTTTTATATCATCGTATCAAAGTAAACTTATACCCACACCCTCTGTCTTTGTATACTCCTTCTAACCATCTTTATAGAGATACAGTTCCATAGAATTTCAAGTATCATCTTCAAATGTAGGGATGTACACTATTTAAGAATATTGGATAACATGTTTTTTCTTTTTCTTCTCTTGAGTCTTGTATTTGATGATTTAATTTTCTGTTCAAATCTGATCTTTTTGTCAGGAAAGTTTGAAAGTTCACTATTTCCTTGCAAGTCCATTTTTCTCCACAAAGATTATGTACCATTTTCCTAGGTCATTGATTCTTGCTTGTTATGCAAGTTCTCTTGACTTCCAACATGTGGTATTCCACATCCTCTGATCCTCTAATGAAGAAGCTACTAAGTCCTATGTAACCCTAACTATACCTCCTTGATATTTAAAGTGTTTCTTTCTGGGTGCTTATAGTATTATCTCCTTGACTTGACAGTCCTGGAATTGGACTACAATATTCCTTGAAAGTTTAATTTTGGGATCTCTTTCTGGAGATGATAGGTGAATTCTTTCAATGACTATCTTACCCGCTGGTTCCAGGATATTGGGGCAATTTTCCTTCATAATTTCTTTAAAGATGCTATCCAGGCTCTTTTTTATTATGACTTTCAGGTAGTCCAGGAAGTCTTAAATTATCTCTCCTGGATAGATTTTCCATGTCAGTTGTTTTACCAATGAGGTATTTTACATTTCCTTCTAATTTTTCATTCTTTTGATTTTATTTCACTAGTTCTTCAAATGTCATAGTGCCTTTAGCTCCCAGTTACCCAGTTCTATTTTTTAAAAGAATTATTTTCTTCAGTTAGCTTTTGTATCTCCTTTTCCATTTTGGCGATTTTTATTTTTCATGGAGTTGTTCTCTTCAGTCAAATTTTGTGCTTCCTTTTCCATATTATAGACTCATTTTTGTTAAGATTCTATTACATCACTCATTTCTTTTCTCAGTTTTTCTTCTATCACTCTTATTTGATTTTTAAAAAATCCTTTTTGAGCTCTTCCAATGGAATTTTTGAGTTTGATATCAATTCACATTCCTCTTTGAGGCTTCATATTATTGTCCTCTTCTGACTTTATGTTTTGACCTCCCTTCTCTCTATAGAGGCTTTCTATAATCAGGGCTCTCTTTTTTTCAATCACTTTTTAGAATATTTGCTGACTTTTCAAGTTGAGGTGTGCTCCTGAGGTACCAGGGTCCTGTCATAAGCTTCCTGTGCTGGTGTCCTGGGCCCTGCTCACTGGCTTTATGAGTCTGGGCCTCAAGGATTGGTGGCTCGGGCACTTTGCTTGGTTGGTCTAATCTAGTCATACCTGTCATGCCCTGGGTTCCAAGCCTGGCTATTTGCCTGTTGCGCTGGGGCTAGAGGCTTCACAGCTAGCCTGCTGCACCAACGGCCTGCTGAGGCAGGACCCCAGTCTCTGTTGCTGATCTGTGCAAGCTAACAGCCTGCCTCTGGCTTGCCCGAACATTGCCTTCAATGGGCTGCATCCCACTTTCACACAAGTGAGACAGATCTTTCCTGAAGTCCACCATAATTATCTCGGTCTGGAAAATTTTTTAACTTCATTTTTTTTGTGGCTTCTGTTGCTCCAGAATTCCTTTAGAAGCTTAATTTAATTTCCACCCCCCCTCCCCGAGGGAAATTGAGAAGTGCTTAGGTACCTCCTGGATTCTCTCCAACATCTTGGCTGCATCTACATATTGTACAATTTTAAAAGAACAAATATGGCCTACAGAAGAGATATGAGAAGATATTCCCACCCCACCGCTGTGTAGAGGAGGAAAATCCATGAATGATGTAAATTCTATATATTTTCAGACTTTTTCAAAATATTGATCAGGTTTGATTTTTCTACCTCTTCTTTCAATTATTCTTCATTTAAAATATTATTTAGTTGCATATTTTATTGTATACACTATAAGTTCACATAAATATGTTATTTAAAATAGTAGACAGAAGGAAGTTAACAAGAGAACAAACAGGAGGGCAACTTTGAAAGTTATATGTTGAATTTATTATATATCCATAAAACAATACTATGTATGTACATATGTGTGTGTTTAAAGCAATTTGTACCTAATAGATATTAATACTTTCATATACAGTCCTCTTTTTTCTGTTCTTACCTGTATGGGGAAACATTTTGTATTCTGTCATTAAGAAAAATTTTTTTTATTATAAAGAACGAAACAAATTCTACTATTGGCAGAAGACATGATAGTTTACTTGGGAAATATAGACATTTAAGAGAGAAATTAAGAACTTTTACAGGTTTGTTAAAGAAGTAGCATATGAAATAAGTACAAAAAAGCAATCATTTTTGCATAGAAATAACAAAATAGGAGGAACTTACAGAAAAACAAAGTCCAGTTTACATATCTTCAAAATTCCCAAGACATTTTGAGGTCAACCTAAAAACAGACATTTGGGTCTATTATAGTTACCACTAGAAATATTCTTCATGCACAAAATTGAAAAAAATAATTAAAGATATATTTGCTATCATATGTTAGGCCATAAAAATATGATGAAAAATGACTTTATTACTTAAATTAATTTATATATTTAGTGTCATAAAACTTAAACTACTAAGAGGTTGAGTTTTAGAAATGGTGAAAAGATGGCAGCTGGAAAGCAGGGAATTGTGTGAGCTCCCTACCAAGTCCCTCCAAAAACCTATTAAAAATGGCTCCGAACAAATTCTAGAACTGCAGAACACACAAAATAGCAGAGGGAAGCAGGGCTCTGGCCAAAGACTGCTTGAATGGTCCCTGGGTGAGGTCTATAATGTGTGGAGCTGGGAGCAGGGGCGTGGGGAGCACAGTGTGGTCAGTGGCAGGACCAACCTGACCAGGAGCCAGGCAGAACAGGCCCTAGCACCCTGAATCAATGAGCTGTGGCAGTTAGCAGACTTCTCAACCCATAAACACCAAAGGCAACAGAGAAGGTTGGTGGGAAAAGCTGCGGCGAGTGAAAGGAGTTCGCATTTTGGCCACCGCCCTGAGGGGCAGCAGAGGTGGTGCAGCTACAGAGCTACAGCTGCAGGTGCTTCCAGCCCCAGGCCCACCTGGTGGGAGGAATTAAGTGGTGGATCAGAGAGGAGTGCAAAGCCTGCTTAAGATCTGAGTCAGGTCTAGGTTGGCAGTTCTTGGGGAAGGAGGAGGGCTGGTGTGGCAGAACTGGCTGTATAGAAATAGCTCTGAAAACAAGGGTGCATCCCCTCAAGCTTGGAACAAAGTACTCTTTACTCTACAAGCAGTCATACCCTGATGAAAAACTCAAGAGTCAAGTAAGTTG
>CM053626.1:115095899-115116089 GCA_028646595.1 Phalanger gymnotis | reverse complement strand
TGGTATAGATTTTAACCCTATCTCCAGTAAGTTCAATTGCATTCTTCCCCCACACAGAGACATATACATACACCCCACTTGATAAGAAGCTTTGACAGACTGAGTCAGATAATGTCACTGTGTCTTAGTTGTCCTGATATTTGGTACTAGCCCCCCACCAATCCTCTATCAGAAATCCAGGCATTTAGGCCCTTTCCCTGGGTAAGCCTTCAGTAGTAGCATTCTGCTGAAATCATCCTGCTGTCTTTAATGGAATAAAGTAATTCAGTGAAGTTTTATTCATTTGTGATTAATCACTTTAATGCCCTTCTCCATTGTTCCTATGGTGTTTTATGGTTGAGGTAGGTTTGTTGGTGTCTTTAATAATGCCATCTTTATTGGTAGTCTGGAATGTAATTCTTGATTGGAATATTAGCTCACACAGTATCTCAACCTTGAAGACTCTACTTCTATATCAGAAACCCAGAGGAGAGTTCAGCTGCATGCACAATCCATGTAACTTGTATTGGACAAAATTTTGTTTTATTTGCACTGAAATCTCCATTTTCATACATGTTGTATAAAGTGAGTGTGAGCAGACAAGTGGTAAGCCCAAACCTATACAATTTTATATTCTTGGTCTACTTCACTTTCAGTCTCTCTTGTTAGTAGCTTCCCACAATATACTGCAGTGGTTAAAATCCTTATCTCCACACTCATTCTCGGGAACCCAATCTTTTTCCATGGTGAATACCAGAAGGGACTACTAACTCAAGTTTCTGAGGCCAGTCCCTGCACAGGAGAGACAAGGCCAGATCACAGAGTTATTGCAGTTCAGCAGAAGGCGTCATTTAAATGGGAGTCTTCAGTACTTTGGTAGGAAAAGTGAAGGGATTCTAGAACTGAGAGAGTACTGTAGAGACATTGAACTTTAGGGCCTCTTGGAAATGGGAGAGGGCTGGGTCTTTGGAAAGTTTCTGAGATGTGGGTGCTTTTTTGGGGAACATTTTTTTTCCTTTGCCACAGATATTTAAAGGAACCAGGGGGTGCAGCTGCTCAAGTCTTACTCCAGTCTACAGGGACAGTATCTCTCCACTCTAATCCTTCACTCAGCTGGGCAATTCATTTGACCTAAAGCACAGGTATGACTGTGTCACCATTTATTCGATAAACTCCCTTGGCTCCCTGTTAACTGTAGGATCCAATATGAAATTCTTGTTTTGGTTTTCAAAGCCCTTTATAACCTGACCACTTTTTGCCTTTTCAGTTTTTTTAAGTGCCTTAATTCCCTCAATGCATTGTGTGATCCAGTAATGTTTCTTTTTTTATACATGACATTCTATGTTTCAACTTTGAGCGTTTTTATATCTTGGGTTGGTCCCTATTCCTGGAATTCCTCAATACCCTCACCTGGCTTCCTTCAAGTCTCAGCTAAAAGTCCACCTTCTACAAGAAGTCCTTCCAAGTTCTCTTTAATCTTACTTCCTTCTTTTTGAGACTAATTTTAGTTGGCCCTTTTGGTACCTAGTTGGTACATTGTTGTTTGTACGTAGTTGTTTGAATGTCTGTCTCCACTGTTAGACTGTGAGCTCCTTGAGAACAGAAATTGCTTATATTTTGTTTTGGTTTGGTTTATTTCTTTGCTTTTGCTTTTCACTATATCTAGGTGCTTACCAGAGTGTCTGGCATATCATAGGCACTCACTAAATGCTCATTGACTGATTTAGAGTCGTTTGGGGAATCATAAGATTTGCTCTTAGATTTTAGCTCTGTTCAGTTAAATAGAAAAAGAGAGAAAGTCAGACTCTTTTCTAAGGAACTGATTGAAATCATACAGAAAGTTGAAGAACTCTTAACATTCTACTTCTTTATATCCTTCAAGTAGTATGCACTTACAGGGGCTCAAAAATATTTGTTATATGCACGGTACCATCCTTAAACAAAGTTCACTTTGGGAATTAGTCATAAATTCAGTTCAGGGCTGTGCATCCACAGAATAATCTCAGCACCATAGTTCTTTCCCTATATCTAGAACTCAATATACTGAAAGTTGAGAGACACGGAACACCATAAAGAGAAGCCACAGTCAATGTTTAATTGCTTATGTATTTATTGATATTGTAAAGAAAGGGAAGAAGATATGTACTGTCCCAATATCCTGGTCCATATGAGGACATCAAGGGTGTCTCCAGAATGCTCATCTTCCTTTTCATACACTGAAACAAAAAAAGGAAGAAGCTCAGATGAGATGAACTGTGCATGATATGGTCCTTTGGCCAATGGCAATGGCAATGGCAATGATGAAGTCATACATTACTGAAATTTTAGAAAGAAATCAAAAAAACATTTGGAGAGAGATGCTGGGTAGGGATAGGGATAAGTAGCATAAAGAAGAAGGAGAAAAGAATAGGTGAAGTTTGATCTTTCTCTTCTCTCTCTCTCTCTCTGTCTCTCTCTCTGTCTCTCTTTTACACACACACAAACACACACACACAAACACACACACATCCTTTCTCTATTTCTCTGTCTCTGTCCACCTCTCACTTTCTCTGTCTCTTCATCTCTATCAGGGAGAATGGTGAGGAGAGAAGCAAAGGTCAGCAAATAGTTGGGAGAAGAGTGAAAAAGAGTCAGACTAATACAATAG
Source organism: Phalanger gymnotis (assembly GCA_028646595.1). Classification (NCBI taxonomy): domain Eukaryota; kingdom Metazoa; phylum Chordata; class Mammalia; order Diprotodontia; family Phalangeridae; genus Phalanger; species Phalanger gymnotis. Next base: position 115,113,463 of record CM053626.1, on the reverse strand, counting down.
GGAAAAGAGCTATATTTTTTGGGGGGGACTAATATGATGTGAGTTGAAAACCAGCACATATGCACACATGGACATTGGTTAACTGAGAAGAAAATGAATTACCTTGGGGGTGTGGGGACTGGATCATCTCCTTGATAGTCATCTGGATCATGTCCTTGCCAGCTACCTCGAGGGCCTCCTTGCCAGCCACCTGAATGACGCCCTTGCCAGATGCCTGGATGACCCAATTGCCGTGCACCTAGACGACCCCCTTGCCAGCCAGCTGGACGACCTCCTCGCCAGCCACCTAAATGACCCCCTTGCTGGCCACCTGGATGACCCAATTGCCAGGCACCTAGACGACCCCCTTGCCAGTCACCTGGAATATCTCCTTGCCAGCCACCTAGACGACTCCCTTGCCAGCCACCTGGATGGCCTCCTTGCCAGTCACCTGGATAACCCCCTTGTAGGCCACCTGGATGACCTCCTTGCCAGCCACCTGGACGACCTCTTCGCTTTTGACTTGGTGGACTACGTGGGGATGAACCTCCTAATGTATCATTTCCAGGGGGTCCTGGAGGCCAACGTTTTTGGTAACCACCTTGATAATTCCTATGGGTGTTGTTGCTTTGCTTCTCATCAGAGTTCTGATCATTTGATTCCTGGTCAGATGGTGCTGGTACTCCTATGGATTCTTCTGAATTTTGCTCATCCTCTGAGGGAAGACAGTATAAGTGGAGAAAAGTCAAATGAAGGAAGAGGCCTGATATGCAGCGAATGCAGATAAATGGTTGGATTCCTAGGCTAATGGTCCAAAGAATGGAGCCCTTGCTTTCTTACTGGTAGTGGTGAATGAGGGTGACCCAGATATACCTGGTGGATGTGTAATAAGGATGTAAGAGATCCAGGCTTATCCTAGGCTCAAGATAAGCCTCGATGAGATTATGTGATAGAAGATCATTTAAGTGATTGGCAGGGACCTTGCCTACCACAGACTCATATAACGACAGCAGTAGAAGACACTGTCAACTTGCTATATCAAAAGCATGAGTTATCACTCTATCTGCATCTTAGTCACATGTGTTTCTTACATACGCATCCCCTCATTTGTGGTTGTCCACATATTCACTATGCATTTCTTATAAAGTTCTACTCTTCTACTTAGTACATATGAAGAAAGGTAAATTCAAGCTTCATGAGACTGTGAATATATTTACTTGCATCATTTTTTTGTGTTTGTTATGAACTGTGTCCATCAGTCAATATTTATTAAGTGCCCAAAATGTGCCAGTTCCTCTGACTGACTGGTACAAAGTAAAACACCTCAGTGTGGCCTCTTGGTCTATGGTTTAAAGAAAATTCTGTCCCATGAATTTCCTATATCTTATGGCAATTAAATGGTGCTCTAGAGTAAGAGGAATCTTATGTGGTATGGCAGGGAAGAACGAAGTGGGGGAAGGAGGGAAAGAAGAAAGGAGAAGGAAAGATTGGATTTAAATGTTGGTAGCTTGCCTCCTAAAGATATGTTATGACCATGAATTGTACTGTTATTGACTTCTTACCTTCTAGCTATTTAAGAGGGTGAAGGTGAACAAAGTAAGATTCCTAGAATCACATGGGGTCAGAAGAAATGGCTGTTTGTTCATTTTTTCCTGACAACTGAGGCAGAATTTCTCATGAATTGCCTCATCATATGACATAGAACAAGTCCAAAACAGCTGCTGTTCTGAATGAAAGAATCATTAAAAATGAGGAGGGGCTCAAGCACAATGCTACTCATTTCATGATATGAAAGCCCTTGGAAGGTCCTACTTTGTATAAATGTGACAATTTCAATAGAAAAGTCAAAGTGAAGTTCAGCTGCATGTTAGAATGTTTTCTACCCAGCAGTCTTACCTATATTCTATACAGAGTCTTGTTCTGGGTTCTCTATAGGGGAAAATATGAAATAACAAGCAAGGACAAAAGTCTTTGCATCTTCACTTTAGTTCACATTTTTTTTTTGTTTTTTCCCACCCTGGACCAATATGAATTTGAACCTGGATAAGACCTTCTTGGGTCTCATAACTTCAGTTCCAAAGGGAAAGAAAAAAATCCCCTTTCCACACTATTAGGATTTCAGTGGAGCTAAATATCCTCATGTTAAAAAATTATTTAGTCTATCAGAATGTGTTATTTTCACGTTCAATTTAAGATCAGAGAATTTCCAACTAGAAGATACTTTAAAGATCATCTAATCCAACTCTCTCATTTTCTAAGGAAAAACCGAAGGAATTCAAGAAAGACTGTCAAGTCAACAGACTTTATTAAGCTGTGAACCATGTGCCTGGCACTGTGAGTTACCCAAGATCATACTGGCAAAGGCAGAATTTTAATCTAGGTATTTTGACCCAAATAATTTTTAATCCAGCATGTTGCCTTTCCCTGGAGTATTAGACTAAGAGTCAAGAGATCGAAGTTTGTGTCATAGCTTTCAAACTACTAGTCAGCTATGCCAGGGGAAAAGTCATTTAACCTTTCTGACCCTGAGTTTCTTCATCTGGAAAATGATGATGGTAATCTCACTGAGAGGCAGAATGGCACAGAGAATTGAAAGGCAGCCTCAGAGTCAAAAAATTCTGGCTTCAAATTCTACCTCTGACACCTGTCGGCCATATGAACATGGGAAAATTGCTTACTGCTTTCAGTGCTCCAAGAAACTCTCTAAGACACTAAGTTACTGTGCCAGTGCAGACAGATCTGCATTGGGAGAAGGAGTTTCAGATTTATTCCCTACTGAACTGTCATTCCATCCCCTGATTATAGCTATAGCCGAGACAGGTACAACACTAACATAACTTAAGAGTCTTGAGATCCCGTATGTTGGACATTATTGTTTTTACACTTGGGCTAATTCTACATGTTGCCAATACTTCTGATAAAAAATAATCAACTTTTATTCCAACACCCTATATTTACTTGACAAGGTGCTGAATATTGGCCTTTTTGGAAATGTTTAGATGAGTTTTGAGTATAGAGATCCCTTTTCAATGAAAAAAAAATCATTGTCATGTGATATCTGGCCAGAATGCCAGGTTCATGAAGGCAGAAACTGCTTCACTCAAATTTTGTTTCAAGAATTTTTTTGAATACCTAGGAATAAATACTTGTCGATTGATCGATTATTGATATTATGAAGATGTAGCTTCCTCTTCACGCAGAATAAAGGACCTGATGGCTGAGGAGGAATTCACAACTCTTTAAGGAATAGTTTAGTCTCTGTCTGAGTAGACCCATCTCAGAGAGATCAAATGTATTTTGGAAGAATTTCATAAACACTTTGACAAGAAGGAGTCCATGAAGTAAAGGGAAGAAATTGAATTGAATGTCTTCTGGTGTCAAAATCTGAATGGAAAAATAAAAAATTCAATCATCTATATGTTTCCAAAAATATCGACATTGTTTGTCCAAATGATGGAAAACATTTTATTAGAGATAGAAAATGTTTTACTTCTCTTATCAATATTTTGTGCCAGATAATTCATTAATATTTTGCTATTATATACTAGTTGCTTTGTTATATGTGGGGTGTATGAAGGAAGAAAAGAAGAAATACTCTATGATGTTGAGGAATTTAAAGTCTATTTGGGAAAATAACATGCAAAGAGAAAATAAAATGCAAAGTATTTTTTAAAAAAATAATCATTTTTAGGTGAAGGCAACACCTGTACAGAGAGTTGGGCAGGAAGTCAAGATAGATTTCTTACTGGAGATGAGAATTCTAAGAGGTAGAGATGAGTGGCAAATGGGCTGTAGGTGGGAGGAATAGCCAGATAAAATCTGGGAAGATGAAATGTTGTGCATGAGGAACAGCAAGGAACATAGATTACTGAATAGAAGAATAGAGATTAAAGGGTAAATTAGGCTTGTCCTCAAACCGAGGGCTGAAAAGAGATTCGAGGAGTCATCAGAACATGGAAAATAAGAATAACACCTCCTATTTATCTAACTCTAGGAAGACAAAAGTACCTGAATTACTAAGGATGGCTAACTCCAAATGACTTCATTTGAAATAGACCCTGACAGCACAACCCCCAAATAGCCTCCTAACATGATCATAGATTCTCTTTTTCCCCATCTTACCCTCATCAGTAGATTGAGCTGAGCTCAAGCCCAACAGGAGCAGTGAGAAAAGGAGCAGTAGCCACTTGGTAGCCGCCATCGTGTGGATGTTACCTCTGCTGCATGGACTGAGGCAACTGTTCTTATAAGGACCTCAGAGAACAAAATCCCCTTTGAAACATCACACTCAGTCCCTTTCCTGATGTCAGTGTCCATGCTCAGATGCTTTCCATCCCTAAGTTTTGGTTGGATTGATTCTGAGGGCTGGCAAATTTCCTGCCCAAAAAGTCATGACCAAATATAAATTATCCAAAACTTTGCAGCCACCTTGCCTGGAAACCCCACATGTTATGTGTTGGTTACAATAATTAGCAGTCTTCCCATTGTGTGTTTCCCTCCCACACAGAAACCTGGACTCTTTGAGGGCATTTTGGTATCCTGTATTGCATAAGTTATTTAAATGTCATTGACTTAGGTCCTTTCATTAGCTTTCTTCCAGTTCATGGAATTAGCTAATGAAGTCAATATACAGTGGAAAGAAAAAAAAACAACAGAAATGAAATCACTAGATAGAATAATTGTACAGGCAAATTGCCGCCACGTCCACTCCAATTAGAAGGCACATAAACATCAACAGCTGTACTCTTTCGTCACGTGAGGATACCAGCCTTTAAGGCACCAAACTACTATACCTCTCTCCATTATTCTTTCTTCAATATCTTAAGTTATATTTCCCAAAACTTAACTGTATTAACTTTTATCTAAATGTTTGATGTTCACAACACATTTTTCCCCAAACCTTATGTGTTCCTCCATCCTTCTTTGAAGTCTTCTGCTCACTATACCCCTTATATCATTAACCACTTCTCTAGGTGAAAAGTCTTTTCTCTGGTATTTTCTTTTGATATCCCATTCCCATTACACTTAGCCTTTTATCTTCCCAAATTCATAGCTCATAAGAACTAGTTCAGAGATTTAGATTGGGAAAGGATTCTAGAGCCCATATAGTCCAACTTCCTCATTTTCCAAATAAAAAAACATGAAGCCAAGTAGTTGAAATGACTTGTCCATGGTCAGAAAGTAGGTAGCAAAGCCACAGTGCTAACAATTATCTTTTAGTTTTTTCTGTTGATGGAGAGGTGATTCATCATTTATTATGCAGGACTGAGATTGTTCATTACAGTTACTCATATTTGGGATTTTATTTACATTACTATAGTAATTCTGCATGTTGTTCTCCTAATTCATACTATTTGACTCTACATTATTCCACAAAATTTTCCCTCTGTTTCTCTGAATTTATCATATTCTCCACTTTTTAAATTAATAACTCATGACATTTATATGATCAAAATTTGTTCAGCCATCCTCTGGTAGATGGGCAGTTATGCCATTTCAAGTTTTGTTTTCTATAATTCCTTCTTTCTTTCCATTTTTCCTTCATTCCTTCCTTCAATATTTCTTTCCTTTCTTACCTCCTTCTCTTCTTCCCTCACTCCTTCCTTCCTAACTTCCCTTATTTCTCTTATTTGTTCTTCTGGTAATTTCCTTCTGTCTACTATTATGCACTTTAAACGTACATTTTATTGAACTCTTGATTTTTACATCACCAAAAATATTTCTCTGAGTGTCAAATTTTCTTCCCTTAGAAGCCTTTCATATAATAAATAATACTTTTTGAAAGAATAATAAGTCAAAGAATAGGGAGAAAACATCAAACCAAATTAGTATGTTGAAAAACCTTGCAATACATAAAATGTCCCTCATTGAGGAGGAATGGGGTGGGGATATCTTCTTATACATCTTCGGTGAGCTATACTTGTTCTTTTAAAATTTTACAATATGGAGGTACAGCCAAAATGTTGGAGAGAAGCCAGATAGTTGCCTGAGCTCTTCTTAGTTCTCTCAGAAATAAATTAAATCAAACCTCTAAAGGAATTCTGGAGTGACAGACCCATCAAAAACGGAGTGAAACATTTTTTTTCAGCCCAAGATAACTTAGAAGGACTTCAGGAAATGTCTGTCTCACTTGGGTAAAAGTGGAGAGCAGCCCACTGCAGGAGGTATCTGGGCAAGCCAGCAGAAAGCTCTGAGCTACAGCACAGATCAGCAACTGAAGGCCTTCAGTACTAGCTTGACAGGCCAGTGGCACAGGAGGTCAGCTGTGAGCCTCCAGCCCCCATACAGCAGGCCCACTACCAGTCCTGGAACCCTGGGCACAATAGGCAAGACTGGTCCAGCCACCAAAGCTCAGTAAGTAAGCCACCAGACCAGGAAGACCCTGTGCAGAAAGCCAATAAGCAGTACCTTGGCCCCCAGTGCAGAAATCTTGAGACAGTGTACCAAGTACCTCAGGAGTACAGCTCAAGTTGGAAAAATCAAGAAACAGGCTAAAGAATGAGTAAAAACCCAAACAAACTCAAAAAGGAGCCTTGACCACAGAAAGCCACTACAAAGAGAGGGAAGATCAAAACAAAGAAGACAATAATGTCAAAATAACTACATGGTAAGCCACAAAGAGAAATAGGTGATGCGTGAATTCATTTAGGATGTTCTGACCTCGCTCAGTATGCTTGCAATCTGACTCTAACTTATTCTTAGCCAGATGCTGAAAGAATGTTTATGATGTCTGCTACCAGGGAGGACTATCCACCCCTCCCAGATTCAGACATTCCTAAACAGAATTGCTCTTAAGGATGTTTGGAGAACAACTCCTTTCCCATCAATCATGCATTTAATTGGCAAAATGCCTTCTTGGTTAGAAGAAACACTAAGGTGTGTAGCCCTGAGCCATCTTTGGGAGCTCCCCCTGTCCTATTGTATGGATGTGTAGCATGGAACCTTGCCATCAGGATTCTGGAGGCTGAGCCAGGACTCTCCAGCCACGTGATCCAGATGGAGATAATTCCCCCATAAGTACTGATCAGTTGAGGTAAGTTGGCATACCTACTGAAACTTACTGATTGTGACATACCTATAGAGACTTACTGATTATGATATGCCTGTTGAGACTTACTGACTGTGGCACAATTGTTGAGACTTACTGATTGTGACATAACTGTTGAGATTTACAAATTGTGACATAAGTATTGGGCCTTAAAGAATGAGACCTATATTTTTGTTCACTTACAGATTGAGACATTTATTCTTATTATTACTAACAAATATTAGTAATGTATGTATATATATATATATAATATATATTTAATTTGAGACTCTGTGTCATTTTTGAACCAATCTTAATGGAAACTAAATTAAGCTGCAGCAAATAAGGTTGCTTCACAACACACCATGAAGCTTCAAAGAGCCCACTTAGAAGACTTCAAAAAGGATTTTTCAGATTAAATGAGGGGAATAGAAAAAATTGGGAAAAGAAATCAGAATTTTGGAAGGGAATCATTAAAAACTTTAAAAGCATGGAAAAGAAAGCTCAAAAGCTGACTGAAGAAAACAACTCCTTAAAAAATAGAATTGGCCAAATGGAAAAGGAGTTACAAAATGTAAATGAAGAAAATATTTTCTTAAAAATTAGAATTGGGTGCATGGAATTTAATGACTCTATGAGGCATCAAGAATCAGTCAAACAAAAATGAAAGAATGAAAAATTAGAAGAAAATGTAAAATATCTCGTTGGCAAAACAACTGCCCTGGAAAATAGATCCAGCAGAGATAATTTAAGAATTATTGGACTGTCTGAAATTCATGGCCAGAAAAAGAGCTAGGCTGGCATCTCAAGAAATTATCAGGAAAATTGTACTGATGAGCTAGAACCATAAGGTAAAATAATCATTTAAAGACTCCACCAATCATGTCCTGAAAGTGATGCCAAATCAACATTCCAAGGAATATTGGAGCCAAATTCCATAAATATCAGGTCAAAGAGAGAATACTGCAAGTAGCCAGAAAGAAACAATTGAAATATCAAGGGCCACAATAAGTATTACACAGGACTTATCAGCTTCTACATTAAAAGATCAGAGGGCTTGGAATGTGATATTTTGGAAGGCAAGGGAGCTTGGATTTCAAACAAGAATCATTTTCCCAGCAAAGTTGAGCATAATATTTGTGAAAAACAATAGATATTCAATGAAATAGGGACCTTTCAAACTTTCCTGATAAAATGAGAAGAGCTGAAAAAAAATTCTATCTTCAAATACTTAACCGAAGAGACTATAAAAAGGCAAAATGAAAAGAAAAACTAATGTACAATAAGGTTAAACTGTTTATATCCCTATAAAGGAAAATGATACTTGAAACTCTTAAGAACTATATCTCTATTAGGGCAGTTACAATGAGTAAACCTAGACATGGGGTGTGGGTGTGAGTTGACTTTGATGTGGTAATATTAGAAAAATTGGGGAATGATAAAAAAGGATTATACTGGGAGAAGAGGAAATGGAGAGGCAGAATGGAGTAAAATATGATGCATGAAGAGGCATGAAAGATCAATTATAGTAGAGAGAAAGAAGGGAGGGGGGCAGCATTGTTTAAACCTTACTCTCATTAGATTTAGCTCTAAGAGGGAATAACACAAACTCAGGTGGGTATAGAAATCTATCATACCCCATAGGGAAATTGGAGGGGAAGGAAAAAAGAGAAGGGTGCTGATAATAGGGTGGAATATTGAGGGAAGCTGTCATCAGAAGCAAAACACTATACAGGAGAGAAAGGGTGAAAGGAGAGAGAGATAAAAGTATAAAGAAGGAAAAAAAGGGTGGAGGGAAATATACAGTTACTAATCAAAACTGTAAAAAGGAATGGGATGAATGGTCTCCTAAAACAGAAGGGTGTAGCAGAATGGATAAAAAACCAGAATCCTACATTATGTTGTTTACAAAAAAAAAACAACAAAAAAACAAAACAAAAGAACATTTGAAGCTGAGAGACACACAGAGTAAAGGTAAAGGGGTGGAGCTGAATATATTATGCTTCAATTGAAGTACAAAAAGCAGGAATAGCAATAATGATCTCAAATAAAGAAAACTAAAACTAAATCAAATTAAAAGAGGCAAGGAAAGATACTATATCTTGCTAAAATGTACCAAAAACAATGAAGCAATATCAGTACTAAACATATATGAACCAAGTGGTATAGCATTCAAACTCTTAGAGAAGTTAAATGAGTTGCAAGAAGAAATAGAATGCAAAACTATGTTAGTGGGGACCTCAACGTCCCCCTCTCAGAACTTGATAAATCTAAGCACAAAATAAACAAGAAGCAAGTTAAGGAAAGGAATATTTTTTTAAGTTAGATATGATACACCTCTGGAGTAATGTGAATGGAGATAGAAAGGAATATAACTTTTTCTCAGCAGTACATGGCACCAACACAAAATTAAACATTTATTAGGGCATAAAACTTCACAATCAAGTGAAGAAAGGCACAAATAATACATGCATTCTTTTCAGATCATGATGCAATAAAATATATTTAACAAAAGGACATGGAAAGACAGATTAAAAATAATCTCCTCAAAAAGAATGAATGGGTCAAGCAACAAATAATAGAAACAATAATTTCATCAAAGAGAAAGACAATAAAGAGTCAACATGCCAAAATTTGTGACATGCAGCCAAAGCACTACTTGGGGGAAATTGTATATTTCTAAATGCTTACACAAATGAAGTAGAGAAAGAGCAAATTGATGAATTGGTAGTGCAACTAAGAAACCTAGAAAAATAACAAATTAAAAATTCCTAATAGAGCACCAAATTGGAAATCCTGAAAATCAAAGGATAAAACTGAAATCAAGAGGACTAGCAAACCAATAAAACAAAGAGTTGATTTTATGGGAAAAAATAAAATAAATAAATTTTTGTTTAATTTGATTTAAAAACAATAGAAGAAAACCAAATTAGCAGGATCAAAAACAAAAAGGGTAAAGTAGGAGTCAATGCTATAACTAGGAGCTATTTTGCCCAACTGTAGCACCAATCTGCTAGCAGCTGCTGTAGAGGTATAAGACCCACCAACAACCAGCACACAGAAAACTACCAACACAGGTTCTTTGATCTGCTTTCCTAAGAAAAGCAACTTTAAGGGGTTAACAGTCTCAGTTTTATCACACATACGTATATCATTGACTTAGTTCAGGGGGAAAAGATCAGCCCCCTGAACTTCGAGGCAAATACAAACAGAAATTACAACCAGAGACAATACAAGCAGATCAAATACAACAAATTTCTTGGTTAGCAAAGCTGGGGAGCAGTTGCAGCTTACCCAGAGTCTCAACACTCCTTCCATGAGTATGCCTAAAAGTCAAATGCCAAGCCCCCCCCAATTATATCCTGTTTGGAGACCTGAGGGCTCTCATCTCACTTGGGGTGGGTGTGTGAAAGTTCCCCATCCCCAGTATCACATCATATACAAGTCAATGGCTCCTGATTGTCTTAATGTTGAGAAATAACTGAGAAATATTCCAAGACAAAGACAGCAAAACAGCTTCCCGTCCATTCAAACAAAAGGGAGACTTGATAGCCTTAGCATCCCAAAAGGAAAAAGTCTGATTGCCTTAACACCATCTGTATGCCAAATCTGACCATCTAAGTGCAATGGATGTATATTTGCAAAAATATAAATTGCCCAGATTAACAGAAGAGGTAATAAAATACTTAGCCCTATTTAAGAAGAAGAAATTGTATAAGCCATCGATGAATTCCCTATGAAAAAAATCTCCAGGACCAGATGCAATTACAAGGTATTTCTGACAAACGTTTAAAGAATAATTAATTCCAATATTGCATAAGCTATTTGGAAAAGTAGGAAAAGAAGTCCTACCAAATTCCTTTTATGACACAGATATGGTGCTGCTGCCTAAACCAGGAAGAGCCAAATCAGAAAAAGAAAATTATAGAACAATTTTCTTAATGAATATTGATGTAAAATTTTTAAATAAAAGATTAGCAAAGAAATTATAGCAATTTATCACTAGTATAATATACCATAAACAGGGTGGGGATTCATACCAGGAATTTAGGGTAGGTTTACTATTAGAAAACTACAAACAAATTGACTATTTCAATAACAAAAATAACAAAAATCATATGACTATCTCACTAGATGCAGAAAAAGCTTTTGAAAAATACAGCACCCATTCCTATTATAAACACTAGAGAACATAGGAATAGATGGAGCTTTCTTTAAATCAATAAGTAGTATCTATCCAAAACCATCAGCAAACATGATCTGTAGTGGGGATAAGATAGAAGCCTTTCCAAAAGGATCAGAGGTGAAACAAGGGTGCCCATTATCATCATTATAATTCAATATTGTACTAGAAATGATTGTTTTAGCAAAAAAGAGATGAAAAAGAAAATGAAGGTATTAGAATAGTATGTGTGCAAACAAAACTATCACTCTTTACAGATGAAATGATATTGTACTTAAAGAATCTTAGAGAATCACCTAAAAAACTAGTTCAAATAATTAAGGATTTTAGCAAAGTTATAATTCACAAAATAAACCCACATAAAAAAGTCCAGCAGCAAGAGAAAGAGAAATTCCAATTAAAATAATTGTAGACAAAAAATCATTTGGGAGTCTACTTGCCAAAACTAACCCAGTAACTATATGAACACAATTGCAACACTTTTCACAGAAATAAAGTCAGACATAAACAATTGAAAAAATGTCAATGGCTCATGGGTAGGCTGACATAACATAATAAAAAAATGAGAATTCTACCTTAATTAATTTGCTTTTTTGGTGCCACACAAATCAAACTTCCAAAAAACTGAAAGAGCTAGAAAAAAATTAATAACAAAATTCATCTCCAAGAACAAAAAATATCCAGAGGACCATGGCCTAGCCATATGAGATCTAAAACTACATTATAAAGCTGCAATCATCAAAATTATTTGGCATTGGCTAAGAAATAGTGGTGAGTCAATGGAATAGGTTAAGCACACATGACACAGTGGTAAATGACTATGTAATTCTTGTTTGATAAACTCAGAGGTTCTGGCTTCTGTGATAAGGACTCACTATTTGACAAAAGCTATGGGATAACTGGAAAATAATGTGGCTGAAAGTAGTCATAGACCAAGATCACACACTGTGAACCAAGTGAATGTCAAAATGCTACCCAATTTAGACATGAAGAGTGAAACTGTGCATACCCTTTGATGTAGCAATACCACTACTAGGTCTGTATCCCAAAGAGATCATAAAAAAGTGAAAAGGATCTACATGTACAAAAACATTTATAGCAGCTCTTTATGTGATGGCAAAAAATGGAAGCTGGAGAATGGTTGAATATATAAATGTGATGGAATGATATTGTGCTATAAGAAATATGAACAGGCAGATTTCAGAAAAAAGTTGGAAAAATAAATTATAATGATGCTGAGTGAAGTGGGCAGAACCAGGAGAACATTGTACTCAGTAACAGCAACAGTGTGTGATGATCAACTATGATTGAGTAAACTCTTCTCATCAATACAATAATCCAAGACATTTCCAAAATTCTCATGATTTAAAATACTATTCACATCCAAAGAAAGAACTATGGAGTTTCAATGCAGATCAAAGCAAATTGTTTCCACTTTTTAAGGTTTTTCATGGCTTTTCCCCTTTTTTTCTGTTTCTTCTTTCACAACATAACTAATATGGAAATATGTCTACATGATTGCTCACATATAAACTATACAAGATTATTTGCTGTCATGAGGAGGTGGTAGGGAAGGAAGGGAGGGAGAAAATATTTGGAACTGAAAATTTTAGAAAAAAATAAATTTTGAAAACTATCTTCACATTTAGTTGTAAAAAATAAAATACTATATCTGAAAAAAGAAAAAAAATCCAAAACGCATCCAGAGTGTAGAATCTGGAACTGACTCCCCTTCATTTTCCAATGCCAGTCCCTTCCGCTTGTGACTCTTGTTTATGTAACTTGCATTCTCATATATGCTGAAGGTTTACAAAATGTTTTCCTAAAAACAGCCCTGGGAAACTGTACATAGCATATGAGTATTGGCAAAATGCTTTGCATGTGTTATCTCATCAGATCCCTATAACAACCTGTGAGGTAGGAGCTGTCATTCCTATACCCAATTGATATTCAAGGAAATAGAGGCTGAGTTTTCTTGACTTTCCCAGGGCTACAAACTCAGTTGATAAACATTTATTAAGGGCCTACTATGTGTCAGGTGCTATTCTAATTGCTGGGACTACAAAAAGGTAAAGACAGTTCTGGCCCTCCAGGATCTCATAATCTAATGGCCGAAGCAATGTACAAACAAATATGTATAAGTAGGCTTTTAATAGGATAATGATTAAATGTGATTAAAATGGAAATGATTAAAAGTGGCAAGGCTTGAGAAATTAGGCATAAGAAGATTTGAAAATACAAGAATTAAGAAGTGTTGAGAAATACTTCCTACAGAAGATGCGATTTTAGTTGGGGCTTGGAAGCAGCTAGGAAAGCCCGTGAGGAGGAAGGACATTCTAGGCATCAGGGACAGGCATAGAAAATGCACGCAGGTGAAACATCAGGTGTCTTGTTTGAAGAAAAGCAAGGAAGCCTAACTTGCTGGATTAGTGAAAACCTGAGGGAGTGTAAGGTATAAGGAGACTGGAAAATTTCAGGTTGGGGGAAGGTTGTGAAGGGCTTTAAATGTCTAAGAGAGGAGTTTGTATTTGATCTTGGACTAGACAAAGAGCCACTAACGTTAGTGAGTAGGAAGGAGACATGGATGGACCTGCGAATTAGGAAAATCACATTAGCAGCTAAAGAGAGGAGTAGAGAGAGGAAAGAACTGAGGCAGGCAGACCAACCAGCAGGCTATTTTAATAGTCCAGGCATGAGGTGGTGAGGGCCTGCATCAAAGTACCAGCAGCATCCAAAGACAGAAGGTGTTGAAAAGATGAAATAGACAGACCTTTGCAAAAGATTGGATATGGGAGATAAAAGATAGAGAGAATATGAGGGTGATGCCTAGGTTGCCAAGCTGAGGGACAGCTAGGATGGGGTTCCCTTCAACCATATTGGAAAAATTATTGGGAGGGGAGAGTTTAGAGTGAAAAACTGAGTTCAGATTTGTACATGTTGAGTTGACAATGTCTTTGGTACATCTTTTATTAGATGTTTGAAAGCCAGTAGGAGTTATAAGATTGGAGGTCAGCAGAGAAGGTAGGATAGGAAGGGTAGATTTGAGAATCATTTGCAGAGATATGGTAGTTAAATTCATGGAAAGTAATAAGATCCCCAAGTGAAGTAGCATAGAACAAGTAGAGTGTCTAGGACAGAACTTTGTAGAATACTTATAGTTAGAGCATATTACTATGATGAGGATCCAGCAAAAGAGACTGAGAAGGAGTGATCTGTTAGGGAGGAAGGGAACCAGTAGAGAGTGGTGATCCAAAATCTACAGAGAAGATAATATTAAGGAAGAGAGAGTGATGGACAATGTGAAAGGCAGTAGAGAGGTCAAGGAGAATTAGGATTGAGAAAATCTCATTGGATTTGGCAATTAATAGATGACTGGTAAACTGTGAGAGAGCTGTAGAATGCAGCAGAATGATGAGGTTGGTTCCCAGATTATAAGGAGTGATGGAGTGAGTGAGAGGAGAGGAAGTGGATAAATCTATAACAGATGGCCTTTTCAAGATTGGCCATAAAGGATAGAAGACATATGGGATTAGTTACTGGGGATGGAAGGATCAATAGAGGGTATTTTTGAGGAGAGGGAATGACATGAACATGTTTCTAGGCAGAGAGAAGGATGTAGTAGGAAAGTAAGGAATGAAGAAACATGAAAGAATAGGGATGACAGTGGGTGAAAGTTATTGGTGGACATGCTATAGAGTGATATCACTCATGAAGGAAGAGTGATAGACCTTGGTATGAAGTAAGGCTACCTCTTTATTTGAGACAGCGGTGAAGCAGAAGATAGTGGCAGAACGCATCTGAGGTATATGAGATGAAGAAGATGGGATAATAAAGAGCACATTGCAAATAACCTCAATTTTTTTATATGAAATATGAGGCAAAGTTTTAAATTAAGAGAGTGCTTGTAAGGGAGAGCTGTGGGAAGTTCTAGGAAGGATGAAAATGTTTAGAATCGGTGGAGATTCCTATGGAGTGTGAGATAGTGAGCTACTGAGGGATGCATAGTGGGATTGCCTAGCAGCACAGAAGGCCCAGTTGAGGTTGTGTAACCTAAACTGGTGCTTGGCTGGAGACAAGAGATGAGGAACTAAAGGGAAAAAGGGATCCCTGATTAAATAGCTTCTTTGTCTTTCTGCCACACATCCCAAACTTCACTATTTCATTCCTTTGTGTTAAGGTATTGTCCCTTGTTAAAATATAAAATGAGGGAATTGAATTCTACAGTCCTAAGGTCCTTCTTATCTTTAAATATATCATCCTATGAAAATTCATATAACTTTGGAACAGCAGACACATGAATATAAATCATTAACTTCTGAGTGTGAATTAATGAGGAGTAGCTGATGTGTTAGAAGCAGCATAGAGTCAAAAGTGAGGAAGTCTAGCTGCCGACTCTCATAAAAGCATTTAACCTTTCAGGGTCCACCAGGCCCTTCTCTAAGGCCATTACAGAATATTACCTCTTCTGCATTGGTACAGACAGTTTTTTCCCTGGGAAATCCTTATAGCAGCAAAATCAGAAATCTGGTTCAAAAACAAAGTTTAGGAGGCCCAGGTTCTAGTATGACCTAGGTTTACTCAATTAACCTTTCTGGACTCCAGTTGCTTTATCTATAAAACGACCATGAACTTAGGAGGGGAAAAAAACTATATATCTATTTCAGTATAATTCCTGTGTATTTTATTGTGCTCTATTTTTACTTTTAAAAACACAAGAAAGGGTCCGATGGACTTTACCAAAATGTTGAAGTAGTCTGTAGGAGACACAAAACAGGTTAAGAATCCCTAGACTGGGTGGTATTTAGGTTTCCTTCCATCTATAAAAGAGGATGGTCCTGTGATCTTTTTGCATTTGAGAGCTAGCTGAGATATCCCTGTGAGAATGAGATGGAAGAAAGTTAAATTTAAATGAGGGTTGAGAAGGAGGCAATGTGTGGAAGAAATAGGTTAAAAGTATAAGATGATATCCAGAGTGAAGAGACCTGAATGAGGTGTTGAAATTGGGAACAGTAAGAGAAGACATGGGGGGGCAGAGCCAAGATGGCAGGTGGAAAGCAGAGACTGGCATGAGCACCCTGCCAAGTCACTCCAAAAACCTATAAAAAAGTGGCTCTGAACAAATTCTAGAGCTGCAGGACACATAAAATAGCAGAGGGAAGCAGGGCTCCAGCCCAGGACAGCCTGGATGGTCTTTGGGTAAGGTTTATCCCTCACAGAGCTGGGAGCAGAGCCCAGCGTGGGCGGCGAGGACCAACCAGACCAGGAACCGGGCGGAACAAGCCCTAGCACCATAAATCAGTGAGCTGCAACACTTACCAGACTTCTCACCCACAGACACCAAACAAAACAGAGAAGGTTAGTGGGAAAAGCTGCTGGGGACAGGGAGTTTGTGGTTTGGCCACCACTTTGGGGGCAGCAGAGGTGGGGCAGCTACAGAACTACAGCTGCAGTTGCTTCTCACCCCAGGCCCACCTGGTGGGAGGAACTAAGTGGAGGATCAGAGCAGGAGTGAAGAGTCTACTGAAGATCTAAGTCTAGTCCGGGTTGGGGGTTCTTGGGGAAGGAGTGCTGGTGTGGCAGTGCATCTGCCCAAGCTTGGAACATAGAACTCTCTACTCTACAAGCAGTCATACCCCGCTGAAAAACTCAAGGACCAAGTAAGTTGGCTGGGAACACGGCCAGGCAGCGAGGGTGCACCCAGGGCACACCCAGATTCAGTCTCAGACTCTTGAATCTTTCCTTGGTGACAAAGAAGACCAAAACATACAGCCAGAAGAAGTCAATGAAGTCAAAGAGCCTGCATCAAAAGCCTCCAAGAAAAATATGAACTGGTCTCAGGCCATGGAAGAGCTCAAAAAGGATTTGGAAAAGCAAGTTAGAGAAGTAGAGGAAAAATTGGGAAGAGAAATGAGAATGATGTGAGAAAACCATGAAAAACAAGTCAATGACTTGCTAAAAGGAACCCCCAAAAATACTGAAAAATGTGCTGAAGAAAACAACACCTTAACCTTTCTCTTTATGAGAAATCAAGATATTATAAAACAAGAACAAAGGAATAAAAAAGTAGAAGACAATGTGAAATGTCTCATTGGAAAAACCACTGACCTGGAGAATAGATCCACGACAGATAATTTAAAAATTATTGGACTACCTGAAAGCCATGATCAAAAAAAGAGCCTAGAAATCATCTTTCAAGAAATTATCAAGGAGAGCTGCTCTGATATTCTAGAGCCACAGGGCAAAATAGAAATTGAAAGAATCCACCGATCGCTTCCTCAAAGAGATCCCAAAAAGAAATCTCCTAGGAATATTGTCACCAAATTCCAGAGCTCACAGGTCAAGGAGAAAATACTGCAAGCAGCCAGAAAAAAAAAA
>CM053626.1:115072012-115095399 GCA_028646595.1 Phalanger gymnotis | reverse complement strand
ATGTATATTCCCTTCAACTACACTAATACTGAGAAAGGTCTCATGAATTACATACATCATCTCTCCATGTAGGAATGTAAACAAAACAGTTCAACTTTATTAAGTCCCTTATGAATTCTCTTTCTCATTTACCTTTTCATGTTTCTCTTGATTCTTGTGTTTGAAAGTCAAATTTCCTATTCAGCTCTGATCTTTTCATTGAGAAAGTTTGAAAGTCCTCTATTTTCTTGAAAACTCATATTTTGCCTTGGAGCATGATACTCTGTTTTGCTGGGTAGGTGATTCTTGGTTTTAATCCTAGCTCCATTGACCTCAGGAATATCATATTCCAAGCCCTTTGGTCCCTTAATGTAGAAGCTGCTAGATCTTTTGTTATCCTTATTGTGTTTCCGCAATATTTAAGTTGCTTCTTTCTGGCTGTATTTCCTCTTTGACCTGGAAACTCTGGAATTTGGTGACAATATTCCTAGGAGTCTTCTTTCTGGGACCTTTTTCAAGAAATGATTGTTGAATTCTTTCAATTTCTATTTTACCCTCTGGTTCTAGAATATAAAGGCAGTTTTCCTTGATAATATCTTGAAACATGATATCTAGGCTCTTTTTCGATCATGGCTTTCAAGTAGTCCAATAATTTTTAAATTATATATCCTTGATCTATTTTCCAGGTCAGTGGTTTTTCCAATGAGATATTTCACATTGTCTTCCATTTTTTCATTCCTTTGGTTCTGTTTCATAATATCTTGATTTCTCATCAAGTCACTAGCTTCCACTTGCACCAATCTAATTTTTAAGGTGGTATTTTCTTCAGTGGTCTTTTGGACCTCCTTTTCCATTTGGCTATTTCTTCCTTTTAAGGCATTCCTCTTCTCATTGGCTTTTTGGAGCTCTTTTGCCATTTGGGTTAGTCTATTCTTTAAGGTGGTATTTTCTTCAGTACTTTTTTGGGTCTTCTTTAGCAAGTCATTGACTTATTTTTCATGGTTTTCTTGAATCACTCTCATTTCTATTCCCAATTTTTCCTCTACTTCTCTTACTTGCTTTTCCAAATCCTTTTTTAGGTCTTCCATGGCATGAGACAAATTCATATTTTTCTTGGAGGTTTTTGATGTAGGCTCTTTGACTTTGCCGACTTCTGGCTGTATGTTTTGATCTTCTTTGTCACCAAAAAAGGAATCTAGAGTTTGAATTAGAGTCTGAGTTTGGGTCTGAGTTTATTTTCCCTGACTGTTCATGTTCCCATCAACTACTTGACCCTTGACCTTTTTGTCAAAGTATGACTGCTTGTAGAGTAGAGAGTACTTTATCCCAACTTTAGGGTCCAAGCACTGCTCTTTTCAGTGGTACTTCTACTCCACTGTCACTGCAGGCTCTGTTACAGCATTGCTCCTCCTCCCCCAAAAACTGCCAAACAGGAACACAGTCCAGATCCAATCAAGGCACAGCAAGAGAAACTGCCTCTCTGCCTACAATATGCTCCTTGCTCTCCCACTCTCATCTGCTGCTTGATTCCTCCCACTGTGTGAGCCACGGACTCAGGAAGCAGCTGATACTGGAGCTCTGGAAGTGGCCTCAGGAGCTTCCTACTGCTGCCACCATCATGGCTGCCCCACCTCCACCACCCCCAGGGATCAGGCCCAGACCGCTCTCACCTTTTTCCCACAGTTTCCCCCTAACCTGCTCTTTGGTGTTTGTGGGTTGTGAAGTCTGGTAACTGCCACAACTCAATGATTCATGGCCCTAAGGCCTGTTCTGGCTGGCTGACTCCCAGCCTGGTCTGTCCTGGCTCGGTCCATGCTGGGCTATGCTCCACTCTCAGCTCTCTACGATAGACCCTTCCTAGGGACCACCCAAGCTCTCCTGGGCTGGAGACCTGTTTCTCTCAGCTGTTCCGTGGCTTTTGCAGCTCTAGAATTTGTTCAGAGCCATTTTTACATGTGTTTGGAAGGATTTGGGGGAGATCTGAAGCAAGTCTCTGCTTTCTAGCCACCATCTTGGCTCTGCCCTCCCAAATACTTTTTTATGACACAAATATGGTACTAATACTTAAACCAGGAAGAGTCAAATAGAGAAAGAAAATTATGGATCAATTTCCCTAATGAATATATCATCAAAAGTTTGAAACAAAATATTAGCAAGAAGATTACACTAATTTGTTTCAAGAATAATAAATTATGACCACGTAGCATTTTTTCCAGGAATGCAAGGCCGGTTCAACAATAGGAAAACTATCTCTATAATTGGTCATATCGACAGCAAAACTAGCAGACACCATATAATTATCTCAATAGAGGCAGAAAATGATTTTGACAAAATTCGACACCCATTCCTATTAAAAAACGCTAGAAAGCATAGGAATAAATGGAGTCTTACTTAAAATGATAAGTAGCTTCTACCTAAAACCATCAGCAAGCATTACATGTAATGGGGATAAGCTAGATGCATTTCCAATAAGATCAGGGGTGAAACAAGTATGTCCATTATCACCCCTATTATTCAATTTGATATTGGCAATGTTAGCTTTAGCAATGAGGGAAGAAAAAGAAATTGAAGGAATTAGAATAGGCAAAGAGGAAACTAAGATATCACTCTTTGCAGAGAATATGACGATTTACTTAGAGAAACCTAGAGAATCAAGTAAAAAAAGTACTTGAAATGATAAATAACTTAAGCAAAGTTGCAGGATATGAAATGAACCCACATAAATCTTCAGCATTCCTATATATTACTAACAAAGTTCCATAGCAAGAGATAGAAAGAGAAATTCCATTTAAAGTTACTGTAGACACTATGGAATATTTGAGACGCTACCTGCCAAGACAAACGCGGGACCTGGATGAACACAATTGCAAAATGCTTTTCACACAAATAAAGTCAGATCTAAATAAATGGAAAAACATCCATTGCTAGTGGTTAGGCCAAGGTAATATAATAAAAATGACAATTTTACCTAAATTAATTTACTTATTCAGTGCCATACCTATTGAAGTACCCCCAAAAAATTATTTTACAGAGCTGGATAAAATAATAACAAAATTCATCTGGAAGAAAAAGTGGTCCAGAAAAGAAATGCTAGGGAAAGTGGCCTAGTCATACCGTATATTAAACTATACTAAAAAGCAGCAATCATCAAAACTACTTGGTATTGGCTAAGAAATAGAGTGGTGGTTCAGTGGAATAGGTTATGTGCACAAGACACAAGAATCAACTACTATAGCAATCTATTCTTTGATAAACCCAAAGAATACAGTTTCTGGGCTAAGAATTCACTATTGCACAAAAACTGCTGGGAAAATTCAAAATAGTACAGCAGAAATCGAGCATAGACCAATATGTCACACCATATACCAAAATAAAGTCAAAATGGGTTCATGATTTAGATATGAAGTCTGATAGTATGAGCAATTTGGGAGAGGAAGGAATAGTTTACCTGTAAGATTTATGGAGAAGGGAAAATTTATGACCAAACAAGAGATAAAGTTATGAAATGCAAAATGGATAATTTTGATTGTATTAAATTGAAACGTTTTTGTACAAACAAACCTGATGCAACCAAGATTAGGAGGGAAACACAAAATTGGGAGAGAATTTTTACAACTATCTCTGATAAACACCGCATCTCTAAAATATGCAGGAAACTGTGTCAAATTTATAGGAATACAAGTCATACCCCAATTGAGAAAATTTAAAGGATATGAACAGGCAGTATTCAGAGGAAGAAATTAAAGATATCCATAGACATATGAAAAAATACTCTAAATCCCTATTGATTAGAGAAACGCAAATCAAAACAACTCTTAGGTACCACAGCTCTCCTGTCAGATTGGCTAACGTGACAAAACAGGAAAATCATAAATACAGAAGGGGATGTGAAAAAATTGGAACATTGTCACATTGATGGCAGAGCCAAGATGGGGGTGTGAAAGAGGAAACATACTGGAGCTCTCTTACAAATTTTGTTGGATACCTCTAAAAAAGTGAATTTGGTGCAGATTTGAGAGAGATAGAAGCCACTATTAGATTGAGCGTGGCAAATTTCCAAGCCAGGAGAGTCTTCAGGGTCAACAGGTGGATCTGTGGGCTGGGAGAGTGCTGGGCACATGAAACTAAACCATACCAAAGCAGGAGCAGGAGCAGGCCCAGGGCTGAAGAGCCAGCTACAGCAGCGATCCCCAGGCCTCTCAGGCCAGGATGGGTGGATGTTGGAGCTACAGGAGACCTAAGTGCAGATTCTGTGGCCATGGCCCCTACTACTCCTGAGGCTTTCAGCCCACGGTCTAAAGGTTTAAAACTCACCTTCTTGAACTTCTGGAAGCCAGGATGACCAGGTAAAATGGCTCTCAAACCTCCCTTCCTCAACCAGAGAGTACTGCCCTGGGAGAAACTCTGGAAGAGAGGAACCAGAAATGGAGCTTCAGTAGCCTTTTAGCACGGGAGACTGTGGAATTGGCCCCTCTTGGGGTGGCTAAAGGAGATTAATTGAGGAAGAGAGGTGACCCAGCATGCCCCACCTCAGCGGACCAGCAAGAGTTCCTGAGCCCCAGGGAGCCAGCAAGCATCACCACCAGGACCCCAGATATGCCTTCACACAGCCAGGGGAAGTTGCAGACCCCAGCACAGACAACTGCTGAGACCACTCACAATATAATGCAGCACAAGGGGAAGAGGAGACTTCCAGCAGCCAGACCACCCCTTCCCCACACCTCACGCTAGGAGCTTCAGTGTAACCCAGAGGAACTCAGAAAGGCATCCACGTGGCCTCGACTTTCACACACCACCCAGCTCCAGCTAAGCACCAGGAGAGGGGAAGCATTATATAGCCTCTAGCTTACAAAACCCAAGGCCACAACACGCAAAGCCAGTAACCAGGCATGGTTCCCAGCACAAGAAGCTTGGGACAGAGCCCCCTGAGCCTGAGAAGGAGAGATCCACTTTAAAAGCCAGGAAAATACAATCACAATGTAGAAACAATCCAGAAAATAAAGGACTATTGATTCTTATTATGGAGACAGACAAGATCAAAATACCAATTGAGAAGAGGACAGCATTGACTCTATACTCACAACTGAAATGTCAAAAGGGAATGTGAACTGGTCTAAAGCACAAAAAACATTCCTGGAAGAGCTCAAGAAGGATTTTAAGAACCAAATTAGAGAGGTAAAAGAAAAATGGGAAAAAATTCACTGATAAGAACAAATCTTTGAAAAGTAAAATTGGTGAAATGGTTAAAGAGGTTCAGAATCTAATTGGGGAAAATGACTCCTTGAAAAGTAAAAATAACCAAATGGAAAAGGAGCTATGGAAGCTAGATGAAAACAACTAATTAAAAATTAGAATTGGGCAAGTAGATGCTGATGACTCTATGAGGCATCAAGAATCAGTCAAAAAAAAATCTAAAGAATGAAAAATAAAAGAAAATGTGGAATATCTGATTGGAAAAACAACTGACCTAGAAAATAGATCTAGGAGAGATAATCTAAGAATTAGTGGTCTACCTGAAAGCCATGATGAACAAAGAGCCTGGGTAGTGTCTTCCAAGAAATCACCAAGTATCACTGCCTATACTGTCCTAGAACCAGAGGGTAAAATAGTCCCTGACAGAATCCCCCTATTATCCCCTGAAATAGATCCCAAAATGAAAACTCCAAGGAATATTGTGGCTAAATTCCAGAATTATAAGCTCCAAAGTCACCTCCAAAAGACTCATGATGGAAAAAGCTGTTCACACCCAGAGAAAGAATTATGGAGTCTGAGTTCACGTTGAGGCAAACTATTTGCTGTCTCTTTTTTCTCTTCTTTTTTAGTTTCAGTTCTTTTCGCATTATCTATTTCATTGGTTATGATTCTTCTTTACAACTTGACTATTATATAAATAATTTGAATGTGAAAGTACATGTAGAATCTATGTTGGATTACATGGGAAACTGGGGGGAGAGGGAGGCAGAGAAAATTTGGAACTCAGAAACTTGTGGAACTGAGTGTTGTAAACTAAAAATGAAAATAACTTTAAAAAAAATCACAAGGTTTGGGAAACTAGGAATAAGAAGGTTTTGGAAAACAACCATTTAGAAAGGTTGGGAAATGCTTCCTATAGGACCTGAGATTTTAGTTGGGGCTTGGAAGAATCTAGGAAACAAGTGAGGATGAGGAAGAAGAACATTCTAGGCATGAGGGACAGGCAGAGAAAATATCCAGAGGTGAAAGATCAGGTGTCTTGTTTGAGGAACAGAAAGGATGTCTATTGAACTGGATTACTGCGGACCTGAGAGAGTATAAGGTATGAAGAGACTATAAAATTTCAAGTAGGGTAAATGTTGTGAAGGGCTTTGAACACCTAACAGAGTATTTTATATTTGACCCCAAATTGGATAGAGAGCCACTAAAGTTTAGTGAGTAGGGAGGTGACATGGTTGGACCTGAACTTTAGAAAAATCACTTTGTTAGTAAAATAGAGGAGGGGAGTGAGGAGAGACCTGAGACAGGCAGACCCACCACTATTCCATTTTAATAGTCCTAAAATGAGGTGATGAAGGCCTGAATCAAAGTCCTAGCAGCATCCAAAGCAAGGAGGTGTTGCAAAGGTGAAATAAGCATATCTTTGCAACTGATTGGATATGGGAAGGGTGTGTGTGTGTGTGTGTGTGTGTGTGTGTGTGTGTGTGTGTGTTTGTCTCTCATTTTCATAGAGGACCATGACATCAGGGACATGATGACATGACTTATAGTTGATTTAGATTTGAGTGAGGGAGGGCTATGCAAGGTCACCAGCCTCATTTTCTCCTCCAGAGCTGTCTGAGTCCAGTGGCCTGATTCTCACCAGGATGATTGGGGATGCATTAGGAGACCTTGGCCCTTTCAGGCTAAAATCTTTGCAGCTTCTCACTTTGAGTGAGGTAGCACCCATTCAGTGAATAGGCCTCTTTAAGAAGTGAGTTTTTGGGAGGCGATCAGGGTTAAGTGACTTGCCCAGGGTCACACAACTAGTAAATGTCAAGTATCTGAGGCTGTATTTGAATTCAGGTCCTCCTGACTCTAGGGTCAGTGCTCTATCTACTGTGCCACCTAGCTGCCTCATATGGGAGATAAATAAAAATAGAGAGAAGTTGAAGATGATGCCCTGTACTGGTGGCCAAAACTGTCTTGTTTCTACTACTGAGGACATTTGTCTTGACATTCCATCAACTGTATGTGTTCCCCATGCCATTGAATCACTTCTGATTTCACACTATATCCAGCAATTGTCCTCTAGCAGGCTAGCCAACCTTGAAGTGACTCTTTTATACAAACCTAACCTTCCAAACCTGTAAATACACTCAACAGTGCCACCTATATACCTGAAGTGGAAAGTGAGGATCATATTTTAGACCATGACTTTTAATTTACCTAGATGTCTTACTTTCCCCTTAGGAGGACTTGAAGGAAACCTGCCTGATTTACATTCTGATGGATCCTGCCTCAGAAATAAGGAAGGAGACTTGGCTGCTAGTTATAGCATCACTATAGCTGCAGAAGTGATTGAAGCTTCATCACTAGATGATGCCCATTCAGTACAAGATAAACTTGAGGCAGTAGCCAGGAAATGTGAATTAAGAAAAGGAAAAATTGACTGTTGAGGCAATGGTAGAGTAAAAGCAGAGGCTTTCTTGAGCTCTCCCTCAAATCTCTCCAAAAACCTGTAAAAATGACTCTAAACAAATTCTAGTATTACAGAACCCACAAAATGACAAAGTGAAACAAGTCTCCAGCCCAAGACAGCCTGGAAAGTCAACAGGAAGGGCTTATCACACCATGCTGGGAGTAAAGGGTAGCCTAGCATGGCCCACACCAGCACATACCACCCCTGAGCAGACCATGCAGATCAGGTCTCAAGGCACTGGATCATTGGCAGCTGTGGTGGTTTCCAGACTTCTCAAACCACAAACGCCAAAGACAACTTAGCAGGTCAGTGGGAAAACTCTCTTAGACCTGGATGGCAGAAGAGTGTGGTCTGGCCCCAGGGCAGTGGAAATGGCTATAGCACAGGCAGCAGCAGCTGCTTCCAGAGCTCTTGGTCCACAGATGGTAGGGAGATCAAGTGGCTGATCAGAGAAGAAATGCAGGGATCTCTGCTGGTGCTGAGGCAGGATTCTCTTGTTTTGTCTTGCTTGGATCTGTGAGATATTGCCCAAGCTTTAGCCATTGCCACCCTGTTAGAAGTCTGAATCATGACCTAGATGGGAAGGAACTATTTTCCTGGCCAAGACAGCATGCTTCAAAAACCCCTGATCCTTGTCAGGCTGTGAAAAACAATCATTCCATGCCTACTCCACAGAGCAGCAGCTTTTGCAAAGGGAGCAATTGGTATCCCCTGCTGTCACCTCTATCCTTAGTCTCAGGACAGTATTAAAGTCTCAAGCATATCTGCCTATGAAGAAAGGGAACAACCCAATCAAGAAATATAGAACTTAACTGCAAAATTTAGGGCCCCTAGGATATTAGACCCTTACCCATGGGGTTATTTACACTAAAGAGTCTCTCTAGAAACTCAGGCTCTACTCTGCATCCTGGGTACAATCAAAAACATAGGCACTCACCTTGGAA
Source organism: Phalanger gymnotis (assembly GCA_028646595.1). NCBI lineage: Eukaryota > Metazoa > Chordata > Mammalia > Diprotodontia > Phalangeridae > Phalanger > Phalanger gymnotis. Next base: position 115,086,822 of record CM053626.1, on the reverse strand, counting down.
CATTAAATCCCATGCAACGTAATTGTACATTAATCATGATCTCCACATGGGTTGCTTCCCTAAATGCCTCACTTGATTCCTCTGGTCAGCTTCTGTGGCTACAGGTTTCTCTGAACAGGACTGGGGTGTCTTATAAAATTAATGCTGCCTGTAGCAAGTGGAGTTGGGGAGCCGCCCCTAACAAATGAGGCATCAGATCCCTGACCTTTGTCCAGATTAATGGCAACTGTAAAGGCATCTATTCAGTTTCTAGAATACCAAGGGAATCCAAGAACAGCCCCTTGTTCCCATGCCTGGATGTACTCTACTTCTTGAGTTTCACTCACTCCACCTGGGATTCATCTTCTAATGTCCACATCTTTGCAACTGAATTGCCTCCTTCCTCAGAACTGTTCTTATGCAGCTCTACTCTACATCATAACCTCCCTCCCTTTTGAGAAGTTCTCTGCGCCTTTGTCTACACCATGCCAAAAATATCCCAATTTCCAGAGAATCACTCCACTGAAATTATTCTCCAGTTAAAGTTGCCCCTCCCCTGACAGTGGAGGCTCAATTTCCTGCCATTAAGGCTTTGTTGGCAGCCATTGGGTCACTGACTGGTACTACAGCCACTTTAATTACACTGGGCTCCTCTTCCAGGAACCTCTTAGCATAGTTACCTAAGGGCCTTGAGTATACTGGAAGGCTCATCAGCAGCCTCCGAATGCAGGTTGATTCACTTGGCCTCAAGTACTGCAAAATCACTGGGTGCTGGACCTCCTAACTGCCAAGCAAGGAGGGGGAATGCACCTTCAGTGGGAAGGAACGTTGTTTCTAGGTCAACTAGTGCTCCTTCAGAGAGGAGTACCTCAGTGCTCTAAACAAGCAAGTAGAAAATTATTGAATAAGGACCAAAACATTCAGAAGCCTGCCTCCCTCTCACTTTCCTTTGACTTATTCTTCTAATTGCCTGGAAACCTTGGCAGCATTGTCCCCTCTGCATTATCTGTTTTCATGCATCTCTTCCTTATTTGCCTGGCTGTCTATTTTGGCATTCACCTTTTATCTCACCTATACACTCCTGCCTTACACAATATCAAAATCATGTTTTAGGTACGTTTCCTCTCTGCTAGGCCTCCTGCCCTTTGCCCAAAAGGAGGGAATGTCAGTGGACTTATAGTTCTCATACTGATAGTTATGATATGTGCAAAGATTATATTTTCTATATTGATTGCAGCTCCCATGTTTCCCAGGAGATTCTGGCTTGAGCCATAGACACAGGCGACACCATGCTGCAGAAAGTGATAAACCAATAGCTCCTAATGTGCTAGCAATTCACAAATTCCTGAGCTTGCAACTGCCAAGTGAACTGAACTAGAGGCTACTCTCATCTTGCTAACTCTGGTTTTGTTCCTCACAGAATAATCGGAAAGCTTGAAAACACTTAAGACTTGAGACAATTGAATTAAGATTGACATAAGTCCTACAGGATTCTGGAGCACCTATATTGTCCTTAAAATGCCCAAAGGCATGGACCTGCTACATGAACTCTTTCAATACCTAAGAATGATTGTCTTGTGATTTCCCTCCTTGTGGATTTTTTATTTATCTAAATTCTGCCTTTGCCTAGCAAGAGAAGCCTCTCTCTCAAGGGAGACTTCCATATGCAAACTTTCCTACCTCACTCTGAAATTAATTAAAACCCTTCTTGATTTCTGGCACACCTGCTTCCATCCTACTCCGTTTGGCTCTGGCTATTGCCAGGTTGAAGATCAGTCAAGTCCTGACTACATTTAAAATTATTTTGATGTAAGTTGTTGCTTGAATGTTTTCTCCAACATTAGACTGTGAGCTCTTTAGAGCAGAGATTGCTTATACTGGGTTTTGTTTTGGTTTCTTTCTTTCTTTTCTGCCTTTCTCTATATCTAGCTGTCTATGAATATGTCTGACACATGACAGACACTAATTAAATACCTGTTGACTGACCAAGAGTGGTTTGGGGAATGTAAAGGCAATCAGTGAATGGGAAGATCTTTCCTGCCCATTTGAGTGGGCTCTCAGGGTCCTGGGCGGAGTGACTAGGACTGGAACCAATGATAGGTGCCTGAGTTCTAGTCACTCGGATGACTTTCTAGTCAATGTGATGATGTCTGGTAACTGTGTGAGGGGAGAGAACACAGCTCGGAGATTGGGACAAGGTGGTGGTGATGGCGGCAGGTGCTACAAAAAGCAGGACTGACCCTCATGCAGACCGGAGAGTGCTGAGCAGGGGCTTGAGGCCAGTGGGTGGTCTTCTTGCTGGAGAGCCCTGGCATTGGTGGGTGGGGAAGCACCAGTATGGCTTGGCTTGCTGCCATAATGTTTTTCTGTGGTCTCCTGGTCACTATTGTACGATGGGGATACTGGTTTTGGAAGCTTCTTGCCAGGGTGTCAAATTGGGGGCACTGGTCCATGGGTATGCTACTTTGGAGCTTTAATAAATGCTTTAACTCCTCTGCCTTCTACTTAGAGAATTCCTTATATCCTGCAATTATGGACCACTCACACATATTCATGGTTATCTTTGAAATCATGAATTCTGCCTTAATGATATATCGAAACATCAGATTTCCTTTTGGATTTTTAGCTCCACTCAGTAAAATAGGAAAAGAGAGAAAATCAATCTCTATTTGAAGAAAATTATTTAAGATTATACAGGAAGTTGAGGAACTCTGAACATTCTGGTTCTCTATATTCTTCATATACTTTACAGGGGCTCAAAAATATTTGTTATACAAGTGGTCCCCACCCAACCATGAGCAAGGTGCAGTTTGGGGACTCAGGACTATGCCATTAAGTCTAGGTCAAGGATGCGCATCCACAAAATAATCTGGAATTAGCCAAGCACCAAGTAGGTTGGGACCACACTTCTGTCTCTGTATCAAGAACCCAGTAGGCTGAAGTTGAGTGACACAAAGCACCATAAAGAGAAGCTGGAGTCAATAAATGATTGCTAGTGTATTTACTGGTATTGTAAAGAAAGGAATGAAGAAGATCAAGAGGTATGCACTGTCCCAAGATCCAGGTTCACATGAGGACTTGAAGGGCACCTCTGGAACTCACATCTTCCTTTTCAATCACTGAAAGAAGAAAGGAAGAGGCTTAGAGGAGATGAATTGTACTTGTTTTGGCACCTTGGCTAACAATAATGGCAAGGACAAAGTCATGCATTACTGAAATTTTAAAAATAAAAGAAAACAAAATTTGGAGAGAGACCCTGGGCAGGGATAGGGATGAGTAGCATAGAGGAAAGGGGGAAAAGAATAGGTTAAGTTTTGCTCTCTCTCCCTCCCTCTCTCTCTCTCTCTCTCTCTCTCTCTCTCTCTCTCTCACTCTCTCTCTCTTTTTCTGTGTGTCTGTCTGTCTCTTTGTCTTTCTCCATGTCCCTCTCTGCCTCTCACATTCTCTGTCTCTTTTCTGTCTCTATCAGGGAGAAAGGTGTATAGCTAAGAAAGGTGAGCAAATAGCTGGGAGAAAAGAAGAGTAACAAAGTTTCATACTAATAGAAAAGGGGAAATGGGTATAAAGAAATTTAGGGACTGTATATTGTTAATGTATTAATATATTGTTAATACAAATTGAAGATCTTTCCTGTGATTAATAGGCCCATGTGACCTATCTGAGTCACATGAGCCTGGGGTGGAAGGAGCTTGCTTAATGGGTGGAGCAGGAAGGGTGGAGCAGAACAGAGAGGAAGTGAGGCAGAGCAGTCAGAGCTGGGAGAGAGAGAGACACACAGAGCACCAGCTAGTGTGAGAGAGGGAATGCTTTTGCCCTTGTTTGTGGGAAGGACTTAACAGAGAAAAGGCTTGGGGATAGTGGTGCCCCCTGCATTGATAATGTGTATGGATTTCTTTGTTGCTATGATGGATTTGGCTTTCTGGTATGGGGATATGGCTTTCTGGTGTTTGAATAAATGTTTTGGTTCTGTCTTCCATGGAGAAAGTCTGTTATATTTTGCCATTCAGAACTAAACCGGCATATCCATTGCATTCACTGTGGTTATAGCGTTGGTGCTACAGGATGATATAATGTCAGCTAACAGACAGTACGTATTCAAACATGAACACTGATTCATTGAAAATAAAAATGAAGTACTTGACAGCCTCCCTGCTGGCAATTTGGATGGCCTCCCAGTTGAACACTTATATGACCTCCTTGTTGGCCACCTGGATGACCTCCTTGATGACCACTTGGTTAACCAAGTGGGGTTAAACCTCCTGATTTGACACCTCCAAGGGGACCTGGAGGCCCCAGGTTTTTGATTACCACCTTGATGATTGCCAGAGTCCTGAACACTATGCTGGAAATTGTATGGTGCCTTCTTAATGTTCTGAATTTTATTCATCCTCTGAGAAAAGACAGCACAAGTATAGAAAAGTCAGATGAAGGAAAAAGTCTGATAAATGGTGGATGCAGACAGAATGGTTTATGTCATAGGCTAATACCTAAAGGACAGGGCCCTTGCTACCTTCTCAGTGGTGTTGAAAGAGGGTGACCCAGGCTTACCTGGCAGATGTCTAATAAGGATCTAAAAGTTCCTGGATTTGTCCCAGGCTCAAAGTAAGTTGGGAAGATAGTATGTGATAGATGATCGTATAAGCGATTGATCGGAAACAGGCCTAACATAGACTCTTACAACGACTGCAGCAGAAGAATTTAAGAATTTGCAGCTTGCTAAATGAAAAGCATGAGTCTTCTATATGTGTCTTGGTCACTCATGTTTCTTACATGTGCATTCCTTCATTTAAGGATTCCCACATGTTCTCTAGGTATTCATACCTCCTACATATTTTTATATAGTTTTATAAAATTATTTTTTTTAATTTTATAAAAAAATTTATAAAGTTTATTCATCTACTCTTCTACTTAGTATTGAGAAAAGGAATTTATAATTTTCATATTAATCCATATGCTAAGTGTAATGAATATAGTAATAATTTAGTTTTCTTCAGAGCTGTTTTTCTGCCTTGGGAGTCAGAGCTTACAACGAAGCTTAAGCTGATTAATCAAAACTCTTACAATGCTAACAATCACTGGACCTTAAGTGAAATGAATCAAATTTTAAAGAACCTGTTCCCATCACAGAACTCTGGTTCTGTATTTTAGGGGAGGTTGTCATAAGCCCCAAAGACTTGACTCCAGACTTGTATTGTGGTACTTATGGGTTTCTTGAGGAAAACCTCCAAATGATTGCTTCTAATCCACCTTCTTCCCTCCTTCTCCAGTTGTGATTTAAATATATAACCTGTGTTTTTACTTCAGCAATGAAGACATTCCTCACCTTGAAACTGATTAATTAAACTACTTGATTACTGGTACTCCTGTTTCTTGGCCTGCTTTGTATGGCTCCAAGCATTCTCAGATTAGAGACTAGCTCAGTAAAAATCCGATTAACAGTATAAATGAAGAAAACCAAATTCAAGCTTCGATGAGACTGTTAAAGTACTTACTTTACCACATACTTTTTGTGTGCATTTGTTATTAACTTTGTTTATCAGACAATATTGTTAAGTGCCTAAAATGTGCCAAGTACTATGACTAACTGGTGCAAAGTAAAACACTTCAGTGGGGCCTCTTGATCTATGGTTTAAAAAATCTATCACATGAAATTCCAAGAACTTGAGGCAAATAAATCGTTGTCTAGAGTGAGAGGGGACATCTGGGTATAGATAGGGAAGAATGAAGGGAAGGAAGGAGGGAATGTATAAAAAGGAGGAAATATTGGATTTAAATGTTGGTAGTCTGCATGATAAAGATTTGCTATGGTCAGGAACTGCACTATTAAGGACTTCTTACATGCTAGCAATTTAAGAGGTTAAACATGAGCAAAGTAATGTTACTAGAATTATTTGGGGACAGGGGAAAAGGTTGTTTTTTTTTTCTAAAAAGGGTGGCAGAATTTCTCATGAGTTTCCTCATCACTTCACACAGAGTACTTCTCAAACTGCTGCTACTCTGAGTGACAGAATCATTAAAAGTGAGGAGAGGCTCAAGAATAACCCTCCTCAATTTATGATATGAAAGAACTTAGAAGGTTCTACTTTATGATGCATATAGAGATAATTTCAATGGAAAAGTCAAACTGAAATCCAGCTGCATGTAAGAATGTTTTCCACCCAGCAGTCTTACCTGTAGGTACAGAATCTTGTTCAGGGTTCTCTAAGGGGGAAAATGCAAAATAACATAAATGGCAAACTTTTCTGCATCATAGTTTAGTCCACAAGTTTTTATTTTGTTTTTCCCAGCCTGATGGCTAAGGAAGAACTCACAAATCCTTAGGGGATAGTTTAGGCTCTGCCTGAGAAGTCCTATTTCAGAGAGATAATCTGTGACTTGAAAAAAAATTGGAGAAACACATTGACAAGAAGCAAGGAATCTATGTAATAAAGGGAAGAATTGAACTGAATGTTTATACAGTGTCAAAATCTCAACAGAAAATGATAAATTCAGTCATCTGCATGTTTCCCAGAGTACAAAGATTTTTTTTGTTTCAGGAATAGAGTTGTTTGATTAGAGACAGAAAAATTTTACTTATCAATATTTCTTCTCAATATCAGATAATTCAATTTAATGCATTAAGAAGATATTAAGTATTACTGTGACAGTCACTTTGTTAGGTGCTATGTGTGCAAAGAAAGAAGAAACTGTCCATGATGTTGAGGAATTTAAATTCTACTTTGGAAAACAGCACGCATATAGAAAATAAAATGCGAAACATGTAAAAAGTAATAATAATTTATTAAGTGAAGGCAACACCTGGACAGGGAGTAAAGCAGAAAATCAAGATAGATTTCCTATAAAGAGATAAAAAAACAGAATTTTAACAGAAGGTAGGAATTATAAGAAATTGAAATGAGTAGCAAATGTATTGCAGGTGAGGGAAGCAGCTGGATAAAGTATGGAAAGATAGAATGGTATGCTTGAGGAATAGCAAGGAACATAGATGACTGAAGAAAAGAATAAATAGGGTTTAATGAATAGGTTGGGTTTGGTTTCAAGTCCAGTATGGAAAACGGATTTGAAGTCATCAGAACATAGAAATAAGAATACCACATCCTAGATATCTAATTCTAGTAAGACAAAAATACCCAAATTATTGAGGATAGATAACTCCAAATGACATCACTTGAATTATACTCTGAACCAACTCCCAACAACCTCCTAACATGATCATAGATTCTCTGATTCCTGCACTTACTCTTATCTGTGGATTGAGCTGAGGTCAGGGCCAACAGGGCCACTGAGAAAAGGAGTAGTAGCCACTTCATAGCAACCATGGTATCCATGTTTCCTGTGTTGAAGAGAAGAAGGGCAACTAGTCTTATAAGGACCTTAGAAAAAATATCCCTTTGAAACATCACACTCAGTGTCTGATCTGAAGGCATTGTTCATGTCCAGATCACTCCCATCCCTAAGTTGTGGTTGGATTAAATTTGAAGGCTGGAAAAATCTCCTGCCCCAAAAGTCACAAATAAATATAATTTCAATAAATAATTATCCGAGCCACTTTTCTAGGAAGCTCCACATATAAAGTTGTGATTGCAATAATAGGTAGTCTTTCATCTTGTGATTTTCCTCTCTTACAGAAACCTGGATGCCTTGAAGGTATTTTGATATTCAGTGTTGCATAAGTCATTTAAATGTCATTGACCAAGGTCCTTTCACTATCTTTCATCCGCTGCCAGGAATGAGCCAGTGAGGTTGATATACACAATAGAAGGACAAAATAACAAATTAAATCACAAGGTACTATAACTATACAGGCAAGCTCCTTCCCTATCACCTAATATTAGAAGCTAAATAAATATCAGCAGCTGTACTCTTTGTTCACCTGAGGATACCATACCTCTCTCCATCATTCCTTCTTCACTGGTATCTTAAAAGATATTTCCCAAAACTTTATTAAATTAACTTTTAAATAAATGTTTGATATTCAGAACCCATTCTTTCCCCAAACTAATGTGTTCCTCCATCCTTCTTTCAAGTATTCACCTCACCAAATCCCTCTTATGAACTACTCCTTTAGGTGAAGCAGTTTTCCCTCTCCTTCCATTTCATATCCCATCCACAATTCACTCAACCCATTCCCTTCTCAGATTCACAGACTCCTAAGAACTAGCTCATAGATTTAGAGTGGGAAAGGATTTTAGAGCCCATATACTGCATCCCCCTCATTTTCCAGATAAAGAACATGAAGTTGTCTGAGTAAAGTGACTGGACTATTGTCAGAAAATAAGTAGAAGAGCCAGGATGCAAACCTTTTCCTATCAGTTTCTCTATTGAGGGAGAAGTGATTCATCAATATCCATGACTGAGATTGGTCTTTAGAGTTAATCATTATTGGGATTTTCTTGGCAAAAACAATGGAGTGGTTTGCCATTTTCTTCTCCAGCTCATTTTATATGTGAGGAACTGAAGCAATTAGGGTTAAGTAGCTTGCCTAGGTTCACGCAGCTAGAAAGTGTCTGTGGCCAGATTTGAACTCATGAAGATCAGTCTTTCTTGTTCCAGACCATAGCACTGTATCCACTGCATTGCATCACTGCCTGTTATCCCTCAAGATAAACTGTATCCATTTTAAAATAACTTTGCCAGGTTAAGAATTATAAGGCTAGGGAGCCAAGATGGTGGACTGAAAGCAGCAACTCACCAGAGCTCTCACATAAATTTCATTGAGTACCTCTAAGAAGTGAATTTTAACAAATTTTGAGGTGGCAGAATCTACTGGGAGACAAAGTGTGATGGATTTCCAGGCTAAGACAGGCTTTGAAGGTCCACACTGTTGTGCTGGGCTGGGAGATCACAGAGTGTGCAGGTTGTAACAGAACAGACTTTGCCATAGCAGAGCAGAAGCAGGCACTGATAAGTGAATCACACCTAGCAGCAGTGATTCCCAAACCTATCAGTCCAGGACAGAGGTCTATTGGAACTGGGTGAGACCGAAGGACAGGGATAGTGGCAGCAGCAGCAGCTACTCCTGGGAATATTAGCCCACAGACAAGTCACATACTTGAACTTCCAGGAACCATGATGGCAGAGTAAACTGTAAGTGATCTTACTTCCCCATTGTTGACCTTCAAAATCCTGGAAAATACTGCCTGGGGAAAAATCCTGGAATCGTAGAACCTAGAGGTATAGCAGTCTTTTTACTTCAGGGGGCTAGGGAGATTGATGTGATGGGTCACTTCTGCTGTGGATAAAGGGGTCCAGCATAGGACCAGAGGCGTTCCAGCAAGCCCCACCTCAGCAGACCAACAGGAGATCCTGAGCCCTAGGGGAGTGGAGCTGGCAAGCTCTAACACCAGGACCTCATGCATGCCTCTACACAGCCAGGAGGAATCAGCAGACACCAGCTTGGGTGCCCACCAGCAGCTGAGCCTATCCACCCCCAACTGCCAGACCACTTCTCCCCCACACGTCACATTTTATGCTCTAGCGAAAGCCAGGGGAAACTCAGAAAAACCTGACCTCACCACACCCCAGCCAGCTCCAACTCATCACCAGGTGAGCTGCAGTATTATATAGCTTCTATCTAAAAGAATCAGAGACAACAGCACACAAAGCCAGCAAGCAGCATCTTAGATCCCAGCACAAGAGGCTTGGGAGAGAGCTTGCTATGTCCCAGATGCAGAGACGCACTTTAAAAGCCAGAAAAAGGCAACCACTATGAATAAGAAGCAAACTAGAAAAGCAAAGATCATAGAATTTTACTATGGAGAGAGGGAAGATCAAAATATGAATTCAGAAGAGGATAGCATTGACACTATAACCACATCTGAAATCTCAAAAGAGAGTATGAACTGGTCTCGAGCCCAAAAAGAATTATTGGAAGAGCCCAGGAAGATATTTAAAAGCTAAGTTCAAGAGGTAGAAGAAAAAATTGACCAAGGATTTTAAAAATAAAATTGATACAATGAAAAAAAATCACTGAAGAGAACAACTTCTTTTTTTTTAATTTTTTTTATTTATAGTTTACAATCTTCCGTGTATAACTTCTCATTGAATTAATTTACACACTAATCAAGTTGTGGAGAAGACTTATAACCAATGGAATGAATCATGAGAAAGAAGAAACAGAACCAAAAAAAGAACAAAACAACCCAAAAACAAAAACAATAGAGAAAAAAAAAAGGGAGGTAAAAAGGCAAGCATGAAGTGTGCCTCAATCTGCATTCAAACTTCATAGTTCTTTCTCTGGATGAAGATAGCATTCTCCATCGTGAGTCCTTTGGAGTTGTCTTTCCACCTTGTGTTGCTGAGAAGAGCAAAGTCTGTCACGGTTAGTCCTCACAGAATCCATGTATCTGTGGTTGTGTATAATGTTCTCCTGGCTCTGCTCTGCTCACTCAGCATTATGTCGTGTAGGTTTTTCCAGGTTGTTATGAAGTCCCTATCATCTCCATTTCTTATAGCACAGTAGCATTCCACATTACCTTCACATACACAGTTTGTTCAGCCATTCCCCAATTGATGGGCATCCCATTGACTTCCAATTCCTAGCTACCACAAAAAGAGCCGCTACAAATATTTTTTGTATATATGTGTCCTTTTCTCACTTGTGTGATCTCTTTGGGATACAACCCTAGAAGTGGTATTGTAATGGGGTGAGTTAGAGCTGACCCCTGCTCTCTTTGGACCTCTGCACCCAGGGCCTGCTGAGGTAAACTCAGTGCTCTGAGGTAAGGGTGGAACAAGATGGAGTCAGCAGGAAGGGTCTCGCCTTTGTTGCCAACATGGCACTTCCAGGTTTTTGTTTGGACTTGACTGACAACAAGGGAATCTTGGGAGAGCGTGGGAAAGAGAGAGGAGGAGAGTAGGAGGAACCAGGGCGACCCTAGTGCCTGTGTAACCAAAGTTGTAAAAGTTTTGCTACTAAACTGAATAAACAGAGTTATTCACCTTCTTGACTCTTGCCTCATTCATTGTCTGTGAGATCAGGTCTTTGCTGGACAAAGGCCTGGAAGTTGGGGGGGGGAGGGGTAAGGACCCCAACAAATGGTGCCCAAATCTGGGGCCCCACACCGAGCCACACGCACATGCCCATGATCCCCAGGAAGCCTCCTTCCTACGAGAGGACGGAGAAATGCAGAGGACTGTGGGCCCATGACCCTGGGATGAATTTGCATTCACAGAGGGAGAGACAGTCCCATCTCCGTGGGCAACCCGGCTTCTATGCTGATGAGATAAGGAATTTCCCTTATCATGGGGCAGGAGGAGTCCTTAGGAGCTGTTGCAGATCAAGCCGCATTTACAAGAATCATATATAGGACGGCCAAGGATCAGGGGTGTACAATCACTCCTTGGATTATCAGGGGTTTTCTTAAAGTTGTGGAAAAAAATATCCCCTTGGACCACATAGCGACCTCCCATTACCGCGGGTTCTTGGAAAGTTGTAGGAGAGCAGTTAACAAGCTATGAGTCAGAAAACCCGGGGGCTTGGAACCCAGAACATTTTTTCTATACAATCTTATCAAAATGGCTCTTGAAGCCTTGGAAGGCTGGTGTGAGAAACAGACCAGGCAGTTTACAGCCTCCACTCAGACCACACCCTCTACCTCCCCGGGTTCTACTCAGAAACAATAGTGACCCTTCTCCCCAGATTCCAGAGCTCCACCTTACTCAGACTCGCTATATCCAGATTCAGATCAGTTTCAGGAACAAATGCAAGAGAAGGGGGAGAGACAGAGGCTGCAACAAGAAATAGAGGAACTGAGGAGAAAATTAGAAAAATTGTCAGCTCACTCAGCTCCACAGAAAACGGTCCATTTCAAAGAGAAATTTAGCCAAAAGCCAAGCGGGAATAAGACAAAGGCAGAAGCTCCCACGAAAAAAGAGGTAGTGAGAGAGCAGGCATTCATAAGTGAAACTCGGGCGCCCCCTGGCGGCGAAATGTTGCCATTACAACAACTGATAAAGATGAGAGAACAAGTTGATGAGGACCTGTGGAACCTCCTAGGACTAGGGGCTTTCCTAGTCATGGAGGAACCCGGCCAGAAGGTAGAGGACAATCCAGGGCAGAGGAGAATAAGACAAATTCCCCCAGTGAGAAGACACACTCTCGTGTCCCCTTTCCTGATAAAAGAGCTAAAGAGAGCAATCAAGGATTATGGTTTAAAATCCCCTTATATCAAGATTAGATTAAAAGACTTGGCATCCTACGTACTTACACCCAATGACTGGAAGCTAGTTATGAGAGCCATTCTTTCCCTAGGTGAGATGGTAGTCTGAACCTCCCTATTCTGGAAGGAGTGCCAGGATATGGCTACTTGGTATAATCCAGGCAACCCTCAAGGGGCTTAGGACTATCTTCGAATGCTGTCAGGGAAAGGAGACCACCTCACAGACACTTGACAGATTAATCACTCCGCGGAGCTATATGAGAGACTTGCTATCTGCGTGGAGAAAGCCCACGATAAGATACCTGTAAAAGGCGAAAAGTCCGCACAGTTGTCTGCCCTAAAACAAAAACCCAACGAATCCTTCCCTGATTTCTGTGCCTGGGTCCAGGATGCAGTGACTAAAATAATGAGGGAAGTGGATAGCACGATTATAGTCATCAGAGAATTTTTAAGGAATAGGTGTAATGCAGATTGTAAAAAGGCCATGACTGGACTTAAAAAGACGCAGGGTTAGAGGAGATGCTTCAAAGATGTGAGATGGCAGGTACAGAGGTTTTTACTGCACCAGTGAGAGCAGCGGCTTACGGGTTCAAGTCCCAATAGTCCCAAAGCCAGCAGGGAGCTAATCAGGACAAATGGTGTTTTCAATGTGGAAAACAGGGGCACTTGAAGAAGGCGTGTAGAGTCCCCCCACGAGCCGAAGGAGGGGCTTGTCCAAAGACACCTTGCCCCAAGTGTAAGAAACCAGGGCATTGGGCCTCTGAATGCTGCAAGGGAACGCCACCTCTTCGACAGTGTTTAAATGCCCTGACAGGTCACTCACCAGCCCAGGACCAATGGTGGGATCAGCCGAACGCCAACACCATGGCGCTTTGCCAACAGTACCAGCAGTTGGCGTCCATGTGGCCCCCCTACCGGACTATAGATCTCCATAGTAGAGGGTATTACAGTATCAACCCCCTCGCCACTGTCATGGCACCTATGCAAGAGACTATTACTATGAAAGTGGGAGAGCCTGGCCTTTTGGTGGCTCCCCCAGCACATGAACACACAGGATTAGTCCCTTTAATTCATCTTTTTCCTAGCAACCTTCCTATTACTAAAATACCTTTAATGAACACCACTAACACAGAAAGTACCCTGGATGCTGGACAAAAGATGGCAGTCCTGTTAATATTTACTAATGAGGAAGGTCCTGCCATATATTTCCAACAGGCAGTGACCACCCTGCTCCTGCAACTCACCATCAGGGTGGGTGGGCGCCTTTTCACTGGCCTTATGGACACCAGGGCCAATCGTACTGTTATTCCCCTTGAATGGTGGGACCATACTTGGCCCTTAGCTACTGCACAAGACCTCTATGGAATAGGGGGCATACAACTGGCTGCAATGGCTGCCAAACCTCTCACATGGGAATTTGAAGGAAAACAAGGCCAGATCAGTCCTTATGTGATCTCTGGCCTAGCAGTAACTCAATGGGGGTGAGACCTCTTGTCCCAACTGGGTATTACCATCTCCACCCAGAATTTTTCATAGGGTCCCCTGGCAAGGCTGCACCACTGGTTCAGGTCCCGGCCCTCACTTGGACAAGTGACAAGCCAATACGGGTGGACCAGTGGGCCCTGTCTAGTGAAAAAATAGCAGCCCTCAAGGTGATAGTTCAGGAACAATTGGAGGCTAGTCACATAGAACCTTCCTCCAGCCCATGGAATTCTCCTGTATTTTGCATCAAGAAAAAATCAGGTAAATGGAGGATGCTTACTGACCTTCATCAGGTCAATGCCTCTATGGAAACGATGGGGGCCCTTCAACCTGGGCTCCCTTCACCAAACATGGTCCCAAGAGGATCTAAAATTTGGGTTATTGATATAAAAGATTGCCTTAATAGCATTCCACTGCATCCTAATGATACTAGACGATATGCCTTTTCCATTCCTTCAGTGAATTTACAGGAGCCTTACATCAGATATCAATGGAAAGTGCTCCCTCAAGGCATGAAAAATAGGCCCACCTTGTGCCAATGGTATGTTCAACAAGTTATCTTGTTGATATTTTTGTCCATGAGCACTAACCAACTGTTCTGTTAATACATTATATGGATGACCTCTTGGCAACTCATCCCAACTGTGACCTCTTAGAAGAGGTCCTGCAGACCACTGTTACACAGTTAGAAGTTTGTGGGCTTACTGTAGCTCCAGGAAAAATCCAGAAGGCATTGCCCATAGATTATTTGGGAGTAAAGTTACATGAACAAGAAGTGCAGATGAGACAACTCCATTTAGAGCCTTGTAAGGTCCGCACCTTGAATGATTTTCAAAAGCTTATTGGAGATATTCAATGGCTCTGCCCCCGGTTGGGTCTAACCACTCAACAGCTTGCCCCTTTATATGAAATGCTCCGGGGACCCTCTGACCTTAAATTTCCCCGGCATTGGACCCCTGAGGCCCTTCAGTGCCTTCAGGAAGTACAAGCTGCCATCCATGCCGGATCCGCCGTGAGGTTCCTTGCAACTGATCCCTTAGAGCTTACTGTCCTTCACACTCCATCACTCCCCACAGGGGTTCTTCATCAAGTAGCTGGGATTATTGAATGGGTACATTTAGCTCAGATTAAGAATAGAATGTGCTCTCCCTATACCAATCTTGTTGCCCAAGTTGCCTGGAAGGGCAT
>CM053626.1:115058697-115071512 GCA_028646595.1 Phalanger gymnotis | reverse complement strand
ACTTTTCACCATGGTACACCTCTTCCTCTGGCCCACCAATTCACAAGTTGGCCTTGGGCATGGGGGAACAAATTTTCTTCTACACCCGTTAATGGGATCAATGTATTTACTGATGCCATGAAACTGCATGGGGCCTCCATATACATACCTTCTAGGAACAGTATTCAAGTCTTTAAGACTCCATTCACTTCCACTCAGCAAAATGAATTGTTTGCAGTCCTCCAGGCCATGCTTTTAGACACTCCCATTAACATCATTACTGATAGTCATTATGTTGCAGGTCTTATACCTGCATTTGGAAACAGCTTACATCCCTCCCTGTGATGATTCTATTACCCAGCTCACATTGGAGATGCAGCGCGCAGTGTGTGAGCGCTCTTCTTCCTTTCATATCATGCATAGCCATTCCCGTTCTGGATTGCCTGGCCCCCTTGTGTGGGGCAATGCTACAGCTGATACTGCACTTCAGGGAGTGGCCCTGACATCACCTGCCCAATTGGCTCATTCCAAATTTCTCTCCGGCACCTGTATGGTCTCAGCAAAACCGAGGCACGGAGAATTGTAAAATCTTGCACCAGATATGCTCCTTTTCTTCCTTCCCCTGCTGTCACTGTCTGGAACCCTATAGGGGACGGGCCCAATGACATTTGGCAGATGGATGTCACCCATTGTTTCCCATTTGGACGTTCTCAATATATTCATGTATGTGTGGACACATTTTCTGGCTTCACCATGGCCACTGCCAGAATAGGCAAGGTGGTAAAGGACGTGACTGCACATCTCCTTTCTTGTTTTGCCAATCATGGCATCTCCAAAATTCTCAAAACTGATAATGGTCCTGCTTATATTGCAAAAGCCTTTCGGGTTTTTTGCCTGGAATGGTCTATTACTCACATCACCAGGATCCCTCACAATCCCACTGGACAGGCTATCATGGAACGGTCTAACCGCTCCCTGAAAGCTTTCCTACAAAAGCAAAAAGGGGGAGCCAGGTCTGGTCCACAAACTAGTTTGAATCTGGCTATATACACATTGAATTACTTAAAATTTGATGATCACAACATGTCCCCAGCAACGAAATACATCCTAGGCCCGTCACAGAAGCCACGGTCCATGCCGTAGCCCGGGGCACAACTCACACTTAGAGGTGTTGGAGCATCTGCCATGTGGAAGGACACAGATGGACAGTGGATGGGGCTGGGAACCATAACTGTCTAGGGTCGAGGCTATGTTTGTGTTTTCAGAGGTGAAGGTAACGAGGTGTGGGTTCCCATCTGCAGGATCTGTGTGCTCAAGACAACAGGAGGCCACGACCGGGCAAAAATCGCAGGGACTACGGCAACGATGAGCATGGAAACAGCAGAGGCTACGTCAGGGGCTGATTAGTGTTCACCTGTGGCAACATGCTCCT
The DNA here is from genome assembly GCA_028646595.1 of Phalanger gymnotis. Taxonomy (NCBI): domain Eukaryota; kingdom Metazoa; phylum Chordata; class Mammalia; order Diprotodontia; family Phalangeridae; genus Phalanger; species Phalanger gymnotis. Next base: position 115,070,101 of record CM053626.1, on the reverse strand, counting down.
CCACCTGCTCCTTCTGGTCTCCCTGAGGGGTCTCAGCAAGGGGACCCAGTCACCAGAGCATTGACACCACTGGGCCTTCATCAACAATACCCCTTGGTTGAGGGTGATAAGTTGGGGTGAATCCATCCCACACTCCGTACTACAAGGGAACCTTTCCCACATGTTTGGACAACACTTTATATATAAGAGGAATCAGACTAAGGAACCCCCTTGGGTGAATTTCACAGGCTTGATTGCCGGTTTCCCCTTATGCCTACAAAAAGCCATAAATGGGAACTGGAATGGTTCCACATGGAACCTTACAGAGGTCCCCAACATGGTGCCATGGTGTGCCAACATCACTCAAATCCATGACACATTGCAATACATGAATGATGTGCAGTTTTTCCACCTATGGAGCTGGGTGCTGCAAGGGGAAGACGTCTCTCCCCGGGAAAGCATTCAGCGGTCACGCCCTCCTTGCACACCTACAAACAATCCCAATGTTACTCTCTGGCATAATTACACAGGTTTTCTGTCATTTATAGACTGTCACTTGCATCAGTGCCAAAAGACTGTTGTGAGTTTGAATGGGACCAATCAGACTCTTACTTCTTGCCATAACCCCTCCCAATTTAATAATGACCGCTTTATTGCAGGATACCCAATTCCTTTGTATACCACCAAAGAAAGCCGGTTTACCACAGGACTGGCACAGATAATCCTTGCTATTGGGGGTCCGAGTGTCCAGGTGTTTCATATCCCGGAGTCTTTACTAGGGAAGTTCACAAACAACATCAGCCTTACTGGACAAGTGTGTCTAGGGACCTCTCATGCCTTCCAGTGGGACCACACAAGTAACTCCACCCTCATTCCCCACCACAACATATCAGGGGTATTCAATTTATCCTGTCCAAGATGCTCAGTACATGTATGCATGCGGCCAAAATTTACCAAGGGACAAGTCTTCATCATTACTAGGCCTCGGTATGCCCTCACTGTAGTAAGGACCGAGGGATGTTATCGTACTCCGGCTGGCCATACACTCTCCATCCTAGACAACCGGATAACAGCCTTGACTTGCCCCAGATGGTGCATCTCATATGTTGTGCTTGATATCACTTTGCTGGTGGAACTCATCATTGGTTCCGCGGCCTTAGCAATGGCAGTGTCGAACACACAGAATGAGGTTCGGGAAGCCACCGAGCTACATGATCTCATGCGTAATGTTTCCCTTGGATTCAGGCATCAGGCTCAGATAGATGAGGACTTTTACCAAGCTATTAGAACTTTACAAAATGCAATGTGGGTATTAGGCACAGAGGTGGAATATCTGGAATTACAGGCCAAACTACAATGTGACTATTGTTTTAACACTTTCTGCCTTACCTCAAAACAATATAACGCCACTGAACATAACTGGGACACAATCTGAGTGCAGTTGCAGGGTGCCGTTTTGGACAATATCACGCTTGAACTCCAACAACTAATAAGCTTGGCAGAGGACATTAACATTGTATCACATGATGATTTCCTCCCTGATAAAACTGCACAGCACATTCTGGACTTTTCCCAACAAGCTGACCCATGGCATTGGCTGAAGCAATGGCTCATCCCTTTCAGCATAGGGTTTCTGTTCATGGTTCTGGGTCTTTGTCTCCTCTCCTATCTCTTTCTTGTCTCCTCTCCCTTATGTAGCACTCCATTATGGTCCTCCGTGACCTGTCCACTTCATGGCAAAACAAAAAGGGGGAGTTGTAATGGGGCGAGTTAGAGCCAACCCCTGCCCTCTTTGGACCTCTGCACCCAGGGCCTGCTGATGTAAACTCAGGGCTCTGAGGTAAGGGTGGAACAAGATGGAGTCAGGAGGAAGGGTCTCGCCTTTGTTGCCAATGTGGCACTTCCTGGTCTTTGTCTGGACTTGCCTGACTACGAGGGAATCTTGGGAGAGCATGGGAAAGAGAGAGGAGGAGAGTAGTAGGAACCAGGGCGGCCCTAGTGCCTATGTAACCAAAGCTATAAAAGTTTTCTACTAAACTGAATAAACAGAGTTATTCACCATCTTGCCTCCCACCTCATTCATTGTCCATGAGATCAGGTCTTTGCTGCACAAAGACCTGGAAGTTGAGGGGAGGGTAAGGACCCCAACAAGGTATTGCTGGGCCAAAGGGCATGAACATTTTTACAGACCTTTGGGCATAGCCAAATTGCTCTCCAGAATGGCTGGATCAGTTCACAACTCCACCAGCAATATAACAATGTTCCAATTTTCCCACATCCTCTCCAGCATTTATTATTTTCCTGTTTTTCTTTTTAGCCAATCCGACAGGAGAAATGTGGCACCTAAGAGTTGTTTTGATTTGCATTTCTCTAATCAGTAGTGATTTCAAGCATTTTTTCATATGCCTATAGATATCTTTAATTTCTTCCTCTGAAAACTGCCTGTTCATATCCTTTGACCATTTCTAAATTGGGGAATGATTTGTATTCCCATAGATTTGGCTCAGTTCCCCGAATATTTTAGAAATGAGGCCTTTATCAGTGACACTAGTTGTAAAGATTTTCTCCCAATAGTCTGCTTCCCTCCTAATCTTTGTTGCATTGGCATTTTTTGTACAAAAACATTTTGATTTAACATAATCAAAATTATCCATTTTGCATTTTGTAATTCTCTCTGTCTCTTGTTGGGTCATGAATTCTTTGCTTTTCCATAAATTTGATAGGTAAACTATTCCTTGCTCTCCCAAATTGCTTATAGTATCAACCTTTATTCCTAAATCATGAATCCATTTTGACTTTATTTTGGTATATGGTGTAAGACGTTGGTCTATGCCCAGTTTCTGCCTTACCATTTTCCAATTTTCCCAGCATTTTTTGTGAAATAGTGAATTCTTAGCCCAGAAGCTAGCCTCTTTGGGTTTATCAAAAAGTAGATTGCTATAGTCGCTGACTTCTCCATCTTGTGTACCTATCCTATTCCACTGATTCACAACTCTGTTTCTTAGCCAGTACTAGGTAGTTTTGATGACTACTGCTCTGTAGTACAGTTTGATATCTGGTATGGCTAGGCCACTTTCTCTAGCATTTCTTTTCATTAATACCCTAGACATGCTAGACTTCTTGGATGACAACTTCTTAAAAACCAAATTGGCCAAAAAGATAAGGAAGTACAATGCCTATTTGGAGAAAATAACTCCTTAAAAAGGAAAAAAATGAACAAATGGAAAAGGAGTTACAAAACCTAACAGAACAAAATAATTCATTGAAAATTAGAAGTGGGCAAGTAGAAGCTAATGATTACATGAGGCATCAAGAATCAATCAAAAAAAAAATCTTAAGAATGAAAGAAAAAAGAAAATGTAAAACATCTTGTTGGAAAAACAACTAACCTGGAAAATAGACCCGTGAGAGAAAATCTTAGAATTATTGGTCTACCTTAAAGCCATGGTCAAAAAAAGAGCCTGGACATTATTTTCCAAGAAATTATCAAGGAAAAGGGACTCAAAGTCCTAGAATCAGAGGGCAAAATAGTCATGGAAAGAGTTCACCGATCACCTCCTGAAAGAGATCCCAAATTGAAGATGCCAAGGAATATTGTAGCCAAATTCCAGAATTATCAGGTCTAGGAGAAAATACTGCATGCGGCCAAAAAAAAACCAATTCAAATAGCAAAGAACTATAGTCACAGTCACACAGGATCTTTCAGCTTCTACATTAAAAGATCAGAAGGATTGGAATATGATATTCCCTAAGGCAAAGGATCTCCAACTACAACCAAGGATGAACTACCCAGAAAAATTTAGCATAATCTTTCAGGCAAGGAGATGGACATTCAATGAAATAAGGGATTTCTAGACCTTCCTGATGAAAAGACCAGAACGGAAAATTTGATCTTCAAATACAAGACTCAAGAGAGGCATAAAAAGGTAAACGGTGAAAAAAAGGAAAAAATAACTTCATTATTCAATAAGACCAAACTGTTTACATTGCTATATGGGAGCGTGATGCTTGCTAATATTAAGAAATGTATATTTATTACAGTATTTAAAAGGGATATACATAGATAGAAGGTGTGGGTATAAATTAACTGATGTGATGATAAGAAAAAACTTAACTAAGGGGCGCAAAGGGATTGCAATGGGAGAAGATGTAATGTTAATTAAGGTGGTACTTTTTTACTTCTTTCCCTTTTGGAGCACTGAAGTAATCAAGTGCCTTTGATGGTTCTGGCCTTTGTTTCTTTGATTGAATCGAGAGCCTTTGACCTGTTTAAGAAACAAAACAAACAAAAAAAAAGCCAAGTTCACATAGGTTTGAGTCTAGTGGCTGTGACTCTTGAAGAGGCGTCACATGGTTTTGAGTCACATGGTTGTAATGCCCTATGACTCTGAACAAAGTATATAAACTGGGAGGTTATCGTTTTGTTTGGGGCTCTCACTCACTGGAAGAGTGTCATGTCATTTGACCAGATGAGATTCAGGGTAGCAGCTGAAGCCCCCCAGCTTTGAAAACCCAGAAGTTGGTGCCTCTCTCTCTAGTAACTATTGTAATTCTTTGGCCAGAAAACTAGATGCCTATATATTGATAACTCTTTGTGTTTGCTCTGTTTATATTGTCTCTGTTTGTAATTTCTTTCTGTATTTTCTCTTAAATTCAGGGTGCTGGTTTTTCCCTCTGAACTGAAGTGAATAATATATGCATGTTTTATTAAAGTGAGATTGTTAACCCCTTAAAGTTGCTTTCCTTAGAAAAGAAGATTAAAGAACTTGTGCTAGCAGACTTTCCGTGCACTGGTGTTATTGGCCTTACACAGCCACAGTAGGGGCAAGCAACATTATTGTTACAGAAGATGAAAGGAGGAGGCAGAAAACAGTAAATTACATCACATGAAAAGTCCAAAGATGTATTATAGTAGAGGGAGTGAAGGGAGGGAGATGAGCATTGTTTCAGCTTTACTCACCATATTTGATTGAAGGCAGGAATAACCTACTCTGTTCAGTATGGAAATCTAACTTACCCCACAGGCAGCAGGAAGGGAAAGGGGAAAGAAAAGGGGAGGGAGTTTAGAAGGGAGGGAAGAAGTAGTGAGGGAAAAGCGGGGAGCTGATAGAAGGGCGGGAAGATTGAGGGAGGTAGTGGTCAAAACCAAAACACTTTTGAGGAGGTAAGGGAGAAGTAAGAGCCTAAATGGATGGGAAATAGGATGGAGATAAAGACAGATGGTAATCATAACTGTGAATGTCAATGAGATGAATTCTCCCATAAAACAGAGGCAGATAGCAGAATGGATTAAAAACCATAATCCTACAATATGTTGTTTATAAGAAACACATTTGAAGCAGAGGGATAAACACAGGGTAAAGGTAAAAGACAGGAGTAGAATATATTTTGCATCAGCTGAAGTAAATAAACAAAGAACAAAAGCAGCGGTAGCATTCCTAGTATCACACAAAGCAAAAGCAAAAATAGATCTAATCTAAAGAGATAAGGAAGGAAACTATATCCTGCTAAAAAGCACCATAGGCAATGAAGTAATAACATTACTAAACATATTTGCATCAAGTAGTATAGCATCCAAATGCTTAGAGGAGAAATTAAGGGAGTTACAGGAAGAAATATGTGGCAAAACTGTGCTAGTAGGGGACCTCAACCTCCCCCTCTCTAAACTTGATAAATATAACTTCAAAATAAACAAGAAAGAAGTTAAGGAGGTGAATAGTTACAGAAAAATGTAGATATGATAGACCTCTGGAGAAAGCTGAATGGGGATAGGAAGGAATATACCTTTTACTCAGTGGTACATGGCACACACACAAAAATTGACCATGTACTAGGGCATAAAAACTTCACAGTCCAGTGCAGAAAAGCAGAAATAGTCAATGCATCCTTTTCAGGTCATGATGAAATAAAAATTATGTGTCATAAAGGGTCATGGAAAGATAGACTAAAAATTAATTGGAAACTAAACCATTTAATCCTAAAGAATGAGTAGGTCAAACAACAAATCATAGAACCAATCAATAACTTCTTCCAAGAGAATGACAATAACGAGACAACATACCAAAACTTATGGCATGTAGAGAAAGTGGTTCTTAGGGGAAGTTTTATATCTCTGAATACTTACATGAATAAAATAAAGGAAGAAGAGATCAATGAATCAGGCATGCAACTGAAAAAGCTAGAAAAAGAACAAATTGAAAATCTGTAATTAAATACAAAATTAGAAATATTGACAACCAAAGGAGAAATTAATAGAACTGAAATTAAGAAAACTAACGAACTAATGAATAAAACTAAGAGCTTGTTTTGTGAAAAAAAAACAATAAAATTAATAAATTTTGGTCAATATGATTGACCAAATTACCAGTATCAAAAATGGAAAGGGTGAAATAACCTCCAATGAAGAGGAAATTAAAACAATGATTAGGAATTATTTAGCCCAATTGTATGCCCCCAAATTTGACAATCTTAAGGAAATAGATATTTACAAAAATATAAATTGCCTAGACTAACAGAAGAGGAAGTAAAATACTTAAATAACTCCATCTCAGAAAGAGAAATTGAAAAAGCCATCAATGAACTACTTAGGAAAGTCTCCAAGGCCACATGCATTTAGAAGAGAATTTTATAAACCATTGAAGAACAATGAATTCCAACTCATTAATAGACTATTTGTGAAAGATAGGCTGAGTGCTACCAAATTATTTTTATGATATAAATATGGTACTGATATGTAAACCAGGAAGAGTCAAAACAGAAAAAGAAAATGACAGACCAATTTCCCTAATGAATATAGTTGCAAAAAATTTGACTAAAATATTAGCAAAAAGAATGCAACCACTTTTCTCAAGAATAATGCACTATGACCATTTAAGATTTATTCCATGAATTGCAAGGCTGGTTCAATATTAGGAAAATTATCACCACAATTGTTCAAATCAACAACAAAACTAGTAGAAACCATATGATCATCTCAATAGATGCAGAAGGAGCTTTCAACAAAATACAACACCCATTTCTATTAAAAACACCAGAGAGCATAGGAATAAATGGAGCTTTCCTTAAAATGATAAGTAGCATCTACCTAAAACAGTCAGCAAGTATTATATGTAATGTGGACAAGCTAGATGTATTTCCAATAAGATTAGTGGTGAAACAAGGATGTCCATTATCACCACTGGTATTCAATATGGTATTAGAAATGTTAGCTTTAGCAATAAGAGAAGAAAAAGAAATCAAAGAAATTAGAATAGGCAAAGAAGAAACTAAGATATGAATCTTTGCAAATGATATCACAATATAGTTAGAGAATCCTATGGAATCAAGTAGAAAAAAACTACTTGAAATGATAAATAACTAGCAAAGTTGCAGGATTTAAAATAACCAACATAAATCCTCAGCATTCCTACACATTACTAAGGAAGCCCAACAGCAAGAGATAGAAAGAGAAAAATCCCATTTAAAGTTACTGTACACACTATAAAATATTTGGGAATTTACCTGCCAAAACAAACCCAGGAACTACACGAGCACAATTACAAAACCTTTTTAACACAAAGTCAGATTTAAATAATTGGATAAATATCAGTTGCTCTTGGTTAGGCCAAGCTAATAAAATAAAAATGACAATTTTACCTCAATTAATTTACTTACTTAGTGCCATTCCAATTAAACAACCAAAAATTATTTTATAGATCAAAAAAATAGTAATAACAAAATTCCTCTGGAAGAATAAAAGGTCCAGAATGTCAAAGGAATCAAGGGAAAGAAATGTTAGGGAAGTTGACCTAGCCATATCAGTTATTAAACTGTATTACAAAGCAACAGTCATCAAAATTACTTGGTACTGGCTAAGAAATAGAATGGTAGATCAGGGGAATAAGTTAGGTACACAAGACACAGTAATCAATGACTATAATAATCTACTGTTTGATAACCTGGAATATTCCAGCTTCTGGGATAAGAACTCACTATTTGACAAAAACTGCTAAGAAAACTGGAAAATATTATGGCAGAAACTGGGCATAGATCAATATCTTACACTATATACCAAGAGAAAGTCAAAATGGGTTCATAATTTAGATATAAGGGCTGATTCTATAAGCAATCTGAGATAGCAAAGAATACTTTACCTGTCAGATTCATGGAGAAGGGAAGAATTTATGACTGGACAAGAGATAGAAAGCATTATGAAATGCAAAACAGTTAAGTTTGATTATGTTAAATTGAAAAGTTTTGTACAAACAAAGCCAATACAAACAAGATTAGGAGGGAAGCAGAAAATTGGGAAAGAACAATCAGTGTCTCTGATAAAGGCTTCATCTCTAAAATATACAGAGAACTGAGTCAAATTTATAGAATAGAAAGCATTCTCCAGTTCATGAATGGTCAAAGGATATGAACAGGCAGTTTTCAGATGAGGAGATTAAAGATATCTATAGTTATATGAAAAATGTTCTAGATCGCTATTGATTAGAGAAATGCAAATCAAAACAACTCTTAGGTATCACATCTCACCGGTCAGATTGACTAAAAACAGAACAGGAAAATTATGAGCTGGAGAAGATGTGGGAAAATTGGAACACTAATGCATTGTTGATGGAGTTGTGAACTGATGCAGTCATTCTGGAGAATAATTTGGAACTATGCCCAAAGGACTATATAAACGTACATACCCTTTGACCCAACAATATCACTTCTAGGGCTGTATCCCAAAGAGATCACAAGAGTGGGAAATGGACCAGTACGAACAAAAATTTTTATAGCAGCTCTTTTTGTGGTGGAAAATAATTAGAAATCAAAAAGATGCCCATAAATTGAGGAATGGCTAAAGAAGTTGTGACATATGAATGTAATGAACTACTATTGTGCTATAAGAAATAAGGTGCAGATGGACTTCATAATAACCTGGAAAGATCTACTTGATATGATGCTGAGTGAAGGGAGCAGAACCAGGAGAACATTATACACAGTTGCAGATACCTTGCCTATGTGATGACTAACTTTTATAGACTTGGCTCTTTTCAGCAATGAAAGATTCTAAGACAACTCCAAAAGACTCATGGTAGAAAAATGATTTACATCTAGGGAAAGAATTACGAAATCTGAATGCAGATTGAAGCAAACTATTTGCTCTCTCTTCTTCTCTCTTTTTTGATTTTCTTTCTGTTTTGTTTGTTCTTTCTGGGGGTTCATTCCATTGGTTATAATTTTTCTTTACAACTTGACTATTGTGAAAATATATTTAGTGTGAAGGTATATGTAGAACCTATATCAGATTGTATGCCATCTTGGGTGGGGAGGGGGAAGGAGACGGAGGGGAAGAAAATTTGAAACTCGGAAATTTCATGAACTGAATGTTGTAAACTAAAAATAAATAAATTTAAAAGAAAAAATTGTAAGTCTAAAGTTCTGAGTTCTTTTCATTTATATTCTTATGATTAATATATTGGAGAAGTCTTTAAAATGTTTGTAGATGGTTTGAAATTCTTTTGAAAAAATATTCAATTGTGCATTCTGGAAAAGTTGGCTGTCAGTTATTATTACTAAGCTAATATTTTTATCTTTTTTTTCTTTTTGATTTTATGTTATAAGGGATCACCTACTGGGAAAAGGAAGAGTAAGATTTATTTGGAAATTAAATTTATACACAAAATATATAGATATATTTGTTATTTTTAAAAGAAAACAGTTCATATTCTCCTTAGCCAATTAGTTTTTGGGTAATAATCTTAGACATCTATTAGTCTCAATCTCATATATGACTTGGATATCAGATTATCAGAGACATTTATTGTTAATACTTTCCCACTCTGCTATTTGTCTTCTTATTTTAGTTGCATTGACTTTATTCATGTAAAATATTTTATATCTTATGTACTAAATATTCCACCACAGTCACAAATGGAAAGTATATTCCTTTTTCTTTTCTTCCTTCCTTCCTTTTTCCTTCCTCCTTCCTTTGTTTCTTCTTTGTTTCTCACAGTCTTTATTTTTTCTTTGCTTCTTCCTTCCTTTCTTTCCTACTTTCTGTCCTTCATTCCTACTGTCCTTCTTTCTGTCCCTCTTTCTTGCTTTCCTTCTTTCTTTGCTTTCTTCCTTCCTTCCATAACTTTTTGTATTTACGTTACATATCCATTTGTTTCTTATTGTGACACGTGGTGTTACATGTAGGTGCTTTCCATTTAGTGCAGAAATTCTCTTCTTTAAATAAACAGTCCTTCTTGTGATGTTTATGTTCTTAGATATATTGAATAATGAACTGCTGCCTTAATTTTGCTATGTATCTGGCTTGTTTAGTCTATTTCATTTATCTATGTTTCAATTTTTAATCAACCCCAAAGAATTCTGATGATAATTACTTCATAATATAGTTTGAAATCCTATGTTAGATGCCTTCATTCATGCTTTTTGTTTCATTGCGATTCGATGTCTTTTGTTTCTCTAAACCAATGTTGTTTTATTTTGTTTATTTCTAACATCTCACCACAGTCATTTAATTTTTATATCACTAAATGTAGAAATTAACTTAAATGATATTCATTTTATAATATTGACATACCTTTACATTGAATAATAAATATCTTTAATTATTTTTCATTTTTTGTATTTTTAAATATAAATTATATATTAAACATTACAAATTTATTTTCAGTTTTCAACATTCACTTCCACAAGATTCTGAATTCCAAATTTTCTCCCCATCTTCCCCTCCCCTCCACCATGCATTTTTGTTTCTCCTTCCTCCAATCTGCCCTCTCTTCTATTAACCCTTATCCCCTTCTCTTATTCTTCCTGTTGGCATTTCAGATTGTCTTGGTGTGTTGGTAAGCAAAATGGGCTCTTAGCACTTAGTTCAGCCAAGTGCCCTTGAAGGGTTTGGCTTTTGTTTCCTTTGAGTAATTCAGTGTATTTCTTTGAGTCTTACTAGGTGCTAAGCCCGAGGCCCAAATGCCAGTTAGGTGCTAAACCTATGTGAGTGTGAATTGGTAACCAAGGTGGGGCTCCAGGTGGGGCCAACTAAGGGAGAGCCTAGTTTACACATGAGTTTGAGTGATAGGTTTGGGACGTTGTAGTAGGAAGGCCGAATTTATGATCTCAAAAGCAACAAATTAGTGAACCAACCTCCCCATTCCAGTATTGTGAACACAAGCCTCCAGGCCCAGTAGGCCCGCCTCACAAGAGTAGCCAGGAGTCCACAGAAAAATAAGATGGCATAAATCATATTCACTGGCCTCCAGGCCTCGCTCGAACTCCTGGGTCCACACAGGGGTCGGCTCTGCTTCGGGTTTTTTTCCAGCTGTAGTTTCTCGCCTCTCCTCGCAGCCAAGCCTCTGGCGTTCTCAAGCCCCACCTCAACGACTAGAGACCAGAGTCCAGAGACCCATTGGTTCCGGAGTTGGTAGGGCTTTGGGCCTGGGGCTTA
>CM053626.1:115047812-115058597 GCA_028646595.1 Phalanger gymnotis | reverse complement strand
TGTCTGTCGATGTGTGTAATTTGTTTAGGGCTCTCACTTGTGGTGATACTGATGGGGAGACTCTGGGCAGCTGTAGCTATGAGCCCTCCAGCTTGTAACCTGGATGCTGAGACTTTGTTAAACTCTGGTAACTATGTATTGGGATTTGAATCAGACAAAGTCTGTCTGTCAATGTTTGTACTTTGTATTTTGCTCTGAAGTTCAGGGTGCTGGTTTTTTTTTTCCCTGAACTAAGTGAATGCTATTTGTATGCTGAATTAAGGCAAGTGTGTCAACCCCTTAACGTTGCTTTCCTTACTGAAGCAGATCAAAAGAATCTGTGCTTTTGCAGTGTGTTGGTAGCTTTCTGGGTGCTAGTTGTTGGTGGATCTTACACCCGCACAGAAGCTGCTAGCTGGATTGTTGAAATACTTGGGTTGGAAATTTGCCTCACTCTGTCATTTTGTGGCTTCTGCTGCTCTAGAATTTGTTTAGAGTCATTTTCTACAGGCATTTTGAGGGATTTGGAAGAAGAGCTCAGTTAGGTCCCCGCTTCTACTCCACCATCTTGGCTCCACCTCTCCCCTCCCCTCATTTTCTTCACTTTTGTCTATAAAGAATACTTCTGGTGGTAACTATAACTAAGTGTGTGTTCTTAGTATAAGTTTAAAATATCTTATTTGTTTCATAGATATATTGAATGGACTTGCTTTTGTATAATGTCTTCTTATTCTGATATTTCTAATTTAAAAATGATTACTTTTTGCAGGATATAAAATAAACTCACATAAATTGTCAGCATTGCTAACAAAGCTGAACAGCAAGAGACAGAAAGAGAAAATCCATTCAAAGTTACTATAGATATTATAAAATATTTGATTGTCTACCAGCCAAAACAAACCCAGGAACTATATGAACACAATTACAAATATTTTTAACACAAATAAACTGAGACCTAAAAAATTGGAAAAATACCAGTTGCTCATGTGTATGCCAAGCTAATATAATAAAAATGACAATTCTAACTAAATTAATTTAGCTATTCAGTGCCATACCAATCGAACTACCAGCTAATAAAATGTCCAGAATATCAAGGGAATTAATGGAAAGAAATTCAAGGGAAGGTGGCCTATCCATACCAGATCTTAAATTGTATTATAAAGGAGCAATCATCAAAATTACTTGGTACTGGCTAAGAACTAGAGTAATGGATCAGTGGAATACACTGGGTGCACAAAACACAATAGTCAATGGCTATAGTAATGTGCTATTTGAAGAACTCTAGCTTCTGGAATAAGAACTCACTATTAGACAAAAACTGCTGGGAAAATTGGAAAACAGTGTGGTGGAAACTAGGTATGGAGCAACATCTTACATCATATACCAAAGCAAAGTCAAAATGGGTACATGATTTAGATATAAAGGGTGATACTATAAGCAAACTAAGAGAACGAGGAAAAGTTTACCTGTCAGATTTATGGAGAATGGAAGGATTTATGATCAAACAAGAGATAAAGAACATTATGATATGCAAAATGGATGATTTTGATTGCATTGAATTGAAAAGTTTTTCAACTCAACCAAGATTAGGAGGGAAGAAGAAAACTGGGAAAGAATTTTTACAGCCAATACCTTTGATAAAGGAATCATTCCTAAAATATATAGATAACTGAGTCAAATTTTTAAGAATATAAGCTATTCCTTAATTGATAAATTGTCAAAGGATATGAACAGACAGTTTTCAGAGGAAGAAATTAAAGCTATCTAGTCATATGAAAAAATCCTTTAAATCACTATTGATAAGAGAAATGCAAATCAAAACAACTCTGGAGTACCACATTATATCTATCAGATTGCCTACCATGACAAAACAGAAAAATGATAAATGCTGGAGAAAATGTGGGAAAATTGGAAGGTTAATGCATTGTTGGTAGAGTTGTGAACTGATCCAACCATTCGGGAGAGCAATTTGGAACTATGACTGAGTAGCTATAAAACCGTGCATACCCTTTAACCTAGCAATATCACTTCTAGGTCTATATCCCAAAAAGACCATGAAAATGGGAAAAGGACCCAAATGTACTAAAATATTTATAGCAGTTCTTTTTTGTGGTGGCCAAGAATTAGAAGTTGAGAGGATGTCCATCAGTTGGGGAAAAGGCTTAACAAGTTTTGTATTATAAATGTAATGGAACGCTATTGTTGTATAAGAAATAATTAGCAGTTGGACTTCAGAAAAAAAACCTGGTAAGACATATATGAACTGATGCTGACTGAAGTGAGCAGAACCAGGAGAACATTGTACACAGTAATAACCACTAATTTTGATAGACTTAGCTCTTTCCAGAAGTGCAAGGTTCTAAGACAACTCCAAAAGTCTCATGATGGAAAATACTATCAGCATCCAGAGAAAGAACTTTGGAGTGTGAATGCAGATGGAAGCATATCATTTGCTCCCGGTTTTTTCGTTGTTCTGTTTTGTTTCTTCTTTCTCATGTTTCTTCCCATTGATTCTAATTCTTCTTTACATCATGACTAATGTGAAAATAGGTTTAATATAGTGTATATGTAGTACTTATAACAAATTTCATGTGATTTTGGGGAAGGGAGAGGAGAGGAAGGGGAAGTAAATTTAAAACTTAAAGTCTTGTGCAAATGATTATTGAAAACCAAAGATAAAGTAATTAATTGATAATAATTACTTTAATATACTTATTTTATATACTTTTCCTTTACTCAAACTACAAAAGTTGTCAGTTTTTCTGCTTATTGTCTGGAATTCCTAAATAAACCCTCATGTCTTCTGCAAATGGTGATTTTTTTTATTCTTTGCAATTAAAAATGATTCTTAACAATAAAATAAAAAAATATTTCCATATACAAGATCTGACAGAAAAAGAGAGTAATATTTGAAAACATTAATATCTATTAGGCACAATTTGCATTAAACATACATACATATATGCATGTATGTATATATAAGTATCTATATAATATTTATATTAAATTCCACATGTAGCTTTGAAAATTGTTCTCCTGTTAGTTCTTTTGTTAACTTTCCTCTACTATTTCAAAATTTATAAATACGTTTTATCGAACCATTTTGCTTTTTATATTTCCCAAAACTTTTCTCTCAGTATCAATCTTCATTCCCTGAGAGCTGTTCCATATAATAAATAATATTTTTACAGTAGATTAAGTGAAAGAAGAAGAGGGGACATCAAATGATAAGAAAATACTTAAAACCTGGAAATACATAATATATTTCTCATTCATAGACCTTCTCCCTCTGAAAAGCAGTTGGGTGCAGATATCTTCTCATATCTTTTCTGTGGGCTGTACTTGTTCTTTAAAAATTTTTTGGTATAGAGGTGCAGCCAAGAAGGTTGAGAGAAGCCACTAAGTTGTCTATGCTGTCCTCAGTTTTCCTCAAAAATAATATTAAATCAAACCTTTAAATAAATTTTGGAGTGACAAAACTGACAAAAAGATGGAGTGAAACAATTTTATAGCCTGAGATAACTTAGAACTTCAGGAAAAAATCTATTTCACTTTGATAAAAGAGGAGCACAGTTGGTGGTGGTCCAGGTGGTGTCCAGGAAAGACAGTGGTAGGCTTTTAGCCACAGTACAAATCAACAACCAAGGTCCACAGTCTGGCTCAGTAGGCTACTGATACAGTGGTCCAGCTGTGAGACCTCCAGCCCTGGAACCCAGGTACAACAGGCATGATTAGGCTGGGCCACGCCAGTGCAGTGAGAGAGCTACAAGCTCCAGAGGCCCCAGCATAGAAAGCCAGTGACCAGGCCATTGGCCATCAGTTTAAGAAGCTTAGGACAGTGCCCCTGGCACCTCTGAAGCAGAGCTCAACTTGAAAAGTGATGAACTCAGCTAAAAATTGAGAAAAACACCAAAATAAAAAACCAAAAACCAAAAAAAGAGCTCTTACCATGGAAAGCCACTATGAAGGCAGGGAAAAATCAAAACACATACTCAGATGAAGACAACAGTGTCAAAATACCTACATGCAAAGCTTCAAAAAGGAATATGAATTGATCTCAAGCCCAAAATTCCTCTTCAAAGAGCTCAAAAAGGATTTTAAAAATTAAATGAGAGAAGTAGAAGAAAAATTGGGAAAAGAAATGAGTTATGCCAGAGAATCTTAAAAAACATCAATGGATTGGAAAAGGAAGCCCAAAAATTGACTGAAGAAAGCAACTCCTTGAAAAATAGAATTTTCCAAATTAGAAAAAAATATTCACTAAAAAATGCCTCCTTTAAATGTAGAACTAGCCTAATGGAAAAGGAGGTTCTAAAGCTAACTGAAGAAAATAATCCCTTAAAAATTAGAATATGCCAAATGGAAGCCAATGACTCTATGAAAAATCAAAAAAACAGTCGAATAAAATGGAAAAAATAGGACAAAATGTAAAATCTCTCATTGGAAAAATAAATGAACTGAAAAATTGATCCAGGAGAGATAATTTAAGAATCATTGAACTACGTGAAAACCATGGTCAGAAAAAGATCTGGGAGAGAATCTTTCAAGAAATTATTAGAAAAACTGTCCTGATATCCTAGGTAAAAGGGGGTAACAAGTCATTGAAAGAGTCTGTGAATCACCTCCTGAAAGCCATTCTAAACTGAAGACTCTAAGGAATGACGTGACTAAATTCCAGAAATACTAGGTTAAATAGAG
The DNA here is from genome assembly GCA_028646595.1 of Phalanger gymnotis. Lineage (NCBI taxonomy): Eukaryota > Metazoa > Chordata > Mammalia > Diprotodontia > Phalangeridae > Phalanger > Phalanger gymnotis. The sequence goes on along the minus strand of CM053626.1, from coordinate 115,053,920 downwards.
AGTACTACAAGCAGACAGAAAAAAAAACCCCAACAATTTAAGTATCAAGGAGCTACTCTCAGGATTACACAGGATTTAGCAGTTTCCATATTAAGGAATCAGAAGGATTGGAATACAATGTTCTGGAAAGCAAGGGAGCTTGGATTACAACCAAGAATCAAATACCCAGCAAAATTGAGCATAATCTTTTAAGGGGGACATGAATATTGAACGAAATAGAAGAATATCAAATTTTCTCTATGAAAAGACCAGAGCTGAACAGAAAATTAAATCTTGAAATGCAAGACTTGAGAAGCATAAAAAGGTAAAGAAAAAAGAAAAAAAAACATATTCAGTAATGTTAAACTCTTTACATCTCTACATGGGAAGATGATACTTGTAACAATTGAGAACTGTTTCTCTAATATGGCAGTTAGAAAGAGTACATATAAAAAGAGGGTGTTGGAATAAGTTGCCTTTGATGTGATAATATATAAAAAAAAAACAATTAGGGGTTGAAAAAGAGATTTAATTAGGAGAAAAGGATGGAGGAGGCACAATACGATAAATTATATCATACAAAGAGGTACAAAACACCTCATACAGTAAAACAAAAAGGGAGGGAGGGAGGAAGCTCTGTTTGAACCTCACTCTCATCAGGTTTGGCTCAAAGAAGGAATAATATGCACACTCAGTTGTGTATAGAAATCTACATTCACCTATAGGGAAGTAAAAGGAGAAGGGGAAAAAAAAGTTTTGATGGGGGGAGGGGAACATTGGGATATAGGGGAGGGCACGTTGAGGGAGGGGATGGTCAGAAACAAAACACCGTTGAGGGACAGGGTGAAATGAGAGAGACAGAGAAATATAAAAAAGGAAAAAAAATTGGAAGGAGGGAAAAACACAGTAATCATAATGGTGAAGGGGAATGGGATGAATGATACTATGAAATAGAAGTGGAGAGCAGAGTGGATTAAAAACAATAATTAAACAATATGTTGTTTACGAGAAGCATATTTGAAACAATGGGACACACTCAGAATAATGGTAATAGGCTGGAGCAGAATATAGTATGTTTCAGCTAAAACAATAAAAAAAAAAACGAGGCTAGCAATCCTGATCTCAGACAAAGGAAACACAAAACTAGATCTAATTAAAAAAAAAAAAAGGAAAGAAACTACATCTTGCTAAAACATACCATAGACAATGAAGTACTATCAATACTAAACATATGTGCTCCAAGTGATCTAGCATCCAAATTCTTAGAGGAGAAGTTAAGTAAATTACAAGAAGTAGTAGAGAGCAAAACTATACTAATAGGGGACCTCAACCTCCCCTCTCAGATCTAGAAAAATGTAACCACAAAATATACAAGAAAGAAGTACAGGACGTGAAGAAAATTTTTGAAAATTTAGATCTGATAGGCCTGTGGATTGAATTGAATGATAAGAGAAAAGAATATTCTTTTTTCTTCTTGGTACGTGGAACTTACACAAAAATTGACCTTGATATTATTATTATTTATGTATGTATAATATGATAATAATCATATTATATATGATTGACACAAAAAAATTGATATTATGACTTAAAAACCTCATAACAAAATGCACAACTGCAGAAATATTAAATGCATACTTTTCAGAATATGATGCAAACAAAATTACATTCAATAAAGGGTCATGGTAAACTAGATTAAAATTAAACTACAAATTGAATAATCTCTTCCTAAAGTATGTGTGTCAAAGAACAAACCATAGAAACAATTAATCATTTCATCAATGAAAAAGACAAAATGGCATAACATCCCAAAATTTGTGGAACACCGCCAAAACAGTACTTAGGAGAAATTTTGTATTTCTAAATATTTTACATGAAATAAGCAGAGAAAGGGAAGGCTGATGAATTGGGCATGTAACTTAAAAAAAAACTAGAAAAAAAAACAATTTAAAAAATCCCCAATTAAATACCAAATTAGAAATTCAGAAAACCAAGGAAGAGAATAATAAAATTGGAATAAAAAACTATTGAACTAAGAAATAAAACTAAGAGCTTTTTTTTATGGAAAACAAACAATTAAATAGATATATCTTTGGTTACTTTGATTATAAAAAAAAGAAGAAAATTAAATTACCAATATCCAAAATCAAAAGGGTGAATTCACTAACATTGAAGAGGAAATTATAGCAATAATTAGGAACTATTTTGCCCAACTAAAATCCAATAAATCTATCAATCTAAGTGAAATGGATGTATATTTGTGAAAATGTAAATTGCCCAGATTAACAAAAGAGAAAATAAAATACTTAACTAAACCTATTTTAGAAAAAGAAAAATTGAACTATCAATGAACTCCCTATGAAAAAATCTCCATGGCCAGATGGATTTACAAGTTAATTCTACCAAACAAATACAAAACTTTTAAATTCAATATGACATTAACAATTTGGAAAATAAGCAAAGAAGAAATTCTGCCAAATTCCTTTTATGAAACAAACTATGTGATGATAACTAAAACAGAAAGAGTCAAAACAGAGAAAGAAAATTAGGGGATCATGGAATAGTTTACCTGTGAGATCTATGGAGAAGGAAGAATTTATGACCAAACAAGAGAGAGAGAGAACATTATAAAATCCAAAATGGATGATTTTGATTACATTAAATTGAAAAGTTTGTGTACAAACAAAAGCAATGCACCAAGATTAGAAGAAAAGGAGAAAACTGAGGAACATTTTTTTTCAGCCAGTGTTTCTGATAAAGACCTCATTTCTCAAATATATAGAGAACTGAACCAAATTGCTAAGAATACAAGTCATTTCCCAATTGATAAATGGTCAAATGACATGACAGACAGTTTTCAAATAAAGAAATTAAAATTATCTATAGTCAAATTAAAAATGTTCCAAATCACTATTGATTAAAGAAATGCAAATGAAAACAACTCTGAAGTACAACCTCACAGCAATCCGATTGGCTAATGTAACAGAAAAAGAAAATGATAAATGCAGGAGATGATATGGGAAAATTGGGACACTAATGCATCATTGAAGGAATTGTGAACTGATTCAACTATTATGGAGAACGATTTGGAACTATGCCCAAAGGCAATCAAACTGTACATTCCCTTTCATCCACAAGTACCACTACTAGGTCTATATCTCAAAGATATCAAAAAAGGGGAAAAGGACCTACAAGTACAAAAATATTTATAGGAGTCTTTTTATGGTGGCAAAATATTGGAAATTGAAGGGATGCCCATCAATTAGAGTATGGCTGAACAAGTATGTAAGAATGTAATGGAATGCTATTGTGCTGTATTAGCATTGTGAATGTAATAGAATGCTAATTGTGCTATAAGAAATGATGAGCAACAGATCTCTGAAACAATTGAAGGGGCAGCTAGGTGATGGAGTGAGTAGAGCACCAGCTTTGGAGTTAGGAGGACCTAAGTTCAAATCCTGCCTCAGACACTTGACACACTTAGTAGCTGTGTGACCTTAGACAAGTCACTTAACTCCAATTGCCCCACCTTCCTCCTTCCAAAAAAAAAAAAAGAAACCACATATGTGTGAGAACTCATGCAAAGGGAACAGGAGAACATTTTGTGATAAACAACTATCACCGACTTAGCGCTTCTCAGTGATACAATGATGTAATATAATTCCAAAAGACTCTTGGTAGAAATTCCCACCCAAAGAAAAAAAAAAACTGTGAAATCTGAATGGAGATTGAAGCATACTATTATTTTTTTTGTTATTTTTGGTGCTTTTTCCATTTTGTTCTGACTCTTTTTTCACAACATGGCTAATGTGGAAAAATGCTGGCACTATTGCCCTTCTATAGCCTACATCAAATTGCTTTCTGTCTTGAGATGGGGTGATGGAAGGAAGGGAGTAGAAAAGATTTGAAACCCAAAATTTTATAAAAAGAATGAATGTTGAAAATTATCTTTACATGTAATTGAAAAAAATACTATTTATAAAAGCAAACAAAATCTCAACCCCCATTCAGATTGTATAATCTGGAACTGGCTCCCCTACACTTGCCAATGTCTGCCCCTTCTGCTTGTGACTCATTTATAGAACTCACATTCTCATATATCTTCGAGTTTTACGAAGTGCTTTCCTCAAAACAACCCTAGGAAATAGTATATAGTTCTTGAAGGTTTGCTAAATGCTTTCAATGTGTTATCTCATTAGATCCCCCAACAACCCTATGAGGTAAGTGCTATTATTACTACCTCCAATTTGTTACCAAGGAAACTAAGATTGAGACAGTTTTAGTGACTTTCCCAGGGCCACACAGCCAGTTGATAAATATTTATTAAATGCCTACTGTGTGTCAGGTGCTATTCTAGGTTCTGGGAATATAAAAAGAGGTAAAAGACAGCTCCAGCCCTCAAGAATCTCACAATCTAATGGCAGAAACAACGTTCAAACGAATATGTACAAACACACTTTATATGGGAAAATAGGAAATGATTAAGAATGGCAAGGCTTTGGAAAATAGGAATAAGAAATTTTGGGAAAACAATAAGAAGTGTGGGGAAATGCTTCTTGTAGAAGATAGGATTTCAGTTGGGACTTGGAAGTAGCTACGGAAGCCAGTGGAGATGATGATGAGGAATATTCTTGGCATGGGGGACAGGCAGAAAAAAGATCCAGTGTGAAAGAGCTGGTGTCTTGTTTAAGGAATGGTGGGGAGATCTCTCTTACTAGATTATTGAGGCCAGAGGGTGTATAAGGTATAGGAGACTGGAAAATTCCAGGTAGGGAGAAAGTTGTGAAGGGCTTTGAATGCCTAACAGAGGATTTTCCTTTTTATTCCGGAAGTGATAGAGAGCCACTAAAGTTTAGTGAGTAGGGAAGTGCCATGGTTTGACCTGCACTTTAGGAAAATCACTTTGGCAGCTAAATAGAAGAGGAGAGTGAGGAGAGGCCTGAAACAGGCAGACCCACCAGCAGGCTATTTTAATAATTCAGACATGAGGTGACGAGGGCCGGTATCAAAGTTGTAGCAGCATCCAAAAAGATAAAGTGTTGCAAAGGTGAAATCAACAGACCTTTGCAACAGATTAGATGTAGGGGATGAGAAATAAGCAGAAGTTGAGGATGATACCAGCTTGCCACTCTGAGGGACAGCTAAGATGGTATTGCTCTCAACAATAATTATATTAGGTGGAGGAGAGAGCTTAGAATGAAAAATGACTTCAGATTTGGTCAGGTTGAGTTGTAGAAGTCTAGAGGACATCTAGTTTGGGATATCTGAAAGCCAGTTGGAGCTGTAAGATTGGAGGTTAGCAAAGAGGTTAGGGAAGAAAAGGTAGCTTTCAGAATCACTTGCAGAAATATGATAATTAAATTCATGGAAGCTCATGAGATCACCAAGTGAAGTAGTACAGAGTGATAAGAGAGTCTAGGACAGAACTCTGTGGAATACTGATAATTAGACGGTATGATTAAGATTAAGGTCTAGCAAAGAATACTGAGATGGAATGACCTAATAGATAGGAAGAGATCCAGTAGAGAGTGGAGATCTGAAATGTGGAGAGAAGAAAATATTAAGGAGGCAAGGGTGATGGACAGTGCCAAAGGCTGCGGAGAAGTCAAAGAGAATGAAGATGGAGAAATGGGCATTGTATTTCAATTAAGAGATGATTGGTAACTTGTGAGAGAGCTGTGGAATGCAGTGGAGTGATAAAGTTGGGATCCAGATTATAAGGAGTGAAGAAATGAGTTAAGGGAGAAAAACTGGAGATACTTATTATAGATGGTCTTTTCAAGGGATTAGCCACAAAGGATAGAAGAAATATAGGATTAGTTAGTAGGGATAAAAGGATCAAGGGAGGGTCTTTTTGAGGAGAGGGAATCACATGGTCTTGTTTCTAAGCAGAGGGAAGGATCCAGTTGACAGAGAAGGAATGAAGAGAAGTGATAGAGTAGTGATAATAGAGGGGGCAAGCTGCTGGAGGAGATGAGATAGAGTGGGATCACTTGTGAAGGCAGAGGAGTGGGCCTTGGTAAGAATTAAGGCTTATTCTTTACTTGAAACAGAGCTGAAGGAGAAGATAGTGGCAGAAAGCATCTGAGTGATATGAAATGAAGAAAAGGGCATGATAATGAGCTCATG
>CM053626.1:115026559-115047312 GCA_028646595.1 Phalanger gymnotis | reverse complement strand
GCCTCAATGACCAGAGACCATTGGTTCCCGAGCTGGCCCCTCCTAAGTCACCAATCCACACCCACACAGGTTTCACACCTGACAGGGCCCTGGGCCTGGGGCTTAGCACTTAACAGCTGAAAGTACTTCCACTCAAAAGAAACAAAAGCCATGCTAATGAGACAATTTTGCTTAACAACACAGATGGAGACCTATGGGATATTTTAGAAAGGATGAAAAAATTGGATTTGGTAGAGTTTTCTATGGAATATGAGATAGTGAGTTGATGAGGGATGTATAGTATGTTTTCCTAGTGGCATAGATGGCCCACTTGAGGTTGTGTAACATAAATTGGTAATGTACCCAGTCAGAATGGTTGCTTGATTTTCTCCACCTACATTCAGCAGAACTTGTATAGGAGTGAAGACAGTGAATGGTAGGAATCATCCAAGGTGGATTCTTGGCAGGAGACAATCAGTGATATGATTAAAGGACCAGGGACTTAAGGGAAGAGGACAGTTGAATTGGTTCACCAAAGAGTCAAAATGGAAAAAGAGGAGAAAGTGACTGACTAGTCCATAGGTGATATCTGGGAAAGAACTGAGAAGTCAAGGGATTAGAGACTACTTATTTTAGGCAGGATTTAAACTCAGGTCTTCCTAATGCCAATTCTGTCACTCTTTCCAGTACACTAATTAACTCTCTAGCTAGTATAATTCTTATTACTCCTATTTAATTGTTGAGAAATATAATGTTAACAGTTGAAGTGACATACCTAAGGTCATAGACAGCTCATAAGTGGGACATCCTTGATTTATTATGTCCTGCAGGATTTTTTGCACTTAATAGTAGTTTATGTTTTCCGATTACATGTAAAGGCAGTTTTCAACATTTATTTTTATAAGATTTTGAGCAACAAATTTTTCTCCCTCTCTCTTCTTTCATCACTACACAAGACAGAAAGCAATGTAAGACAGAATGTAGAATGAAGGCTAGAGTAAATGCTGAAAAAGTGAGAGCACCCCAGAAAATATGGTGAGACCCTCCTCATAAACCCCATCACTCAGCATGACTTGGCTCCTCAAAGGGTTGGCAGAAGAGGCACCACAGGGAGGGCGATATTTAGGCTATGTCCAGCATTCCCATGGTTCCTCTTGGAGGTGTCTCCTTGCCCTTACAGGGGCAGGACGTGTCTGCTGTAGTTGACAGGAGTGCCACACTCTCAATTATAAGCCCCTCTGCCTTGCTCACTTTCCTCCCACATTGAGTATATCTCATTTGTGAAGATGGCTAATAAGACCATCGCAACCCATATTACAGAATCTCTTCCCCATTTTATTGGATGGTTTAGCACCTTCCATCCCTTCCTCCCAGTCCCTGAGGCCTCTAGCCACTTACTAGGATATAATCTGCCCCATAAATTATAGACCTCTATTTCATTTGACCTGTAAGGTACCGCTTCCTTGTGCATTTTATCCCTAATACCATCCAAATCTGAAAGTGACCTCATCCCTTTATGTCTTTTTTCCTTAGCCCCTTCCAATCATTTGGCTCTTAACCAAATTCTCACTAGACTGGGGGCTTCATATGCTACCAATATCAGGTCAGTTATCATTGCCCCAGCTATTATTGTGCAATTGGCCTGTCGAAATACTTAACTTACATAGATCAATACCCACTCAACAGGCTGTTGAGGGGCTTCAGCCCCTTATTAATGCCTATTTGTCTAAAGGCCTTATTATTCCCTGTACTTTCCTCAGGAACATGCCCATCTTTCCAATCTGTAGACTGGTGGACTTGCTGGCAATATGTGTATATTCTCTGAGCAGTTAACTGTATTGTACCTGTGATCCCAAACCCCCATACTTTGCTTAAACTTGTACCAGCCTGGGACAGTCACTTCATAGTAGTTGACCTCTATAGTGCCTTCTCCTTAATCCCAGTTGCTTCTGAAAACCAATTCATATTTGCTGTTGCCTAGGAGGGGTGTCAATATACCAGCACTGTTCTTCTGAAGGGGTTCACTCAGTCACCATTCTATTTCTCACAAATATTAAAATAAGACCTGTCCTGATTAGATTTTAAGGATTCTTTCTTCATTCAGTATTTGATAACCTCTTCCTTTGTTTGCCCTCCAAAGATGTTTCTGTTCAGGAAGCTGTATATTTCCTTAATAGTTTAACTGCAAGTGGCCATAAGGTATCTCGAGACGAATTCCAGTTTGCTCTCTCCTCAGTAAAGTTCCTAGGATACCACCTCTTAGCTTCTAGCCTTTGTCTCTACTCCAATTGCCTTAGGGCTATCACTCAGGTCCCTGTACCCCACACTAAGCAACAGCTCTGTGCCTTCCTTGGTCTGGAAGGCTATTATCATTTCTGGATCCCTGACTTCTCATGTACTGTCTGACCCATTTATGACCTCTTAAGAGATTCTATACCTTAACCTTTGGCTCTCTCCCCTGACACTCTAAACCCCTTTGACTCACTGAACTTGGCCCTCCAAAGCCTGCCAAATTTAGGCCTTCCCAGCTATTGTCTCAGATTCAATTTATCCATCTCTGAGAAAGGAAGGAATGCAATTGATATAATAATAAGAAAACATGGTGAAAATTTCCCACTCCTCACCCCACCCATGATTTTACTACAGTAAAACTTTGGACAGTGTCTCCTTGCACTGGTGGCCACAGTTATCCTTGTTTTTGCCACTGAGACCATTTGTCTTGATTCTTCCTTACCTGTACATGTTCCCCATGTCATTGAAACTCTCCCAAATTCCTACCATACCCATCATTTTTCCTCTAGGAGGCCAGCCAACCTTGAAGTAACTGTAATCCAAACCTAACCTGATTATCAAACATGTAAACACATTCAACCTGCCACATATCTACCTGAAGTAGAAAGTGAGGATGAGACTTTAGTCCATGACCGTAATTTACCTGGATGTCTTGCTCTTCTTGGGGGAGGCCCTGGAGGAAAACCCCTTAGGAAAAGCAGACTTGACTTGTACACCGAAGGATGTTGCCTCAAGAAAGAGGAAGGAGACTTGGTTGCTGGTTATGGCATCGCCACAGCCACAGAAGTGATTGAAGCTTCATCACTACCTGATGTTCATTCTTCACAAGATGAACTTGAGGCAGTAGCCAGGGTTTGTGAATTAGGAAAAAGAAAAAAGGATTAACATCTATACTGATAGCCAGTATGTATTTGGGGTGGCATATAATTTTGGGATGTTATGGAAACATCAGGGCTTCTTCATCTCCTCAGGACAGCCCATTAAAAACCAGTAACAGGTTTCCAGTCTATTAGATTGTTCATTGCTTCCTCAATCCATAGCAGTAATTAAATTTCCAAGGCACAGTTTAGAAAACAGCATGTAAGACTAGGGAAATGACTTACCTGACCAAGCTAAGATCACAAGTTTAACTCCTCTAATTCCTGAGGGCATAAGGCCTTTTGCACAAGTCCTGTGGAACTATTACTCTGCCCCACAGCCATAGACATCTCCCCCTGAAGGCCTGCTTATCACTTTTAGCCTAAAAAAATAGCTATAGCTCAGAAAATGATGCTAATTATGAAACAAGAAAAACTTCAAAAGGAGACATGTAGACTTGATCAGAAGATTGGACTATGGGTTGGCCCAAAAGGACTTATGCTACGCCTTAAGAACTTATAACTCTCTATGATGGAACAACTCCATTAATTCCATTCATCCACTGAGGACCCAACAAGCAAGTGGAGTTTTACCCAATATATTGGTTGGGGGGAATTTTCATCTGGCCACCACCATTGCTTATGAAATGTCTTCCTTCCCCAAACATAAGGGATTCAAGTCTCTAAAGCCAGCTTGTGGGCAGTTTCCTCTCCCAGATGTACCCTTTGAATTCTGGCAGATCAGCTTCATTTAATTGCCATGTACCCATGGTTGCAAATATGCTTTGGTTATGATCTTTGTGTTCTCCCAGTAGGTGGAAGCATTTCCCTGCTATATTGTCAGAGACTCTGGGGAAGTGAAAATCCTTTTGGAAAAAAAAATTCATTCCATCATGTAGAGGTCTCTAAAGAAATACATAGTGACAGAAGGACCCATTTTACAGGATCTTCTTTAGGTAAGCTGCTTGCATCCTGGCCCATCCTTCAGCATCACCATTGTGCCTGCCACCCCCAATTAACAGGAATAATTAAAAGAGTTATTGAAACTTCTCTTGCTAAATTCTCTGAGGACCTAGGTATGCCATAACCAAAAGTACTTCCTTTAGTTCTACTGAGCCTTAGAATCTAAAGCATTTGGTTCCCACAAGCTCAGTCCCTATGAGATAGTAATAGAATATCCTGTACCACGGTACTCATGGGTGGGAAGGATAGCAGCCAACGGCTCCCTCCTACAGTAACCTACTGGATTATCTCAGAAAATATCAGAAATTTACTGACTTGTCTCAGTCCCATTCTTTAGAAATTCCAACTGAGAGTTGGCTCTTGATCCAACCTAATGACTAGGATTGGTGGAAAGGCCACCTCTGAAAAAATTCCTTGGAGCCATGGTAGAAAGGTCCTTTTGAAGTCCTGCTCTTTACATCCTTCCCCTCCTTAACCCCTGCCCCACTTAGAGGAAACCCTTGGCAGAGTTAACCACAGACCTTGAACACACTATAAGGCTCATCACCAGCCTCCCAATGCAGATCGACTCACTTGCCCTCATGGTACTGCAAATTCACTGGGTATTTGACACCCTAACTGCTGTATAATGAGGGGCATATGCTGTCATTGGTACAAAATGTTGTTTGTAGGTCAGCCAGTCTTCCTTACAGAGGAGAACTATAGTGATCAAAACAGACAAGCAAAAAAATTATGGAATAGGGTCTAAAACATTCTGAAATAGGTCATTCCCTCACTTTCTTTTGACTTATTGTCCTGGTTACCTGGAAACCTTGGCAGCATTCTCCCCTCTGCCCTCTCTGCTCTGAAGTTTCTCCTCCTTATTTGCCTTGCCATCTATCTTGGTATTTATCTTGTATCTTAGCTATTCACTCCTGCCTTAAGCAAAATCAAAATCATGTTTCAGGTGGATGTGTTCCTTTGGTCTGCAGTGCTGTCTCAGCCTTTGCCCAAAAGGAGGGAATGTCAGGGAACTTATGATTTTCATATTAATTAACATATGTTGTAATGTTGATAATATCTAGATTTTTTATAACTGTCAAATTTCCAAGAGATTCTGGCTTGGGAGCCATAGTTACAGCCAATACTTACAACAGAAAGTGATAAATTCCTGAGCTTTTAACTACCAGGTGAACCAGAACCTACTGCAGTCCTGTTTTCATCATTCTAACTCTGGTTCTGTACCCACCAAATAATCAGAAGACTCAATGACACTTAAGACTTGAGACAATCAACCTAGCAGCCATTCCCACAGGACTCAAGAGCATTTGTATTGTCCCTAAAATGCCTGCAGACATGGGTCTGCCATGGGAACTGTTTCAAGACCTAAGAATGATAGCCATGTGATCCACTTCCTTGCAGTTGTTTTAGGTATATGGACCCTGCCTTTGTACAGCCAGAGAAGGCCATCTCTTGAGGGAGACTTCCATAAGCAAACTTGTCTTCTCTATTCTGAAATTAATTAAACCACTATTTGAATCATGACATACCTGCCTCTTGCCTATTCTGTTCAACCCTGGCTATTCCTAGATTAAAGACCAGTCCACCCTGTACTATGTTTCATATTCTTTTGACATATGTAGTTGTTTGAATGATGTCTCCACCAGTAGACTGTCATCTTCTTGAGAGGAGAGATTGTTTATTTTGGGTTTCATTTTTTTCTTTGTTTTCTGCCTTTCTCTATATGTAAGGGATTGCCACAGTGTTTGGCATCATAGTAGGTACTTACTAAATGTTCCTTGACTAAATGAAGAGTGCTTTGAGGGATCATCAGATTTGCTCTTAGCTTTTTAGCTTTGTTCAGTAATATAGGAAAAGAGAGAACATCAGATTCTATTCTGAGAAAATGGTTAAAAATTATGGAGGAGTTTAAGGAACTCTGAGCATTCTAATGCTTTATATCCTTCAAGTAATATGACCTTTACAAGGGCTCAAAAATTGTTATATTCATGGTCCCCATTGTAAGAGCAAGAAAAATGTGACTTTTTGCTATCTTTTGTTTTGGAGTGCTTCTCAGCACTAAGGCAATTGAGTGACTTTGATTGAGTCTTGCCTTTGTAGGAAGGCCCACACCCTTTTGCCAGTTAGGTCATGAGAGGCATGAAACCCTGGAGAGGTGTGAAGCCTTTGAGAGGTGTGAAGTACTCTGACCCTGAAGAAGCGTGTGTGTGTGTGTGTGTGTGTGTGTGTGTGTGTGTGTGTGTGTGTGTGCATACTCTGAGGTTAGCATTTTGTTTGGGGCTCACTCATTGGAAGATTGTTGGTGTGGAGACTCTGGGTAACTGTTAAGGAGCCCCTTGGCTTTGAAAACTCAGATGTTAGTACTTCTGTCTCTGGTAACTATCTGTGTATAGCTTTTGTCTGACAGCTAGAAGCCTGTCTGCTGACTTGTGTTATTTGCTCTATTTATATTTTCTATGCTTGTAATTTCTATTTGTATTTGCTCTGAAATTCAGGGTTCTGGCTTTTCCTCCTGAACTAAGTGACTAATATATGAACATTTGATTAAAGTGAGATTGCAAACCCCTTAAAGTTGCTTTCCTGAGAAAAACAGATCAGAGAACCTGTGCTAGCAGCCCTCTTATATGCTGGTGCTATTGATCTTATACCTCCACAATGGCTACAAACAGCATTGTTGTTACACCCAACCTTGAGGAAGGTGCACTTTGGGGACTCAGGATTAAGCCACCAAGTCCAGGCTAGGGCTGTATAAATTATTCCGAAATAATTTGGAATCAGTCAAGCACTAAGGAGCTGGGGACAATACTTTTGTCCCTATATCTAGAACTCAGTATGATGAAAGCTGAGAGACATAAACACCATAAAGAGAAGCAGGAGTCAATGTTTAATCACTAATGTATTTATTGATAATGTAAAGAAATGATGAAGTAGATCAAGAGACATGCCCCAATATCCAGGTCCACAGGAACTTCAAGGATGCCTTCTGAATGCCCATCTTCCTTTTTATGCACTGAAAGAAGAAAGGAAGTAGATTAGAGATGAAGTGTGCTTGATTTGGTCCCTTAGCTAGTGGCAATGGCAATGACAAAGTCACACATTATGGAAATTTTTAAAAAAAGAAACCAAAACAGAATTTGAGAGAGACCCTGGGCAGTGATAGGCATGAGTAGCATAAAGAAGACGGCAAAAGAATAGAAGTTTTGAGATCTCTCTCTCTCTCTCTCTCTCTCTCTCTCTCTCTCTCTCTCTTTGTTATTTTCTCTCTGTCTCTCTGCATCTCTCTCTCTGTCTCTATCAAGGATGTTGCAGAGATAATCAGAGATGAGAAAATGGTTGGGAGAAAAGAAGAGCGATGAAGAGTTAGATTAATAGAAAAGAAGAGTGAGCTCTATAAAAATTTTGGGAATGATTTGATGTTAGTTAAGAGCCAGTACATATTTAAGCATCAACATTGGTTCACTGAGAGGATTAATGAAATACCTTGGGGTAGGGAGAATGGACAGCCTCCTTACTGGCCACCTGGACAACCTTCTTGCTGACCACCTCGAGGGCCTCCCTGCCGGCTAACTGGATGGCCACCTTGCTGTCCACCTGGAGGCCCAGGTTTTTCGTTACCACTTTGTTGTTGGCCAGGGTTCTGATAATCCTTCTGGGAGTCTTTTGGTGCTTGTACAGTTATTGGATCTTATGAATTTTGTTCATCTTCTAAGAGAAGACAGCATAGTTATAGAAAAGTCAGATGAAGGAAAAGGCCTGATATACAGTTGATACAGACAGGATGGTTTGGGTCATAGGGTAATTGTCCAAAAGATGGAGCCCTTGCTTTCTTACCGGTAGTGTTGAATGAGGGTGACCCAGGCTTACTTGGTTGATATCTAATATGTATCGAACATATCCAAGATTGTCCCAGGCTCAGAGTAAGCCTGAATGGGATTATGAGATAGATGATCATATAAGTGGTTGGCAGGGAACAAGCCTAGCCTATACTCATACAATAATGGCAGCTTGCTATATCAAAAGCATGAGTTATCCCTCTCTATCTGTCTTGGTCATTTGTGTTTCTTAGATGTGCTTCCTCTCATTTGGAGACACCAACATGTTTTTAGGTATTGATACCTCTTACATATTTCTGATAAAGTTACACTCTTCTACTTAGTTTAAATTAAGGAAAGTATATTGAAGCTTCAGGAGACCCTGAAAGTATTTACTTTCCACCTCACTCATTTTTTGCCATAGTTATGAACTGTGTCCATCAGTCAATTTTTATTAAGTACCTCAAATGTTCCAGGTCCTACGACTAATTGGTATTAGGTAAAAGACATCTGTGGGGTCTCTTGGTCTATAGTTTAAAGAAGTTTCTGTAGCATGAAATTCCTAGAACTTGGTGTGGTTAAATGAATTCTGGAGTGAGAGGGTTCTTATAAGCTGTGGCAGGGAAGAAAGAAGTGTGGGAAGGAGGGAATGAAGAAAAGAGAAACAAAGATTGGATTTAAATGTTAGCAGGCTCCTTCCTAAATATTAGTTAGGATTATGAATTGAACTATTACTGACCTCTGACCTTCTAGCTACTTAAGAATATGAAAGTGAACATAGTAAGGTTACTAGTATTATTTGGGGACAGGGAAAAGGTTGTTTTTTCCTGAAAAAATGGGGCAGAATGTCTCATGAATTGCCTTATCCTTTGGCATCGCTTGGCATCTCCAAAAGGGCTGAGTGAGAGATACATTAAAAGTAAGGAGACACTCAAGGCTAACTGTCCCCAATTTATGTTATGAAAGGCCTTGGAAGGTTCTCATTTATGAAGCACATAGAAACAATTTCAACACAAAAGTTAAAGTGAAGTCCAGCTTCATGGTAGAATATTTACTACCCAACAGTCTTACCTGTATTCTGTACAGAACCTTGTTCTGTGAGGGGAAATTGAAAACAAGAATGACTGGTTAACTTTTCTCCATATTTACATTAGTACATGAGTTTTGTTTGGTTTTTCCTCACTCTGGGCCAATATGACTTTAAATCTAGATAAGATTTCTTTGGTCTTATGCCTTCATTTCCAAAGAGAAGGAAATAATCTCCTTTTTGCATTATTAGGTTTTCAAGAGTACTAAATTTCCTCACACTAAAAAGATGTTTTATCCATCAGAATATTTGTTTTTCACATAAGATTTGAAATGATAGAATTTAGAATTAGAAGATATCTTAAATATCATCTACTAGAACTCTTTCATTTTCTAGTCAGAAAACTGGAAGAATTCAAAGGAGTTGGTTAACAAGCTTTAATAAGCAGTTGACCATGCTCCATGCACTGTGACTTACCCAAAGTCATACTGGCAAAAGCTCAAGTTTAATCTAGTTCTTTGAACTACAATAGCTTTTATTTTAAGCCAGAACATTTCCTTTCCCCAGAGAATTAGCCTTAGAGTCAAGGAATTGTGCTTAAGGTCGTATTTTCAGATTTCTAGCCAGCTATGCCAGAGGGTAAGTCATTTTGCCTCTCTATCTCTGAGTTTCTCCATCTGGAAAATGATGATGAGAATCTCATTGAGAGGCAGAATGTCACAGTATATTAAAATCCAGTCTTAGAGTCAAAAGTCCTGGGTTCAGATTATATCTCTTATACCTATTGGCCATATGACCATAGGGAAATTGCTTACCACCTCAGTACTCCAACTCTCTTAAAACACTAAATTGTTAATCAGGAGTAGATTGATCTCCATTGGGGCGGTGTTTCAGATTTATTCCCCAGTGAACTGTGGTTCCAAACCTTGATTACAGCTATCTCTGAGACAGGTACAACACTAATGTGACTTAGAGTCCTGAGATCCCATATGGTGGACTTTCTTTTGTTGTCCCACTTAGACTAACTCTGCATGTTGAAAACACTTCATAAAAAATAATAAAATTTCATTCCAATCCCAATTCAGCCCAATACTGAGCTGAATGCCTGATATTAGCATATTTGCAAATGTTTAGATGGGCTTTCACTATGGGAATCTCTTTCCAATTAGAAAAAATTCTTTCTTGTGTCATATCTGTTTAGAATGTCAGCTCTATGAAGGCAGAAACTGCTTCATTCTGATTTTCCTTCATGGATTTTATTTGAATCTCCTACAATCAGTGCTTGTTGAGCAACTGATTTTTGATTTTATGAGGTACAACTTTCTCCTGACCCAGAATAAAGGGCTTGATGGCTGAGGAGGAATACACAACTCTTTAGGGGATACATTTGTCCCTGCCTGAGCAGCCCCATCTCAGAGAGATCATCTGTACTTCAGAAGAATTGAATAAGCACATTTACAAGAATGAAGGAGTACATGTAGTAAACAGAAGAATTGAACTGAATACCTATACATTTTCAAAGTCTGAGTGGAAAATGATAAATTTAATTATCTGTATGTTTCTGAATGTACAGACAATACTTGCTCCATCAATGGAAACATTTCATTAGAGGTAGAAGATTTTTACTTTTCTTATCCATATATATATACGTGTGTGTGTGTGTGTGTGTGTGTGTGTGTGTGTGTGTATGCCTGATTATTGAATTCAATTCAATTCATTAAGATTATATTAAGTGCTTTTTATGTACCAGTCACTTCATTAGGTGCTTGGTGTATAAAGAAAGAAGAAACAGTCCCTGATGTTGAGGAATTTATATTCTATTCAGAAATACAATAGATAAATAGAAAAGAAAATGAGAAAGGTAAAAAAAAAAATTCTTAGGTGAAGGGAACATCTGCACAGGGAGCAGGGCAGGGAATCAAGTTAGATTTCCTATAGGAGATAATAGAAACAGAAACTGAACAGAAGTGAGGAATTTTCAGAGGTAGAAATGAATAGCAAACGTATTGCAGATGGGGTGAACAGTTGGATAAATGTATGGGAAGATGGTATGTTGTGCACGAGGAACAACAAGGAGCACAGATGACTGAACTAAAGAATAAAAAAGGTTTAATGAATAATTTGAGTTTGGCATCAAAAATATGACACCAGATTTGAGGAGTCATCAGAATACGGGAAATATAACTGCCACCTCTTCTTTCTCTAATTCTAGGAAGGCAATAATACTTGAATTACTGAGGGTGACTAACTTCAAATGACCTCATTTCAATTATACCATGGATACCACCCCCAACAACCTCCTAACATGATCATAGATTGTTTGTGGCCCATATTTACCCTCATCTGTGAACTGAGCAGAGCTCAGGCCCAACAGGGCTACTGAGAAAAGAAGCAGTAACCACCTGGTAGCAGCCATTGTACTGATGTTACTTTTACTGCATGGACCAAAGGTAACTGCTCTTATAAGGACCTCAGAAAAGAATGTGCCATTTGAAACATCACACTCAGCCCGTGATCTGAAGGCATTGTTCATTTCCAGGTCACCCCCATCCTTAACTTTTGGTTGGATTGAGTTTGAAGGCTGGCAAAATTACTGCCCCAAACATACCAGCAAATGCAAATTTGCTAAAGCCTTTGAAGCCACCTTGCCTAGAAAATCCAAATATAATTGTGATTGCAAAGTCTTCCATCCTGTGATTCCCCTCCCATAGAGAATCTGGGACTCCTTGTGGTTATTTTGATATCCTGTGTTGCAAAATTCATTTAAATGTCATTAACGAAGTTTCTTTAACTAGGCTTCTGGAAGTGCAGGGGATGAACCAGTGAAGTCAATAAACAATGGAAGGATAAAATAACAGAAAAGAAAGAACTGTACAGATCAGCTCCTGCCCCATCCCCTCCTATTACAAGCTACATAAACATCAGCAGCTGCACCCTTTGACTACCTGAGGATACCAGGCTTTATGGGACCCAACTGCTATACCTCTCTCTCTCCATCATGCCTTCTTCACCAGTTCCTTTGATATTTCCTAGAACTTAAGTAAATGTTGGATGTTCAGAACCCATTCTTCCCCAAAGCTAATGCATCCCTCTATCCTTCCAAATCTTCTGCTCACCAAATTCCTCTAGTCATGAATTACTACTGTAGGTGAAGAGTTTTTCCCTCTGTTATTTTCCTCTGATATCCCATTGCCAATTAACTCAGCCTGTGCCTTTCCCAGATTCATTAGCTCATAGGAACTAAACTTAGAGTGGGAATGGATTTTGGAGGCCATATAGTCCAATCCCCTCATTTTCCAGATAAAGAACACTAAGTTGAATAGGTGAACTGACTTTCCATGGTCAGAAAATAGGTATCAGGGCAGGGTGCCAATACATATTTATCAGTTTCTCCATTGAGGGAGAAATGATTCATCATTTATTATCCAAAATTGAGATTTGTCATTGCAACTAAGCATAAGTAGGGTTTGTACTGACATTACCATAGTCTTTGTGCATATTGTTCTCCTAGTTTAGTTTATTTCACTCTACATTAGTCCATAGAACTTTTTCTCTGTTTCTTGGAATTTATCGTAGTCTTCATTTCTGATAATTCAATAAACAGTTCACCATGTTTATATGTTTATAATTTTTTCAGCCATCCTCTAGTAGATGGGCATTTATATCATTTCAAGTGTTATTTTCTACAATTAAAAACAAAGTTATATGGTGCAATGAGTAGAGTACTGACTCTGGAGTCAGGAGGACCTGACTTTAAATTTGTATTCAGACACTTGACACACTTACTAGCTCTGTGACCTTGAGAAAGTCACTTAAAGCCAATTGCCTTGCCTTCACCCCTCCAAAAAATAAAGTTATAAATTGCTTCTCATATAGCGGACTGTTCCTTCTGACTTCGATCTCCTTGACCTATAGCAACATGGAGAAAAGGAATATAAATAAGTTGTTAACCATTCTTTCTTAATTCCAAATTATTTTCAAAAATATGTGGACCTATTCACAGCTTGACTGAAACTGGATAAATATGTCTGTCTTCCATTGTTCTTGTTCAATCCTTTCAGATGTGTTTGACTCTTTGTGATCGCATTTGGGTTTTTCTTAGAGAAGATACTGGAGTATTTTGTCATTTCCTTCTCCAGCTCATTATACAGTTGAAGAAATGAAGCAATCAGGGTTACATGTCATACCCAGGCTGACAAAGTTACTAAGTGTCTGAGGCAAGAATTGAGCTCATGAAGGTGAGTCTTTCTAATTCCATGGCACTGCACTCTATCCACTTCACCACACTGCTGCCCATTATCTGTCAAAAAAAACTGTATGCATCTTTAAACAACTTTATATTTGAGAATTATAACATTAGAGTTTTTTTTTTCATTTGCAGTCATCTTAAATTAATGATTTGGAACAATCTTTACAATGGTTGTAGATGGTTTGGAATTTTTGGAAAAAAGTTGAGTTTCATATTCTAGGAGACTAGGCCATTGGTTATTTTTACTGAACTAATACTTTTCTCTTTTTTCTTTTTTATTCTCTGTTATAAAGGATGTCCTACCGGGCAAGGCAATGGCAAGATTTATTTGAAAATTAGATTGCTCACAAATGAAAGATATAAATATATTTCAAAAAAAAGGAAACAGTTCATGTTCTCTTTTGCCACTTAATTATTGGGGAATATTCCTCTATATATTGGTCTTCATTTGATATGTGACTTGGATATCAGATTATCCAAGATATTTACTATAAATGCTTTTTTTTTCCTGCTGCACTGTTTTTCTTCTTTTTCTAGTTGTATTTGCTTTATTTATGTAAAATGTTTTACATTTTATATCCTAGAATTTTTACCATCGGAATTGGATCACAATTGGGAAGTATACCACTTTGTGTATTCTTCCTTCCTCCATCTGTTCGTTAGCTTCTTTTTTTCTTTCTTTGTTTCTTCCTTCTCCACTTCTTTTATTTCTTTGCTTCTTTCTTCATTCCTTAAATCTTTCTTATTTTTTCTTTTCTCCATTAAATCATCACTCACTTTATTTTTTTTTCCTTCCTGTCATCCTTCCTTCCTTCCTTCCATCCTTCCTTATTTTGTTCCTCCCTTCTTATGTTCCTTGCTTCCATAACTTTTTGCAGTTAGATTACTTATCCATGTGGTTCTTATTGCCACACTTGATGCCATATCTAGGATTTTAAAATGCATTTTATGCAATAAGTCTTGTCATTGAATAAACATTGAATAAACATGATATTTATGTTCTTAGTTATATAGAATAATCAACTATTGGCTAACTTGGTCTGTTCAATTTATCCTTTTTAAATTTTTAACTTATCCTAAGGAATTCTGATAATGTTTACTTCCTAACAATGTTTGATGTCTTATATTAGATTAACTTTATTTTTGCTTATTATTTCCTTGTGATTCAATGTTTTTTTCTAAACAAATAAATTTTTATTTTGACTATTTCTAACAAGAAACCTCTTAGTAGTTTAATTTTTAATTCACTCAATGTAGAAATTAACTCATAGGCTAAAGTAATTGTGATCAAACTGATGTGCCATGATATGAAATAATATGTCTTTTATTATTTTTCATCTTTTTTGCCCTAAATTACATTTCTAGTGGTAGCTATATAAAATTTACATGTCTGTTTGTAGGTTAGCTTCCAAGTATCTTGTGTATCTTCTAGATATACTGAACAGACTCTGCTCCTCCTATAATTTTCTCCTATTTTTTATTACTAGTTAAGAATAGCTACTTTTATGTACTTACTTTACATCATTTTTCTTTACTAAAACTACAAAATTCCCACTTTCTCTGATGATTATCTAGAGATCCTAAATAAAGCATTATGTCTCCTATAAATAATTAATTATTTTTGTCCTTTGCAATTAAAGATGATCCTTAATAATAAAACAAAAATAAGATTTCCTTATATAAGGTAGGGAAGAAAAAGAGGGTAGTATGTGAAAGCATAAATACCTATTAGGTACAACTTGCTTTAAACTTACAGATACACACCTACATGTCATATGGATGCATAATAAATTCAACATGGAATATTCAAAGTTGTGCTAGTGTTAGTTATCTTGTTACCTTCCTTCTCTCTACTGTTCTGAAATTTTAAAAAAATACATTTTATTAAAATCTTTTGTTTGATATCAACAAAATTATTTTTCCCAGATTCAATTTCCTTCTGTGAGAGCCCTTCTCTATAACAAATACTCTTTTTAAGGAAAAGTATGAGAAATAAAAGGGGGGAAAAGCATCAAACCTGATCGATATATTTAAAAAGTGTGAAAATATATAGAATGTAGGTCATTCATGAAGTTTTACCTGTAAAAGGAGTGGGGCTGGGGATATTCTCATATGTTTTCTGTGGACCATACTTTTTTTTTTTAATTTTACAATATGAAGCTGCAGACAAGATGGTGGAAAGAAACCAAGAAGTTTCTTGAGCTCTCCTAAGTTTCTCTCTGAAATAACATTAAATCATGTGTCTAAAGGGATTCTGGAGCAATAGAAGAGACAAAAAGATGGAGTGAAACAATTTTCTAGCCTAAGAAAACTGAGAAGGGCTTCAGGAAAGGTCTTTCTCATTTGTGTCAAAGGGGAATGTAGCCAAGCACAAGTATTGTCTGGGGAAGCCAATGTCAGGCTCTTAGCCAAAGCACAGATCAACAAATGGCCCACAGGCAAGTGGCACAGTGGGCCAGCTGTAAGTCCTTCGGTGCCAGTGCAGCAGGCAAACTGCCAGGCCAATAACCCAGCACAAATAGACAGTAGTAGGCTGGGCCACCCCAACAAAGTGAGTGACCCACCAGCCATGGAGTCAATCAGTGATATGATTAAGGGGTCAAGGACTCCAGGGAACTGGACAGTTGCATAGGTTCACTAAGGGGTCAAGATGAAGGAAAGATGAGATAGTAACTAGTGCACAGGGGAAATAATTGAGTAGTGAAGTGATCAAAGAGTAAATGTCCTAGGTAGGATAAAAAGTCAGGTCTTCCTAATGACAACTCTATCACTCTGTCCACTCTACCAACTAACTGTGTGGCTAGTACAAGTCTTAGTATTCCTATTTTATTGGTGAGAAATATAAGGTTAACAGTTTATGTAACATGCTCAAGGGCACACACAGCTCATACCAGGAAGATCCTTGATTCAGACTTCCGTTTTCTGAATAAAGTGGCTCCTAGACAACTCATCCCCTATGCCCACCAGTAGACTCAACATCCCTATGAAAACAGAAAGAAAAACCATGAATTCTAGAAAAATGGTATAATGATAATGTGATGATTTTGAGGGCAAGGAGTTAGTCAAATCCAATGCAAGCTTCTTGTGACTTAGGCAATGGAAGAAAGGGTTCCTTGTTTGAATAGCTCCCTTATATAACTGTCCTGCACCCTATGTCACTACTTTGTTCCATTGAGTTAAGGCATTGTCCCTCATTAAAATTTAAAAGGAGAGAATGGAGGTCTATAGTCCCTCAAGTCTTTATTATCCTTATATTTATGATGCAGGGAAAATGCATATAGCATTGGGAAAGCAGACATGTGAGTATCAACTATTAACTTGTGAGTGTTAATTAATGAGGAGAAGGTGATATGCTAGAAAGATCATAGAGTCAAAAGTCAGAACATCTGGCTGCCAACTCTGGTCAAGTCATTGAACTTCTCAAGGTCCTTCAGGTCACTCTCTGAGGTCATTACCAAATTTTACCTCATCTGCATTGGTACAGACAGGTTTTTTTTCCTGGAAAATCCTTACAGCAGCAAAGTCAGGAATCTTGTCCAAAAACAAAGCTTAGGTGACCCATGTTCTAATATGATCTTGGATCTCTCAGTTAAACTTTCTTAACTCTAATTCCTTCATCTATTAAAAGAAGGGATAGACTAAGTTATTAAGTTGTTAACCTGAGATCCATAGAACCCCATGGAGTAGGAAAAATTACAGGAGGTCCATGAACTTCAATAGGAAAAAAATAACTACATCTCTATTTTAATATAATTAATTCCTTTTTAAATGCTGTATATTTTGTTGTGTTCTATTTTTTTGCATTTAAAACTTTGAGAAAGATTTTTAATTAAGATTTTGCCAGACTGCTGAAGAGGTCCATGGGAGATAGAAAGCAGTTTAAGAATCCCTGTACTAGATTTATTCATGGTTTCTTTCCACCTGTAAAAGAGGATGATCCTGTAATCTTTTTGTATCAGAGACCCAGCAGAGAAATTTCGGTGAGAATTAGATGGAAGAAAGTTAAATTTTGTTGAGTGTTGGGAAGGAAGCAATATGTGGAAGAGGTAGGTTAACAATATAAAGTTATATCCAGTGTGAACAGGCCTGAGTGAGGTGCTGAAATTGTGCACTATAAAAGAAGAGATGGGAAACAGTCTAAGAGCTATGGTACTTTACAGATAAGAATTACTGCTACAGAAAAGGAAGTAAAGGACTTAGCCTCCACTCTTTTTTCTCTTCATCGAAAGAACAGCTACTGGCAGCATCAAGGCATGTGAGCTGTGTAGAAATTCTCCCACATGCTCAGATTTCTGTTTCTTCTAAGAGTAGAGTTAGACACCACATCTATCACTAAGTTTCTTTTAATTGAATGATAATAATCCCAATAATGAGATATTGGAGCCTTTATCAGGAAGGTCTTGCTGAGACAGCAGCTGAAGCGATGTAAGCACATTTAATAGTAACATCACTGTTTTTTTAATAGTATCTTTTTCCCCACAATACAGGTCAAGACAATTTTTAGGATGAATTTTTACAATACTTTGGTTCCAAATATTTCTCCCTCCCTCCCTCCTTCCCCAATCTCTTCCTAAAATGCCAGTCAATTTAATATATGTTATGCATGTGCTATCATGTAAAACTTATTAGCATAATATTATTCAAAGTCGTGAATGAAAAAACAGATTAAGAGGAGGAAAAAAATCAATGACAAGGAATAAAATGAAAAAAAAACAAGTATATATCAGTTGGCATTCAGAATTCATCAGTTCTTTATCTTTGTGAATCCTATATATCTGCCTTGAATCATTGCATTGCTGAGAACTGAGTCTTTCACAGTTGATAATCACACAATGTTGCTTATAATGTATGCAATGTTTTCTTGATTCTGCTCATATCACTTTGCATCAAGTCATACAAGTTTTTCCAGGCTTTTCTGTAATCTGACTTCATTTCTTACTCTGTAAGAAATACTTCTTACTTACTTACTTCTTACTTATTTTATTACATTCCTTATTCCAGAGCTTGTTGAGTCATTCCCAAATTTATGTGTATCCCCTCAATTTCCAATATTGTTCCACAACAAAAAGGTCTGCTATAAATATGTTTATACATGTAGGTCCTTTTCCTTTTTTTATGATCTCTTTGGGATACATATTTCATAGTGCTTTGCTGGATCAAAGGGTGTGGAAAGTTTGGTTGCCTTTCAGACATAGTTCCAAGTTACTCTGCAAATGGTTAAATCAGTCCATGACTCCAACAACAGTGTGTTAGTATCCCGATTTTCCTACATCCTCTCCAAAATTTATCATATTCCTTTTCTGCCATATTATCCAATCTGATACGTGTGAGGTGGTACTCAGAGTTGTTTTTTATTTGCTTTTCTCTAAAATGATTTAGAGTACTTTTTCTTATGCCTGAAGATTGCTTTGATTTCTTCATCTTAAAACTGCCTGTTTATATCCTTTGACCACTTATCAGTTGGGGAATGACTTGTATTCTTTTTCTATTCTATTTTTATTGCAACAGTCCGTTGCACTTAACAGTCTTTAATTTGTTACCAATTACATGTAAAGGTAGTTTTTAACATTCATTTTTGTAAGATTTTGAGCTCCAAATTTTTCTCCCTTCCCACCTCTACCCCGAGATATAAAACAATCAGATATAGGCTCTACATTTACATCTATATTAAATATTTCCACACTAGTCATATTTTCAAAAAGAATCAGAACAAAAGGGAAAAACCATGAGAACAAAAAAGCAAACAAAATAGTTAAAAGATATTCCATATGCATTCAGACTCCACAGTTCTTTCTGTAGATGGGCTATCATATTCCATCTTGAGTGTTTTGGAATTTTCTTGAATTGTTGTATTGCTGAGAAGACCTATGTCTATCATACTTGCTCATCACAAAATATTGCTGTTACTGTACTGTGTACAATGTTCTCTTGGTTCAGATCACTTCATTCAGCATCAGCTCATGTTAGTCTTTCTGGTTTTTTTCTATAATCTGTCTGTGCATCATTTCTTTTAGAACAGTGGTGTTTTGTTACATTCATATACCATAAGTTGTTAAGCCATTCCCCAACTGATGGGCATCACCAAAATTTATAATTACTTGTCACCAGAAAAAGAGCTGCTATAAATATTTTTGTGCATGTGAATGAAGGGCTGTAATATCAATTAAGTTTTGTTGCTAAGGAGAGTTGCTAAGACCAGAGCAAATAGTAGGAGTGTAAGTTCTGGTCACTCAGATGACATTTGATGATGCCTAAAGAGTGTATAAAAAGAGAGAGCAGAGCTATTTGGGGAGGGCTCTCACTCTTGAAGGTGTGTTAATGTGCAGACTCTGGGCAGCTTTAGTTAAGAGCCCTCCAGCTTGTAAACCTGGAAGTTTGGACTTTGTTAAACCCTGGTAGCTATGCATTGAGATTTCAATCAGACAAAGTCTGTCTGTTGATGTTTGTAATTTGTTTGTATTTGCTCTGAAGTTCAGGGTGCTGGTTTTTTCTCCTGAACTAAGTAAATGATATTTGTATGCTGGATTAAAGTAAGATTGTTAAGCCCTTAATGTTGCTTTCCTTAGTAAAGCAAATCAAAAGAACCTGCATTGGCAGCTTTCTGTGTGCTAGTTGTTGGTGGGTCTTACACTCCTTCAGCAGTCGCTAGCAGATAGTTGCAACAATCGCATGCATTATTATATATTTGACTCAGTTCTCTGAATATCTGAGAAATGAAACCTTTATAGGAGACACTTTATCAGAGACAGATTATTTCCCAGATTTCTGCTTTTTTTATAATCTTGGCTTCATTGGTTTGGTTTATGTAAAAGCTTTTAATTTAATATTATCAAAACTATGTATTTTACATTTCATAATTTTCTCCCTCTTTCTTGTTTGGTCATGAAATTCCAAGTCATCTAGCTTCTCCTTTAGGAGTTTGGATGTTATACCTGTTCATGCATACGCGTTCAGTATTGACATCACTTCATTATCTTGTCCTATTTTTTTCCTTGACTTGATCATTTTTAAATTTAGCTATAATGCTTCATAGGGTTTTTATTTTTAATCTCATTTCTGAGGTGACTGGTGCAGTTTAGAATTTCTATTTTCCTCTCTGGCTCCAAGATATCAGGGCACTTTCCTTTCATAATTTCTTAAAAGATACTTTCCAGGTCGTGCTTTTGATTATGGGTTTCAAGTACTCCAATGATGGGGACATTGTCTCTGCCTGATCAATTTTTGAGATCAGTTGATTTTCACAACATGGTACTTTACATTTTCTTCTATTTTTCATTCTTTTGAATTTGTTTGTTGATCCTTGATGTCTCATAGAGTCATTAGTTCCTATTTGCCCGATTCTCACAGTTAAAGAGTTGTTTTCTCCTTAGCTTTTGTCCTTCTTTTTCCATTTTCCCAGTTGTGCTTTTTAGCAATTGTTTTCTTTTTCCAAGCTGCTATCTCTTTTTTCATAATTCTTGTGCATCACTGTTATTTATTTTCATTTTCTTCTACCTCTCTCATATGATTTTAAGCTCCTATCAGAGGTCTCCCATGAATTCTTTCTTGGCTTATGACCATTTACCAGTTATCTT
>CM053626.1:115005636-115026059 GCA_028646595.1 Phalanger gymnotis | reverse complement strand
CCAGGTGGGCCTGAGGCCAGAAGTAACTGCAGCTGTAGTTCTGTAGCTGCACCTCCCCCCGCTGTCCCCAGGTTGGTGGCCAAACTGCAAACTCTTTTCACTCTGTCTCCCTCAGCTTTTCCCACTAACCTTCTCTGTTGTCTTTGGTGTTTGTGGGTTGAGAAGTCTGGTAACTGCCACAGCTCACTGATTCAGGGTGCTAGGGCTTGTTCTACCCAGTTCCTGGTCTGGTTGGTCCAGACACTGCCGGTGCTGGTCTCTGCTCCTCTCTACTCCATGCGCCATCCAGTGACCATCCGGGCTGTCCTGGGCTGGATCCCTGCTTCCCTCTGCTATTTTGTGGGTTCTGTAGTTCTAGAATTTGTTCAGAGCCATTTTTTATAGGATTTTGGAGGGACCTGGCAGGGAGCTCATGCAAGTCCCTGCTTTCCAGCCGCCATCTTGGCTCTGCCCCTCTTTTCCTGGCTTTTAAAATGAATCTCTCCTTTTGGGACTCAAGTGGCTCTGTCCCAGGTTTTTTAGCTGGGAACTTGGGCCTGGTTATGGGTTTTGCGTGTTGTGGCCTCCGGTTTCATGAGGTGTGGGGAAGGGGTGGTCTGGCTGCTGGAAATTTTCTGTTAACCTAGAGCTGTGCTACAGCAAGCGAGGTCTCAGCAGTTGTCTGTGCTGGTGTCTGCCACTTCCCCTGGATGTGCAAAGGCATGTATTGTGTCCTAGTGTTGACGCTTGCTGGCTCCACCCCTCTCTGCCCCCATCCCCACCCCTGGGCTAGGGAACTCTTGCTGGTCTGCTGAGGTGAAGCTCCTGGGACATCTCTCTACCTGCACTAATCTCCTTCTGCCACCAAAAGAGGTACCCATTTCCTAATATTCCTGAGCTAAAAGGCTACTGAAACCCTGCTTCTGGATCCTCTATTTCAGGGTTTTTCCCAGGGGAGAATTATCTGGGTAAGGGAGGGAGAGATGAAAGCCATCATCATGGCTCCTGGAAATTCAAGAAAGCCAATTTCAAGCCTTTAGATTGTGGGCTGATAGCCTCAGGAGTAACTACTCCCACAGCTACAGGCTTTGTTCCAGTGTCTCATATAAATCTGACAGACCCCCATCCTTGGCTGAGAGGTCTGGGTTTCACCAGCCAAAATAGCTGACACTTCAGCCCTGGACCTGCTCCTGCTCTGTGTGCTCAGCACTGTCCCAGCCTGGTAACTGGCTGGCTTCCACAGCTGGGCTCCTGTACTGTGGTGGTCTGGTGCAGTTCCTTGAGCCTGGTGCTCCCACCACACTCAATCCACTAGTGGCTTCTAACTCTCTCGAATCTGCTCACATTCACTTTTTTAGAGGTATCTGGCAGAATTTGTAAGAGATGTCCAGGAAGTCTCTGCTTTCACAATGCCATCTTGGCTCCACCTCCCTGCTACAAATATTTTAACATGTGTAGATCATTTCTCCTTTTTCATGAAATCTTTGGGATGCAGATCTAGTCGTGGTATTGCTGGATCAAAGAGTATGCACAGTTTGGTTGCCCTTGGGACGTAAGTCCAAATTGCTCTGCAGAATGTTTGAATCAGTTCAGAACTCCACCAACAGTACCTCAGTTCTCCCACATCTTTTATCATATTCTTTTTCTGTCATATTAGCCAAACTGATAGGTGTGAGTTGGTACCTTGAGTGTTTTTATGTGCGTTTCTCTATTCAAAAGAGAATTAGAGCACGTTTGCTTATTCCTATATATAGCTTTTATTTCTTCATCTGAAAACTTCTTGTTCATATCCATTGGCCATTGATTAACTGGGGAATAGCTTATATTCTTTTGTTTTATATTTACTGTTTTATTCCAAATCCTTTTTGAGCTCTTCTATGCCCTTATACCATTTCATTTTTTTTTCTTGGAGGCTTTGTTGACTTCGTCTGGCTGTACGTTTAGATCTTCTTTGTCACCAAAAAGGAATCTAGAGTTTGAGTTTGAGTATGACTTTGAGTCTGAGTTTGTTTTTCCTGCCTGTTCATGTTGCCAGCCAACTACTTGGCCTTGAGCTTTTTGTCAGGATATGACTGCCTGTAAAGTAGAAAGTACTTTGTCCCAAGCTTTAGGGTCCAAGCACTGCTGTTTTAAGAGCTACTTCTACTCCACCATCACCCCAGGCTCTATCACTGTATCCCTTCTCCTCCCCCAAGAACTGCCAACCAGTACCTCAATCTACATCCAAGCAGAGCACAGCGAGAGAATCTGCCTTTGTGCCCACAAAGCGCTCCTTGAATTCCCTGTCTGATCTGCTGCTAGATCTGTCCCACCCTATGAGCCAGGGACTCGGGAAACAGCTTACTGCTATAGCTCTGGAAGCAGCCTCAGGAGTTTCCTGCTGCTGCCACTGCTGCACCACCTCCACCACCCCCAGGGCTGGTGATCTGACTGCTCTGAACTCAATTCCACAGTTTCCCTCTAACCTGCTCTTTGGCGATTGTGGGTTGAGAAGTCTGGTAACTGCCACAGCTCACTGCTTCATGGCCCCAAGGCCTGTTCTGACTGCCTGACTCGGTCTGGTCTGTATTGGTGAGGGCCATTCTCTACTCCCAGCACTATGAGATATACTCTTCCCAGAGACCATCCAGGCTTTCCTGGGCTGGAGATTTGTTTTTCTCTGCTATTTTGTGGGTTTCACAGTTCTAGAATTTTTTCAGAGCCATTTTTTACAGGTGTTTGGAGGGATTTGGGGGAGAGCTTAAGCAAGTCCCTGCTTTCTAGCCGCCATCTAAGACTATCTTATTTGATGATTGCACTACTTTGCTGTTACTCTGAACAATGTTCTGTTGGTTCAGATCACTTCACTCAGCATCAGTTCATGTTCATCTTTCCAGCTTTTTCTGAAATCTGCCCACTCATAATTTCTTTTTAAAACAAAAGTGCTCCATTACATTCATATACCATGACTTGTTCAGTCAATTGCCAGTTGACGGGCATTGTCATAATTTCCACTTTTTTTGCCAGCACAAAAAATACTGCTATAAATGATTTTTGTACAGGTGAGTGAATGGCATACATTCTTATATATTTTAGTCAGTTCTCTATATTTGAGAAATGATGCCTTTACCTACAATTTATCAGAGTTAGATTGCTTCCCAACTTTCTGCTTTTCTTTTAATATTGGTTGCATTTTTTGATTTATGCAAAAGTTTTTATTTTAATATAATCAAAATTATCTATTTTAAATTTTCATAACAGTCTCCTCTCTTTTTTGGCAATGAGCCTGTTACTCAAAACTAGTAACTAGTTTCTAGTAACTAGTTTCTCCTTTAGGAATAGGAGAACTATTTCTAGCTTCTCCTTTAAGAATTTGGATGCTATACAGATTCATACATAAGTGTTCAGTAATGACATGACTTCATTGTCTTATACTATATTTTTCCTTGACCTGCTAGTTCTTTAATTTGGCTATAATGTTTCATGGAATTATTTTTTATTTTCACATCTCTTTCTAGATGTGTTTAGTGGATTTTAAAATGTCTATTTTCCTCTCTAGTGCCAAGATATCAGGGCACTTTTCTTTCATAATTTCTGAAAAAATACTGGCCAGATCCTACTTTTGATTATGGTTTCAGCTACTCCAATGAGTGTGACATTATCTCCTCTGGATCAATTTTTGAAATCAGTTGTTTTTTCCAATGTGGTATTTTACATTTTCTTCTATTTTTCATTCTTTTCAATTTGTTTGTTGATACTTGATGTCTCATGGAGTCATTAGTTTCCACTTGCCTCATTCTAACAGTTAAGAAGTTGTTTTATCATGGGTAGAGCCAAGATGGCACTGTGAAAGAAATGAACTACCATTCACAAATTCTGTCAGATACATCTAAAAAAGTGAATCTGAGCAGATTCTGGACAGTTAGAAGCCACTCGTAGACTGAAAGGGGCAGGAGCACCGGGCACACGGAACAGCACCAGACCAAAACAACAGGGAACGGCAGAGGAATCCAGCCAGCATGCTGGTCTGGGAGGTCTCTGGGTGAGCAAAACACTGGAGCAGAAACAGGCCCAGGGCAGAAGTACTGACTATGAGTGCAAAACAGCCCCAGGCCTCCCAGCCTAGGATGGGAGTCTGTCTGAGTGGAGCACAGAGCCTGCTGCTGTGGGAACAGCTAGCACAGAGGATTCCAACTCACAGTCTAAAGGTTTTAAACTTACCTTCTTGAACTCCTGGGAGCCACAATGTGCAGGTAAAATGGCTCTCATCCTTCCCTTGGAAAAAAAAAAAAACAGAGAACACTTCCTCAGGAGAAAGAGGAGCCAGAAAGGGGGGTGGGGTTCAATAATGAGAAAAGTTGGGGAAGGGGCACTTCTTGTGGTGGCAGGAGACTAGTGCAGGAAGAGAGATATCCCAGCAGCCTTCACCTCAGTAGAACAATGAGAGTAACTGGACCCCAGGCGGTGGAGTTAACTAACATCAATGCCAGGACCCCAGATTTGGCTTTGAACAGCCAGGGAAAGTAGCTGACACCCACATAGACAAGAGCTGAGACCACCCATGCTGTAGAACAGTCCTGGGAAAGAGGAGACTGAAAGCAGCCAGACCACCCTTCCCCCACAATTCACAAAACTAGAGGCCATAGCACATAAAGCTAGATCCCAACACAAGAAACTTGGGAAAGAGTCCCTTGAGTCCCAGAAGCAGAGATCCACTTCAGAAACCAGGTGGAAAAACACCTCGAAAAAGAACAGTGAGAAGCTTTCAAAGATGACTGATTCATATTATGGAGACAGGGAATATCAAAATGCCAATTCAGAAGAAGACAGCACGGACACTACACCCACATCGGAAACCCCAAATGGGAAAGTGAACTGGAGCCAAAAAACACTCCTGGAACAACTCAAGGAGGACTTTAAAAAGCAAATTAGTGAGGTAAAAGAAAAAACTGGAAAAAATCGTGGAGCAAAACAAAGCTTTAAAAAGTAAAATTGGTTAATTGGTTAAGGAGAATCAGAATATAAATGGAGAAAATGTCTCATTGAAAAGCAAAATCAACCAAACTGAAAAGCAGATAGGGAAGACAAGGGAAGAAAACAAAACATTAAAAATTAGAATTGGGCAAGTAGAAGCTAATGACTCTATGAGACATCAAGAATTAGTCAAACAAAATCTAAAGAATGAAAAAATAGAAGAAAAGGTGAAATATCAGATTGGAAAAACAACTGACCTGCAAAATAGCTCCAGGAAAGACAATCTAAGAATTATTTGTCTACCTGAAAGCTATGATGAAAAAAAGACCCTGGAAAGTATTTTCCATGAACTCCTTAAAGAAAATTGCCCAGAGTTCCTAGAAGCAGAAGGTAAAATTGTCATCAAAAGAATCCACTGATCACCCCCTGAAAAAGACTCCAAATTGAAAACTCCAAGAAATATTATAGCCAAATTCCAGAGCTACCAGGTCAAGGAGAAAATACGGCAAGCAGCTATAAAGAAACAATTCAAATATCATGGAACTACATTCAGGATCATGCAGGATTTTTCAGCTTCTACATTAAATGACAGGAGAAATTGGAATACAATATTCTAAAAGTCAAAGGAGCTTGGACTACAACCAAGGATGAACTACTCAGCAAAACTGAGCATAATTTTCCAGGCAAGGAGATGGACATTCAATGAAATGAGGGAATTCCAGACGTTCCTGATGAAAAGGCCAGAGTTCAATGGAAAATTTGATCTCCAAACACAAAACTAAGGAGAGACATAAAAAGGTAAATGGGGGAAAAACACTAATTAATCTATAAGGGTAATCAGTTCCATCCTTTTATAGCATTACTTTAACACACACACACATATGTATATATGTGTATATATATATATATATATATATATATATATATACATATATATATATATATATATATATATATATCCACACACACATACACACACACGTATGTCAATCTTGAGAATAGTATGGTTATTATGACAAGGAGAAGAGGTAAGGAGGCAGAAGAAAAAGCTAAATTACATCACATGAAGAGGCACAAAAACTTATTATAGTGGAGAGAAGTAAGGGAGGGAAAAGAGCAGTATTTGAGCTTTACTGTCATCGGATTTGGTTCAAGAAGGGAATAACATTCCCTGATAAGTAAAGAAATCAAACTTGTCCTACAGGCAGTAGGAGGGGGAATGGGAAAGAAAAGGGAGGGGGTGGTCAGAAGGGAGGGAAGAAGTAACAAGGGGAAAAAGGTAAGGTAAGTGAGGGGAATGAACAGGGAGGGTAAACTGAGGAAAGTGGTGGTCAAACACAAAACTGTGTTGAGGAGTGGAACAGAAAAAGGAAAAATAAAAGCATGAATAGTGGGGAAATAGGAAGGAGAAAAAGGCACAGATAGTAATCATAACTGTGAATGTAAATGGGATGAACTCTCCTATATAATGCAAGCAGATAGAAGAATGAATTAAAAGCCATAATCCTACAATATGCTATTTACAAGATACACATTTGAAACAGGGGAATACAAATAGAGTAAAGGTAAAAGGTTGGAGTAGAATATATTGTGCTTCAGCTAAAGTAAAAAAGCAGGGGTACCAATCCTAATCTCATATGAAGCAAAAGGAAAGATAGATCTAATTAAAAGAGATAAGGAAAGACACTATATCCTGCTAAAAGTTAACGTAAACAAGGAAGCAATATCATTATTTAACATATATGAACCAAGTGGTATAGCATGCAGATTCTTAGAGGAGAGGTTAAGGGAGTTACAGGGAGAAATAGACAGCAAAACTATTATAATGGGGGACCTCAACCTTCCCCTCTCTGAACTTGATAAATCTAACCTCAAAATAAACAAGAAAGAAGTTAGGGAGATGAATAGAATTTTAGAAAATGCAGATATGATGGACCTCTGGAGAAAACTGAATGGGGATAAAAAAGTAATGTACTTTTTTTTTTCCTCAGTGTACGTGGCCCATACTCAAAATTTGACCGTGTACTAGGGCATAAAAACCTCACAACCCAGTGCAGAAAGGCAAAAGTAGTCAAAGGATTCTTTTCAGTTCATGATGTAATAAAAAAATATTTGTAATGAAGAACCATGGGAAAATAAACTAAAAATTAATTGGAAACTAAATAATCTAATTCTAAAGAATGAGGGGGACAAAGAACAAATCAAAGAAAGAATTAATAACTTCATTCGAGAGAATGATAATAATGAGACAACATACCAAAACATGTGAGATGCTGAAAAGCAGTTCTCGGGGGAAGTTTTATATTTCTAAATGCTTACATAAATAAAATAGAGAAAAAAGGAGATCGATGAATTAGACATGCGTCTGAAAAAGCTAGAAAAGGAACAAATTGAAAATCCCTAATTAAATATCAAATTAGAAAAACTGAAAATCAGAGGAGATATTAATGAAATTGCAATCAAGAAAACTATTGAATTTATAAATAAAGCCAAGAGCTGGTTTTACAAAAAAAACAATAAAATTGATAAACTTTGGTCAATTTTATTTAAAAAAAGCAATAAGGAAATCGAGTTACCAGTATCAAAAATGAAATGAAGAGGAAATTAAAACAACAATTATCAATTATTTTGCTCAATTGTATGCCCATAAATCTGACAAACTTGGGAAAGAGCAATGAATATTTACGAAAAATATAAATTGCCCAGATTAACAGAAGAGGAAGTAAAATACCTAAATAACCCCATATAGGAAAAGGAAATTGAGCAAACCATCAATGTACTCCCTAGGAAAAAAGTCTCCAGAGCCAGATGGTTTTACATGTGAATTCTATCAAACATTCAAAGAAAACTTCATTCCTATGCTTTACAGACTATTTGGGAAAATAGGTGAAGAAGGAGTCTGACCAAATTCTTTTTATGACCCAAATATGGTACTAATACCCAAACCAGGAAGAGTCAAAACAGAGAAAGAAAATTATAGACTAATTTCCCTAATGAATACTGATGCAAAAATTTTAAATAAAATATTAACAAAAAGATTGCAGCAACTTATCACAAGAATAATACACTATGACCATGTAGGATTTCTTCCAGGAAGGCAAGGCTGGTCCAATGTTAGGAAAATCATCAGCATAATTGATCATTTCAACAATAAAATGAGCGGAAACCATATGATCCTCTCAATAGATGCAGAAAAAGCCTTCAACAAAATACAACACCCATTCCTATTAAAAACACTAGAAAGCATTGGAATAAATAGAGTCTTCCTTAAAATTACAAATAGCATCTACCTAAAACCATCAACAAGCATTATTTGCAATGGGGATAAGCTAGATGCATTCCCAATAAGATCAGGGGTGAAAAAAGGATGTCCATTATCACCCCTATTATTCAATTTGGTACTAGAAATGTTAGCTGTAACAATAAGAAAAGAAAAAGAAATTGAAGGAATTAGAATAGGCAAAGAAGAAACTAAATTATCAATTTTTGCAGATGAGATGATGATTTACTTAGAGAATCCTAGAGAATCAATAACAAAATACTTTGAATAATAAACAACTTTAGCAAAGTTGCAGGATATAAAATAAACCCACATAAATCTTTGGCATTCCTATACATCACTAACAAAGCCCAACAGCAAGAGATGGAAACAGAAATTCCATTTAAAGTTACCGTAGACACTATAAAATATTTAGGAGTCTACCTGCCACGACAAACCCAGGGCCCATATGAACATAATTATGAAACATCTTTTCACACAAATAAAGTCAGATATAAATAAATGAGAAATTGTCAGTTGCTCATGGTTAGGCTGAGCTAATATAATAAAAATGACAATTTTACCTAAGTTAATTTATTCAGCACCATACCAATCGAACTACAAAAAAAATATTTTGCAGAACAGGATAAAATAATAAAAAAATCATCTGGAAGAACAAGAAGTGTAGAATATCCAGGGAATTAATGAAAAGAAATGCAGGGGAAGTTGGCCTAGCCATACCAGATAATGAATTGTACTATAAAGCGGCAGCCATCAAAACTACTTTGCACTGGCTAAGAAACAGTGGTGTGGATCAGTGGAATAGGTTATGTACACAAGACACAGTAGTCAAAGATCTCAGCAATCCACACCGATAAACCCAAAGAATCTGGCTTCTGGGTTAAGAATTCACTATTTCACAAAAACCTCTGGGAAAATTGGAAATGGTAGAGCAGAAACTGAGCATAGACCAACATCTTACACCATATACAAAAATAAAGTCAAAATGGGTTCATGATTTAGGAATAAAGGCTGATACTATAAGCAATTTGGGAGAGAAAGGAACAATTTATCTATCAGATTTATGGGAAAGCAAGAATTCATGACCCAAGAAGAGATAGAGAACATTGAAAAATGCAAAATGGATAATTTTGATTGTGTTAAATTGAAAAGTTTTTGTATAAAAAAGCCAATGCACCAAAGATTACGAGGGAATCAAAAAATTGGGAAAAAATCTTTACAGCCAGTGTATCTGATAAAGGTCTCATCTCTAAAATATGCAGGTAACTGAGCCAAATTTAAACAAATACAAGTCATTCCCTAATACAAGGATATGAATAGGCAGTTTTCAGAAGAAGAAATTAAAGATATCTATAGGCATATTAAAAAATGCTCGAAATCACTTCTGATTAGAGAAATGCAAATCAAAACAACTCTAAGGTATGACATCTCTCCTGTTAGATTGGCTAAAATGACAAAACAGGAAAATGATAAATGCTGGAGAAGGTGTGGGAAAATTGGAACACTGTTACATTGCTGGTGTAGCTGTGAACCGATCCAGTCATTCTGGAGAGCAATTTGGAACTATGCCCAAAGGGATATAAAAATGTTCATACCCTTTGACCCAGCAATTCCACTACTAGGGCTAAATCCCAAAGAGATCACACAAGTGGGAAAAGGACCCATATATCTAAAAATATTTACAGTGTCTCTTTAGTAGTAGCAAAGAATTGGAAATCAAGGGGATGCCCATCAATTCGGGCATGGCTGAACAAGTTGTGGTATATGAATGTAATGGAATACTATTGTGCTATAAGAAATGGGGAATATTCGGACTTCGTAAGAACCTGGAAAAACCTACGTGATATATTGCTCAGTGAGCAGAGCAGAACTAGGATAACAGTATACACAGCCATAGATATATGTATTCTGTGATGACTAACCTTGATAGACTTGGCTCTTCTCAGCAATAAAAGGTTCAAAGACAACTCCAAAGGACTCATGATAGAGTGAGCTATCTACATCCAGAGAAAGAACTATGGAGTCCGAATGCATAGAGGCAAACTATTTGCTCTCTTTTTTTTTTTCTTTTTTGTTTCTGTTTGGTTTGGTTTTGTTTCTTCTTTCTCATGATTTGTTCCATTGGTCATAATTCTTCTTTTCAACTTGACTATTGTGTATAGAAGTTTAATGTGAAGTTATATGTAGAAGATATATTGGATTCCACACCATCTTGGGGAGAGAGAGGGGAGGGGTGGGGAAAGAAAAACTGGAACTCAAAATCATGTGGAACTGAGTGTTGTAAACTAAAAAGTAAAAAAAAAATCTTAATTAGGAAAAAAGTTGTTTTCTCCTTATCTTTTGTCTTTCTCTTTCTATTTGGCCACTTGTGATATTTTGAACATTCTTTTTTGATATAAATTTACTTATTTACAGTTTTCAACATTCATTTCCAGAAGATTCTGAATTCCAAATTCTCCCACCATCTCTCCCCTCCCCCTACCTCAGGATAAGACACATTTTGATTATCCTGTCCTCCAATCTGCCTTTCCTTCTATTACTCCCCACATCTTTCTCTTATTCCCTTTCCTTCTATTTTCTTTTAGGTGATATATATTTCTCTATTCTATTTCATGTATATCTTTTTTCCCAGTTGCATATAAAAACAATTTTAACATTATTTTTTAAAACCTTGAGTTCCACATTCTCTCCCTTCTTCCCTTGCCTCCCCCGTATATAGCTTTGATTTCTTCATCTGAAAACTGCTGTTCATATCCATTGGCCACTGATCAACTGGGGAATGGCTTGTATTTTTTGTTTTGTATTTACTACAGTGTTTTTGACTGTAGCAATTTTCTTTCCCTGTGCCCTCTGTCTACATATATACACTCATATAGATATATACACAAACATATAAACATATGCATATATAAATATATACATACACACCAATATATATGTATATGTGTGTATATATGTATACAAATATGTGTGTATATGTATGTGTGTATATACATACATATATGCATATATATGCATGTATATACAAATATGTATACATACACATATATGCATGCAGATACACATATATATACACACATACATATATGCATATACATATACACACATATACACATACACATACACATACACATACATATACATATACATATACATATACATATTCATATACATATACATATACGTATACATACACACACACATTCCCTCTAACTGCCTTAATGCTGAGAAAGATCTCTTGAGTTGCACATATCATCTTTCCATCTGGGAATGTAAACACTTCAACTTTAACAAATCCCCAATGGCTCCTCTTTCCTGTTTACCTTTTCATGTTTCTCTTAATTCATATATTTGAAAGTCACATTTTCTATTCAGCTCTGGTCTTTTCAACAAGGATGCTTGGAAGACCTCTATTTCATTGAAATTCCATTTCCCCCCTGAAATATTATACTCAGTTTTGTTGGTTAGGTGATTTTTGGTTTAAATCCTATCTCCTTTGACCTCTGGAATATTATATTCTAAGCCCTCTGATCCCTTAATGTAGAAGCTGCTAAATCTTGTGTAATATAGATTGTTTCCACAGTACTTGAATTGTTTCTTTCTGACCCCTTCTAATATTTTCTCCTTAACCTGAGAACTCTGGAATTCAGCTACAATATTCCTAGGAGTTTTCTTTTTGGTATCTCTTTCAGGAGGTGATGAATGGATTCTCTCCATTTCTATTTTACACTCTGGTTCTAGAATATCAGGGCTGTATTCTGTGATGATTTCTTGAAAGATGATATCTAGGATCTTTTTCTGATCATGGTTTTCAGATAGTATCTGTCCTGTACTGGATCTTTTTTTTTTCCAGGTCAGTTGTTTTTCCAATGATGTATGTCATATTGTCTTCTATTTTTTTCATTCTTTTGCTTTTGTTTTAGAATCTTTCTTTTTGATTTCTCATAAAGTCATTAGGTTCAATATCTCCATTGGAATTATCTTCTTTAGTCAGCTTTTGGACCTCCTTTTCCATTTTGTCAATTCTGCTTTTAAAGGCATCCTTCCCCCTCACTGGCTTTTTGGACCTCTTTTGCCATTTGGATTAGTCTACTTTTAAAGGATTTGTTTTCTTCAGCATTTTTGGGGTCTCCTTTAGCAAGGTTTTGATTTGTTTTTCGTGATTTTCTGCCATTGCTATCATTTCTCTTTCCAGTTTTTCCTCTGATGGGGGGGGGGGAGGAGGCAGAGCCAAGATGGCCGCATGAAAACAGCATCTTACCGGAGCTCTCTCACAAGTTCCATCAGATTCCTATAAGAAAGTGAATTTGAGCAGATTTGAGAGAGTTGGAAACTGTGACAAGTCTGAGTGGGGCAAATTTCCAAGCCAGGAGAGTATGAAAGGCCAAAGGAACAAATCTGTGGGCTAGGAGAGCGATAGGCATGCAGAGCTGCTCCAGACTGGACCAAAGTGGAAGCGGCTGGCCAGGAAACCCACATGGGAGACAGGCTGGGAGAAAGCCAGGTGCCCCAACCAGCAGAGATCCCCAGGCCTCTCAACACAGGACAGCACTGTGTGGAAGTGACGAGAGGCAGCACAAAGCCATTGACCATGAGATACCAACTCCTGAGTCTTGCAGCCCAAAGGTTTGAAACGCTTCTTGAAATTCCAGGAGACATAATGGCCAGGCAAACAGCTCTAATCCCTCCCCTCCTCATGCAGAGAATTCCTCTGTGGGAAAACAAAACAAAGAAAAAAAATGCTGGAATAGAGGAGACAGAAGTGGGGCTTCAGTGGCCGAGTACTGGGAGTACCTGAGTCCCAGAGGGGCAGAGCCAACAGGGATCAACACCAGGAACCCAGACATACTCTTGCTCCTCCAGGGGAAGTGCCAGACATCCAGCTCGAACAAGAAAGAGCTGAGACCATTGCTGAAGAGCAACAGTACTGGAGAACAACACCAGGGGAAGAGGAGATTTTGGGGCAGGCAGACTCTCTCCCCCACACCTCAGGAAACTGAAGGCTATAATTCACAAAGCCAACAACTAGACTGACAATCTCAAGAATAAGAAAGCTGGGACAGTGAGCCCTGAGCCCCCAAAGCAGAAATTTATTCTAAAGCCAAGAAAAGGCTAAACAACATGAAGAACACAAAAATAAAAACCAAGGACCATTGGTTCTTTTTATGGAGACAGGCAGGATCAAAATACCAATTTGGAAGAGGATAACAATGACACTATATCCGCATCTGATACCTCAAAAGGTAATGTGAACTGGTCTCCAGCCCAAAAAGCATTACTGGAAGAGCTTAAGGAGGATTTTAAAAACCAAATTATGGAGGTAAAAGAAAAAATGGAAAAATTGGGAAAAAAATGGAAAAAATCCGCTGACGAAATCAAGTCCCTAAAGAATAAGATATAGAGATTCAGAACCTAAATAGAGAAAATGACACCCTAACAGGTAAAATCAAACAATTGGAAAAGGAGACTCAAAAGCAAAATGAAGACAGTAACTCATTAAAAATTAGAGTTGAGCAAGTGGAAGCTAATGACTCTATGAGGCATCAAGAAATAGTAAAATAAACTGTAAAGAGTGAAAAAAAAAGAAAAAAGTGAAATATCTAATTGAGAAAACAACTTACCTGGAAAATAGATCCAGGAGAGACAATTTAAGAGTTATTGGTCTACTGGAAATCCATGATGAAAAAAAGAGCCTTGACAGTATCTTCAAAGAAATTATCAAAGACAACTGCCCAGAGGTCCTAGAAACAGAGCGCAAAATAGTCATTGAAAGAATTCACCCATCACCCCCTGAAAGAGATTCCAAACTGAAAACTCCAAGAAATATTATAGCCAAATTTCAGGATTACAAAATCAAGGAGAAAATACTGCAAGCAGCCAAAAAGAAACAATTCAAATATCATGG
Organism: Phalanger gymnotis; assembly: GCA_028646595.1. Lineage (NCBI taxonomy): Eukaryota > Metazoa > Chordata > Mammalia > Diprotodontia > Phalangeridae > Phalanger > Phalanger gymnotis. Next base: position 115,011,942 of record CM053626.1, on the reverse strand, counting down.
AACTACAGTCAGGATCACGCAGCATCTTTTAGCTTCCACTTTAAAAGACAGGAGAAACCGGAATATGATATTCTGAAGGGCAAAGGAGCTGGGACTACAACCAAGGATCAACTACCCAGCAAAATTAAGCATAATTTTTCAGGGAAGGCGATGGGCATTAAACGAAATAAGGAATTTCCAGACCTTCCTGATGAAAAGGCCAGAACTCAATGGAAAATTTGATTTCCAAATACAAATCTCAAGAGAGACATAAAAAAGTAAACAGGGGCGGAAACCTCCACAAACCTTATTAATCAATAAGGAAAAATTATTTGCATCATCATGTAGAATTACATCGTCTTATGTATGTTTTATATGTATATATATATAATATGTATATATATACATATATATGTCAATCTTGAGAATAGTACAGCTATTATGACAATTGAAAGGGATACACATAGACTGTGAATGTACAGATAAAATAACTGATATAAGGATAAAAAACATAATTAAGAGATGTAAAGGGAGGGCTTTGAGAGAGGAGGTAAGGCAATAGTAGAAAAGGGTAAATTAAACCAAATGAAAAGTCACAAAATCACATTTTAGTAGAGGGAAAGAAGGGAGGGAGAAGAGCAGTATTTGATCTTTACTGTCATCTGATCTGGTTGAAAAAGGGAATAACATGCCCTGATCAGTATAGAAATCTAACTTGTCCTACAGGAAGTAGAAAGGGAAATGGGGAAAAAAGGGAAGGGGGTGGTCAGAAGGGAGGGGAGAAGTAGCAAGTGGGAACCGGTAAGACAAGGGAGGGGAATAAAGAGAGAGGGTAAACTGAGAATGGCAGCAGTCAAAAGCAAAACTTTGTTGAGGAGTGGAAGGGGAAAGGGAGAAATAAAAGCATAAACAGGAGGTGGGAAATAGGATGGAGAAAAAGACACAGCTAGAAATCATAACTGTTAATGTGAATGGGATGAACTCTCCCATAAAATGGAAGCAGATAGCAGAATGGATTAAAAACCATAATCCTACAATATGCTGTTTACAAGAAACACATTTGAAACAGGGGGATACACACAGGGTAAAGGTAAAAGGCTGGAGTAAAATATATTGTGCCTCAGCTAAAGCAAAAAAAAAAGCAAGTATAGCAATCGTAATCTCAGACAAAGCAAAAGTAAAGATAGATTTAATTAAAAGAAATAAGGAAGGACACTACATCCTGCTAAAAGGCACCATAAACAATGAAGCAATATCATTGTTTAAGATTTATGCACCAAGTAGTATGGCATGCAAATTCTTAGAGGAGAGGTTAAGGGAGTTGCAGGAAGAAATAGACAGCAAAACTATAATATTGGGATACCTCAACCTTCTCCTTTCTGAACTTGATAAATCTAACTTCGAAATAAATAAGAAAGAAGATAAGGAGGTAAACAGAATTTTAGAAAAGGCAGATATGATACACCTCTGGAGAAAACTAAATGGGCATATAAAGAAATATACTTTCTTCTCAGCGGTACATGGCACGTACTCAAAAATTGACCATGTACCATAAAAACCTCACAATCCTGTGCAGAAAGGCAGAAGTAGTCAAAGCATAATTTTCAGATCATGATGCAATAAGAATTATTTGTAACAAAGAACCATGGAAAAATAAGCTAAAAATTAATTGGAAACTAAATAATCTAATTCTAAAGTTTTTCCTCCACTTCTCTTACTTGAGTTTCAAAATCTTTTTTTTTTTGTTTTTGCATGCCCTTTTGCCTATACATATTTTTCTTGGAGCGTTTGAATGTCAAGGAGCCTTGAACTTGTCTTACTCTGGCTGCATGACTTGATCTTCCTCACAATTTTGAAGCTGTCTTTGGCCCTTGTTAATTGAGAAGTCTGGAAACTGCTGCAGCTGCTAGTAATTCCATTCCCTGAGACCTGCTCCAGTCCCATTTGACCTGTGGGGTTCATTACATTTGGGATTCTTTCTAGAAACTCAGGCTGCCCTCTGCATCTCCAACATAAGCAGCAACACGGGCCCCCACCTTGGATCATTAAATTGCATGCAACGTAATTCTACCTTCATTCTGAATTTCTCATAGGTTGCATCCCTAAATGCCTCACTTGATTCCTCTGAACAGCTTCTGTGGCCACATATTTCCCTAAACAGAATTGAGACAACTCATAAGAGTACAAATGCCCCCAGTTCCAAGTGGAATGAGAAAGTTTGCCCTCAAAAATCAGGGATCAGAAGCCTGAACCTTCTCCCAAATAAAGGCAAATGTAAAGGCATCTATCTAATTCTTGCCATAACCTGAGAATTCCAGAAAGGCCTCTTGTTCCCATACTTGGAAGCATTCCACTTGTTGAGCTTCATTCATTGCCTGGAATTCATGCTCTAAAACCCAGACCTTTGGAGTTGAATTTCTCCCTTCCTCAGGACTGTTGTTATTATGCTGCTGGACTCTATATCATATCCTCCCTCCCTTCAGGGAAGGTCCTAACATTCTTGTCTATACCAAGCCCAAATTATCCCTATTTCTGGGGAACCACTCTGCTGAAATGCCTCTCTAGTTAAGTTACTCCCTGTGGTAACAGCGGAGGTATGTTATCATGGCATTGAGCCTGTTTTGGATGCCATCTGGTCCTACTACATATGGTCCACTGGACCCTTCTTTCAGATACCTCTCATCAGAGTCAACCATGGTTCTGGAGAAGACTAGAAGCTTTACACCAGCCTGTCAATGCAAATTGACTTACTTGCCATCATGGTACTGCAAATTCCCTGAGTGTTTAACCCCCTAACAGCTGAGCAATGAGGGGCATGTGCTGTCATTGGGAAGGAATGTTTTTTCTAGGTCAATCAGACTTTCCTTATAGAGGTGGAACTTAGTGCTCTAAACAGGAAGCAGAAGATTTATGGGAAAGGGTCCATAACATTCTGAAGCAGGTCACCCTCTCCCCTTCCTTTGACTTATTCTTCTGGCTACCTGGAAACCTTGGCAGCATTCTTCACTCTGCCCTCTCTGCTCTGATGTTTCTCTTCCTTATTTGCTTTGCCATCTATACTGATATTCATCTTGTATCTCACTTACTCACTCCAGCCTTCCATAAAATCAAAATCATATTTCAGGTGGATGTGCCCCCTTGGTCTGCAGTGCCCTCTCAGGCTTTGACCAGAAAGAGAGACTTTCAGAAGATTCATGATTTTTGTATTAATTAATATGACATATTATAAGGATGATACTATCTAGATTTGTTAGAACTCCCATATTTCCAGGAGATTCTGACTTGGGAGCCATAACTATAGCCAACAAGTTACAACAGAAAGTGATAAATCAAGTAGTCCTGAAATGCTAACAATTCACAAATTACTGAGCTTATAACTGCCAAGTGAACCGAACCAGAGGCTATTGCACTCCAGTTTTTATCATGCTAACTCTGGTTCTGTACCCCTGTATAATCAGAAGACTAAATGAACTTAAGTTTTGAGACATTCAGCTTAAAAATTGTTCCAACCATACTCAAGAGCTCCTATATTGTCAGTATGATACCTATGCTCATGGGCCTACAATGGGAACCTTTGCAAGACCTATGAATGATTGTGTTGTGATCCCCCTTTTGTAGTTTTTTCAGTGCATAGGCCCTGAATTTGCACAGCAAAAGAAGGCCCTCTTCTAAGGGAGACTTCCATAGGCAAACTTGTCTTCCTCACTCTGAAATTAATAAAGCAGTACTTGATCCCTGAAACACATTCTTATTGCCTGCTAGGTTCTGGTCTGGCTATTCCCAGATTAAAGACAAGCCTACCCTGGACTACACTTCAAATTCTTTTGACATGTGTAGTTATTTGAATGATGATTCCACCACTAGACTGCCATTTTCTTGAGAACTGGGTTTGCTTATTTTTACTTTTCTCTTGGTTCCTTTATTTATGTGTTTCCTTACTGTATATGTAAGTGTTTTCCACAGTGTCTGGCACATAGTAGGTGCTTACTGAATGCTCAGCACTGGGGTTCATCAAATTTGTCCTTAGATTTTAGCTCTGATCAGTAATATCAGAAAAGAGAGGAAATCAGACTCTATTCCAAGGAAAAGATTAAAATTATAGGAGTTTCAGGAATTCTGAACATCCTTTTCCTTCAAATTCTTTGAGTAATATGAACTTACACAAGCTCAAAAATATTTGTTTTATGCATGGTCCCCATTCAATCTTCAACAAGGTAGTTTTGGGGGCTCAGAATTAAGCCATTAAGTCAAGGTTAGGGCTATGCATCCACAGGTTAAAATGGAATCAACCAAGCACTAAGTAGCTGGGGACTGTACTTCAGTCCCTGTATCTAGAACCCAGTATAATGAAAGTTGGGAGACACAAAGACCATAAAGAGAAGCAAGAGCACATGTTTAATTACTAATGTATTTATGGGTATTACACATTACAGAACCTGTTGAATGAGAGTGACCCAGGCTTACCTGGTGGATGTCTAATATGTATCCAAGAGATCCAGGCTTACCCCAGTTTCAGGGTAAGCCTGGATGTGATTATGCAATGGATGATCACATAAATGATTGGCAGGGAACATGACTAGTATCAACTCATATAATGACACCAACAGAAGACATTGGCAGCTTGCTATATCAAAAGCATGAGTTATAACTCTCCATGTATATTGATCACTCATGTTTCTGAAATGTGCATCCCTTCATTTGGGGATGGCCACAGGCATTTATGTATTCATACCTCCTACATATTTCTTTCAAACTTCCACTATTCTAATTAGTTTAAATGAAGGAAAGTAAATCCAATCTTCAGGAGACTGTGAAAGCATTTACATCTTTTTCATTTTTTTCACCTACGTAATGAACTGTGTTGATCAGTCAATATTTATTAAGTGCCTAAAATATTCCAGGTCCTATGACTAACTGAAAGTAGGTAAAAGATATCAGCTAGATATGGAGCCTTTTGGCCTTTGGTTCAAAGAAGATTCTGACCCATGAAATTCTTAGAACTTGGTGTGATTAAATGTGTTCTAGAATGAGAGGGGTCTTACAGGCTATGGTAGGGAAGAAATGAGTGTGGGAAGGAGGCAACGAAGGGAAGAGAAGTATCATTTGGATTTAAATTTTGGTAGCCTCTTCCTAAAAATGTGTTATGGTCATAAGATGAAGTATTAGTGACCTCTTACATTCTAACTATTTAAGAGGGTGAAAGGGAACAAAGTAAGGTTACTAGTATTATTTGAGGACATGGAAAAGTTTTTATCTGAAAAAAAAGGTGGGGGGAGATTTCACATCCCTTGGCATGGAACAGATTTAAAAGGGCTTCTTCCCTGAATGACAGACACCTTAATAGTAAGGAGAGGCTCAAGCACAACACTCCAGCCCAACCTTCCACAGTTTATGTTATGAAAGGCCTTGGAAGGTGTTCCTTTATGAGGCACATAGAGACAATTTCAAGGCAAAAGTGAAACTGAAGTCCACTGCATGTTAGAATATTTCCTACCCAGCAGTTTTACTGGTATTCTGTACAGAGACTTGTTCTGTAGGAGGAAATATAAAATAACAATCAATTATGAAATTTTCTGTGTTTTAACATTACTCCACAAGATTTGGTTCTTTTTATCTCACTCTCTGCCGAAATGACTATAAACCTGGATAAGGCTTTCTTGGGTCTTATGCCTTCATTTCCAAAGGGAAGGAAATAATCTCCTTTCCACATGGTTAGAATTTCCAGAGAGCTCAGTATCCTTGTGCTAAAAAGACATTTTGTCTATCAGAATATGTATTTTTTGCGTAAGATTTGAAACCATGCAATTTACAATTGGAGGGTACCTTGAAGATCATGTATTGGAAATATTTCATTTTCTAATTACAAAACTGGAGGAATTCAGACAACATAGTCTAAAATTTAATAAGCAGTTACCCATTTTTCAGGCACCATAAGTTACCCAAGGTCACGTTGGAAAAAGAAGAATTTTAATCTAGGTCTTTTGACTCCAAAGACTTTTTTTACCCCAGCATGCTGCCTTTCCCTAGAGAACTAGCCTTAGAGTCAAGGAATTGGGGTACAAATCATAGCTTTCAAATTCCTTCCCAGCTATGCCAGGAAGAAAGTAATTTAACACCTCTCCCCTGAGTGTTTTCACCTGGAAAATGGTGATATGAATCTCACTGAGAGGCAGAATGGCACAGTTTATTTCTATTCAGTCTGAGAGTCAAAAATCCTGGGTTCAGATTTTACCTCTGACAGCTATTGACCTTAGGAACATTTACAAATTGCTTATCGCCTCAATGCTCCAAGAAACTCTCTAAGACAATAACTTACTGGACAGGAGC
>CM053626.1:114979700-114991185 GCA_028646595.1 Phalanger gymnotis | reverse complement strand
CTGTTCATATCCTCTGACCACTTCTCAGTTGGGGAATGACTTGTATTCCTATATATTTGGCTCAGTTCCCTGTATATTTTAGAAATGAGCCCTTTATCAGAGACACTAGTTGTAAAGATTTTCTCCCAATTTTCTGCCTCACTCCTAATCTTTGTTGAATTGGCTTTTTTTGTACAAAAACATTTCAATTTAATATAATAGAAATTATCCATTTTGCATTTGTAATGCTCTCTATCTTTTGTTGGGTCATGAATTCTTTTCTTTCCCATAAATATGATAGGTAAACTATCCCTTGCTCTCCAAAATTGCTTATAGTTTCAGCCTTTATTCCTAAACCATGAACCCATTTTGACTTTATTTTGGTATATGGTGTAAGATATTGGTCTATGCCCAGTTTCTGCACTACCATTTTCCAATTTTCTCAGCAATTTTTGTGAAATAGTGAATTCTTTGCCCAGAAGCTGGCCTCTTTGGGTATATCAAAGAGTAGATGGCTATAGTTGTTGACTTCTCCATCTTGTGTACCTATCCTATTCAACTGATCCACAACTCTGTTTCTTAGCCAATACCAGATAGTTTTGATGACTGCTGCTCTATAGTACAGTTTAATATCTGGTATGGTTAGACTGCCTTCTCTAGCATTTCCTTTCATTAATATCCTAGATATTCTAGACCTCTTATTCTTCCAGATGAATTTTGTTATTATTTTATGTAGCTCTGTAAAACAATTTTTTGGTAGTTCAATTGGTATGGCACTGAATAGATAGATTAATTTAGGTAAAATTGTCATTTTATTTTATCAGCTCGGCCTAACCATGAGGAACTGATATTATTCAATTTATTTAGATCTGACTTTATTCATGTGGAGAGTGTTTCATAATTATGTTCATATAGGCCCTGGGTTCGTCTTGGCAGATAAACTCCCAAATATTTTATAGTGTCTACAGTAACTTTGAATGGAATGTCTCTTTCTATCTCTTGCTGTTGGGCTTTGTTAGTAATGTATAGGAATGCCGAGGATTTATGTGGGTTTATTTTATATCCTGCAACTGCTAAAATTGTTCATTATTTCAAGTAGTATTTTACTCGATTCTCTAAGTAAATCATCATATCCTCTGCAAAAATTGATAATTTAGCTTCTTCTTTACCTATTCTGATTCCTTCAATTTCTTTTCTTCTCTCATTGCTACAGCTAACGTTTCTAGTACCAAATTGAATAGTAGGGGTGATAATGGACATCCTTGTTTCACCCCTGATCTTATTGGGAATGCATCTAGCTTATCCCCATTGCAAATAATGCTTGTTGATGGTTTTAGGTAGATGCTATTTATCATTTTAAGGAAGGTTCCATTTATTCCTATGCTTTCTAGTGTTTTTAGTAGGAATGGGTGTTGTATTTTGTCAAAGGCTTTTTCTGCATCTATTGAGATGATCATATGGTTTCTGCTAGTTTTGTTGTTGACATGGTCAATTATGCTAACAGTTTTCCTAATATTGAACCAGCCTTGCATTCCTGGAATAAATCTTACCTGGTCATAGTGTATTATTCTGGTGATAAGTCGCTGCAATCTTTTTGCTAATATTTTATTTAAAAATTTTGCATCAATATTCATTAGGGAAATTGGTCTATAATTTTCTTTCTCTGTTTTGACTCTGCCTGGCTTGGGTATTAGTACCATATTTGTGTCATAAAAAGAATTTGGTAGGACTCCTTGTTTACTTATTTTCCCAAATAGTCTACAAAGTATAGGAATTAATTGTTTTTTAATGTTTGATAGAATTCACATGTGAAACCTTCTGGCCCTGGAGATTTTTTTCTAGGAAGTTCATTGATGGCTTGCTCCATTTCTTTTTCTGAGATGCGGTTATTTAGAAATTTTACTTCCTTTTCTGTTAACCTGGGCAATTTATGTTTTTGTAGATATTCAACCGTATCTCTAAGGTTGTCAAATTTATGGGCATACAATTGGGCAAAATAATTCCTAATTATTCTTTTGATATCCTTTTCATCAGAAGTGAACTCACCTTTTTGTTTTTTATGCAGGTAATTTGATTTTCTTCTTTTTTTTATTCAAATTGACCAAAGGTTTATCAATTGTATTGTTTTTTTCATAAAACCAGCTCTCTGTTTTATTTATTAATTTAATAGTTTTCTTGGTTTCAATTTTATTAATCTCTCCTTTGATTTTCAGTATTTCTAATTTGGTATTTAATTGGGATTTTCAATTTGTTTTTTTTCTAGCTTTTTCAGTTATGTGCCCAAATCATTGATCTCCTATTCCCCTATTTTATTCATGTAAGCATTTAGAGATATAAAACTTCCCCTAAGAACTGCTTTTGCTGCATCCCATAAATTTTGGTATGTTGTCTCATTATTGTCATTCTCTTGAATGAAGTTATTAATTGTTTCTCTGATTTGTTCTTTGGCCACTCATTCTTTAGAATTAGATTATTTAGTTTCCAATTAATTTTTAGCTTATTTTTCGATGGATTTTTGTTATAAATAATTGTTATTGCTTCATGACCTGAAAAGTATGCTTTGACTATTTCTGCCTTTCTGCACAGGATTGTGAGGTTTTTATGCCCTAGTACATGGTCAAATTTTGAGTAAGTGCCATGTACCACTGAGAGGAAAGTATATTCCTTTTTATTCCCATTCAGTTTTCTCCAGAGGTCTATCATATCTGCCTTTTCTAAAATTCTGTTCACTTCCTTAACTTCTTTCTTATTTATTTTGAGGTTAGATTTATCAAATTCCAAAAGGGGAAGGTGAAGGTCTCCCAATATTATAGTTTTCCTGTCTCTTTCTTCCTGTAACTCCCTTAACCTCTCCTCTAAGAATCTGTATGCCATACCACTTGGTGCATATATTTTAAAGAATGATATTGCTTCATTGTTTATGGTGCCTTTTAGCAGGATGTAGTTTCCTTCCTTCTCTCTTTTAATTAAATCTGTCTTTACTTTTGCTTTGTCTGAGATTAGGATGGCCACACCTGTTTGTTTTTTTTTTTTTACTTTAGCTGAGGCACAATATATTTTACTCCAGCCTTTTACCTTTACCCTGTGTGTATCCCCCTGTTTCAGATGTGTTTCTTGTAAACACCATATTGTAGGATTATGGTTTTTTTAATCCATTCTGCTATCTGCTTCCGTTTTATGGGACAGTTCATCCCATTCACATTCACAGTAATGATTTCTAGCTGTGTCTTTTTCTCCATCCTATTTCCCCCTGTTTATTCTTTTATTTCTCACTTTCCCCTTCCACTCCTCAACAAAGTTTTGCTTTTGACTTCTGCTTTCCTCAGTTTACCCTCCCTCTTTATTCCCTTCCCTTGTCTTACCGTTTCCCACTTGCTACTTCTCTTCTCCCTTCTGACCACCCCCTACCTTTTTTTCTCCCTTTCCCCTCCTACTTCTTGTCGGACAAGTTAGATTTCTACACTTATCAGGGTATGTTATTCCCTTCTTGAACCAGATCAGATGACAGTAAAGATCAAATACTGCTCTTCTCCCTCCCTTCTTTCCCTCTACTAAAATGTGTTTTTATGCCTTTTCATTTGGTGTAATTTACCCTTTTCTACTACCTACTTACCTCTTTTCTCAAAGCCCTCCCTTTACATCTCTTAATTATGTTTTTATCCTTATACCTGTTATTTTATACAGACATTTATAGTCTATGTATATCCCTTTCAATTGTCTTAATAGCCGTACTATTCTCAAAATTGACATATATATGTATACATATACATATAAAACATAAATAAGATGATATAATTCTATATAAAGATGCAAATAATTTGAGCTTATTTATTAATAATGTTTTTGAGATTTTCCCCCTGTTTACCTTTTTATGTCTCTCTTCAGTTTTGTATTTGGAGAACAAATTTTCCATTGAGTTCTGGCCTTTTCATCAGGAAGGTCTGGAGCTCCCTTATTTCCTTTAATGTCCACTCCTTGCCTGAAAAATTATGCTTAATTTTGCTGGGTAGCTGATCCTTGGTTGTAGTCTTAGCTCCTTCACCCTTCGGAATATCTTACTCCAATTTCTCTTGTCTTTTAATGTAGAAGCTGAGAGATCCTGTGTGATCCTGATTGTAGTTCTGTGATATTTGAATTGTTTCTTTTTGGCTGCTTGCAGTATTTTCTCCTTGATTTTGTAATTCTGAAATTTGGCTATAATATGTCTTGGAGTTTTCAGTTTGGGATCTCTTTCAGGGGGTGATGGGTGAATTCTTTCAATGACTATTTTGCCCTCTGTTTCTAGGACCTCTGGGCAGTTATCTTTGATAATTTCTTTGAAGATACTGTCAAAGCTCTTTTTTTCATCATGGATTTCCGGTAGACCAATAACTCTTAAATTGTCTCTCCTGGATCTATTTTCTAGGTCAGTTGTTTTCCCAATCAGATATTTCACATTTTTTTTTCTGTTTTTTCATTCTTTACATTTTGCTTTACTGCTTCTTGATGCCGCAGATAGTCATTAGCTTCCACTTGCTCAACTCTAATTTTTAATGAGTTACTGTCTTCATTTTGCTTTTGAGACTCCTTTTCCAATTGGTTGATTTTACCTCTCAGGTTGTCATTTTCTCTATTTAGATTCTGAATCTCTGTAACCATTTAACCAGTCTTATTCTTTAGGGATTCAATATCATCAGGGGATTTTTTTTCCATTTTTTCTTTTACCTCTCTAATTTGGTTTTTAAAATCCTCCTTTATCTCTTCCAGTAATGCTTTTTGGGCTTGAAACTAGTTCACATTACCTTTTGAGGTATCAGATGTGGGTATAGTGTCATTTCTATCCTCTTCCAAATTGATATTTTGGTCATGCCTGTCTCCATGAAAAGAATCAATGGTCCTCAGTTTTTTTGTGTTCTTCTTGTTGCTTAGCCTTTTCCTGGCTTTACAATAAATTTCTGCTTTTGGGGCCCAGGACTCTCTGTCCCAGCTTTCTTTTTCTGGGGATTGTGAGTCTAGTTGTTGGCTTTGTGAATTACAGCCTTCAGTTTCCTGAGGTGTGGGGGAGGGTTCTGGCTGCCTGAGGTCTGTTCCCTTGGGGTTGCTCTCAGCTTTTTGTTGTTTGAGCTGGTGTTTGGCACTTCTCCTGCAGGAGCAAGAGTATATCTGGGCTCCTGGTGTTGACCACTGCTGGCTCTGCCCCTCTGGCACTCAGGAACTCCCAGTACTTGGCCACTGAAGCCTCACTTCTGTCTCCTCTATTCCAGTGTTTTTTTTTTTTCTGAGGAATTCTCTGGGTAGAGAGGGGAGGGATTAGAGCCATTTACCTGGCCATTATGTCTCTGGAAGTTCAAGAAGCCGCGTTTCATACCTTTGGGCTGCAAGCCTCAGGAGTTGATGTCTCACAGCCGGTGGCATTGCGCTGCCTCTTGTTGCTTCCACAGACTGCCATCCTATGTTGGGTGGCCAGGGGATGTCTGCTGGTTTCATGCAGCCAGCTCTCTCCCAGCCTGTCTCCCACGTGGGTTTTCCTGGCCACTTACACTTTGTCGCTATCTGGAGCAGCTCTGCACACCGAGTGCTCTCCAAGCCTACAGATTCATTCTTTTGGCCTTTCAGACTCCTGGCTTGGAAATTTGCCCCACTCAGACTGCTCGCGGTTTCTAACTCTCTCAAACATGCTCAAATTCATTTTTTTTTGTAGGAATCTGACTGAACTTGTGAGAGAGCTCTGGTAAGAGGCTGTTTTCATGCAGACATCTTGGCTCCACCCCCCAAAACAAATTTTTAACAATTGATTTTAGAACTTTGAGTTCCAAATGCCCTTTCTTCTTTCCTCTCCACCCACCCTCCTTGAGAAGGCAAGCAATTCAACATAGGCCGCACATGTATCATTGTGCAAATCACTTTCATTATAGTTTTTGTTGTGAAAAACTATATTTCCCACCATCCTATCTTGTCCCCCTTTATTCACTTTTCTCCCTTGACACTGTCCCTTTTCAAAAGAGCTTGCTTGTGACTACATCCTCCCCCAATCTTCCCTCCTTTCTATCATCTGACATCTCTTACCCTCTTCCCCCCTACTTTCCTCTAGGGTAAGATATCCAATTGAGTGTATGTGTTATTCCCTCCTTAGGTCAAATCCAATGAGAGCAAGATTCACTAATTCCATTTCACCTGCCCCTTCCCTTCCAATAGAACTGCATTTTTGTACCACTTTGATGTGAGATGATTTACTACATTATATCTCTCCCTTTCTCCTTCTCCCCATATATTCCTCTCTAATCCCTTAATTTCATCTTTTTTATGTATCAACCTTTCATATTCAACTCACTCTGTGCCCTATGTCTATAGAGATAGATATTCTTTTCAATTACCCTAATACTGAGAAAAGTCTCATGGGTTGAAATATCATCTTCCCATGTAGGAAAGTAAACAAAACAATTTGGTATCCAGCCACTTTTGTTCAAAAGGACCACTCTTTCAGCTACCTCTCATCAGAGTTAACCATGGGTCTGGAACATATTAAAAGCCTTACCACCAGCCTGCCAATGCAGACTGACTCACTTGCCATCATGGTACCATGAATTCACTGAGTGTTTAACACCCTAACTGCAGAGCAATGAGGGTCATGTGCAGTCATTGGGAAGGAATGTTGTTTCTAGGTCATCCAGTCTTTCCTTAAAGAGGACAACCTTAGTGCTATTAACATGCAAGCAGAAGATTTATTGTATAGGCCACAAAACATTCTGAATAAGGTCACCCTCTCACCTTCCTTTGACTTATTCTGCTGGATACCTGGAAACCTTGGCAGCATTCTTCATTCTGCCCTCTCTGCTCTGATGTTTCTTTTCCTTATTTGCTTTGCTATCTATATTGATATTCATCTTGTATCTCACCTACTCAATCCAGCCTCCCATAAAATCAAAATCATATTCCAGGTGGATATGCCCCCTTGGTCGGCACTGCCATCTCAAGCTTTGACCAGAAAGAGATACTGTGAAAAGGTTCATGATTTTCACATTAATTAATATGACATGTTGTAAGGATGATACAATCTAGATTTGTTAGAACTTCCATATTTCCAGGAGATTCTGACTTGGGAGCCATAGCTATAGCCAACAAGTTACAACAGAAAGTGATAAATCAAGTAGTCCTGAAATGCTAACAATTTACAAATTACTTGGCCTATAACTACCAAGTGAAGTGAACTAGAGGCTATTGCACTCCAGTTCTTCTCATGCTAACTCTGATTCCGTACCCCTGAATAATCAGAAGACTCAATGGCACATAAGTTGAGATAATCAACTTAAACAGGACTCAAGAGCTCCTGTATTGTCCCTATGTTACCTGTACTCATGGGCCTGCCATGGGAACTTTTGCAAGACCTATGAATGATTGTGTTGTTATCTTCCCCTGCTCCTTGTAGTTTTTTAGGTATATAGGCACTGAATTTGCACAGCAAAAGAAGGCCTTCTTCTAAGGGAGACTTCCACAGGTAAACTTGTCTTCCTCACTCTGAAATTAATTAAACCACTACTTGATTCCTGAAACACATTCCTATTGCCTGCTAGGTTCTGCTCTGTCTATTCCAAGATTAAAGAGCAGTCCACACTGGACTACATTCCAAATTGTTTTGACATATGTAGTTATTTGAATGATGCCTCCACCACTAGAATGCCATTTTCTAGTGAACTGGGTTTGCTTATTTTTAGTTTTCTATTGGTTCCTTAATTTGTATGTTGCCTTACTTTATATGTAAGTGTTTTCCACAGTGTCTGGCACATAGTAGGTGCTTACTGCTAAGTACTGGGAATCATCAAATTTGTTCTTAAATTTTTAGCTCTGTTCAATAATATAGGAAAGGAGAGGAAATCAGACTCTATTCCAAGGAAATGATTAAGATTATACAGGAGTTTCCAGAACTCTGAACATTCTTTTTCTTTAAATTCTTCCAGTAACATGAACTTTTGTTTTTTTGCATGGTCCCCATTCAATCTTCAACAAGGTGCAATTTGGGGGCTCAGAATTAAGCCACTAAGTCAAAGTTAGGGCTGTGCATCCACAGGTTAATATGGAATCCGCCAAGCACTAAGTAGCTGGGGAACATACTTCTGTCCCTGTATCTAGAACCCAGTATGATGAAAGTTGAGAGACAAAAACACCATAAAGAGATGCAGGAGTCAATGTTTAATTGCTAATGTATTTATTGGTACTATAAAGAAGTTATGGAGTAGATCAAGAGGTTTACACTGTACTAATATCTGGTTCCATATGAGGACTCTAAGAGTGTCTCCTGAATGTCCATCTTCCTTTTCATGCACTGAAAGAAGAAAGAAAGAGGATTAGAGGAAATGAAATATGCTTGATTTGGTCCCATAGCTAATGGCAATGACAATGACAAAGTCATACATTACAGAAATAAAAAAAAACATAAAATTTGGAGAGAGACCCTAGATAAGGATATGGATAAGTAGTATAAAGGAGTGGGGGAAAAGATTAGTGATGTTTTGCACTCTCTGTCTCTCTTTCTCTCTGTCTCTGTCTCTCTCTGTCTCTCTGTCTCTCTGTCTCTCTGTCTCTCTGTCTCTCTCTCTCTCTCTCTCTCTCTCTCTCTCTCTCTCTCTCTCTGACTCTCTGTTTATATCAGGGAGAATGTGCAGAGATATGCACAGATGAGCAAATAGTTGGGAGAAAAGGAGTGATGAAGAGTTAGACTAATAGAAAAGGGGAAGGAGCTCTAAAAAATCTTGGGACTGATTTGATGTCAGTTAACAGTCAGTACATATTCAAAGATAGACATTGTTTCACTGAGAAATATAATGAAATACCTTGAGGGTGGAGAGAATAGATGACCTCCTTACTGGCCACTTGGATGTCTTCTCTGCTGGACACCTTCAGGTCCTCCCTGCTGTCCACCTAGACATCCTCCCTACTGGCCACCTTGAGGGCCTCCTTGCTGGTGAGCTGGATGTCCTCCCTGTTGTCCACCTAGATGTCCTATCTGCTGGACACCTTGATGTCTTTCTTGCTGTACACCTTGAGGTCCACCCTGCTGTCCACTTGCATGGACTCCCTGCTGGCCACCTTGAGGTTCTCCCTATTGGCCACTTTGACGACCTCCCTGCTGACCACCTGGACGTGCTTCCTGCTGGATAAGTTGAAGTCCTTCCTGCTGTATACCTTGAGGTCCTCCCTGCTGTCCAACTAGATGTCCTCCCTGCTGGCCACCTTGAGGGCCTCCCTGCTGACCACCTTGAGGGCCTCCCCATTGGACACTTGGATGGCTTCCCTGTTGGTCACCTGGAGTTCTTCCCTCCTGGCCACCTGGTTGAACTCCTTGCTGACCACCTGGTTGATCTTGCTGTTTACCTGTAAGCCCAGATTCTTGGTTACCTCCTTGTTGCTGGCCAGGGTTCTGATCATGCTTCTGGGAGTTATTTGGTGCATGAGCAGCTACAGGATCTTCTGATTTTTTTTTCATCCAAGAGAAGAGAGCATAGGTATAGAAAAGTCAGATGAAGGAAAAGACCTGATATGCAGTCCATGCAGACAGAATGGTTGGGGCCATAGGGTAATTGTCCAAAGGATGGAGCTTTTGCATTCTTACGGAAAGCATTGAATGAGGGTGACACAGGCTTACCTGGTAGATGTCTAATATTTATCTAAGAGATCCAGGCTTACTCCAGTCTCAGGGTAAGCCTGGATGGGATTATGCAATGGATGATCATATGACTGATTGGCTGGGATCAAGCCTAGTATCAATTCATATAATGACAGAAACAGAAGACATAGGCAGCTTGCTATATCAAAAGCATGAGTTATAACTCTCTATATGTATTGGTCACTCATGTTTCTGAAATGTGCATCGCTTCATTTGGGGATGCCCACAGGCGTTTATGTATTCATACCTCCTACATATTTCTTTTAAACTTCCATTCTTCTAATTAGTTTAAATGAAGGAAAGTAAATTAAATCTTTAGGAGACAGTGAAAGCATTTACATCTTTTTCATTTTTTTTTCACCTACATTATGAACTGTGTTGGTCAGTCAATATTTATTAAGTGCCTAAAATATTCCAGGTCCTATGACTAACTGGAAGGAGGTATAAGATATCAGTGGAGCCTTTTGGCCTTTGGTTCAAAGAAGATTCTGACTTATGAAATTCCTAAAAATTGGAGTGATTAAATGTGTTCTAGAGTGAGAAGGGTCTTACAGGCTATGGTAGGGAAGAAAGGAGTGTGAGAAGGAGGGAATGAAGGGAAGAGAAGTATCATTTGGATTTAAATTTTGGTAGCATGCTTCCTAAAAATGTATTATGGTCGTAAGTTGAACTATTAGTGACCTCTTACATTCTAGCTATTTAAGAGGGTGAAAGGGAACAAAGAAAGATTACTAGTATTGTTTGAGGACAGGGAAAAAGTTTTTATCTAAAAAAAGGTGGGGGAAGATTTCACATAAATTACCTCACACCTTGGCTGGAAAAGATTTAAAAAGGCTTCTTTCCTGAACGACAGATGCATTAATAGTAAGGAGAAGCTCAGGCACAATACTCAGGCACAACCCTCCCCAGTTTATATTACGAAAGGCCTTGGAAGGTGTTCCTTTATGATGCACATAGAGACAATTTCAACAAAAAAATCAAACTGAAGTCTAGCTGCATGTTAGAATATTTCCTACCCAGCAGTTTCACTGGTATTCTGTACAGAGACTTGTTCTGTAGGAGGAAATATAAAATAACAATCAATGATGAACTTTTCTGTGTTTTAACATTACTCCACATGTTTTGGTTCTTTTTATCTCACTCTCTGCCAAAATGGCTATAAACCTGGATAAGGCTTTCTTGGGTCTTATACCTTCATTTCCAAAGGGAGGGAAATAATCTCTTTTCCACATTGTTAGGATTTCCAGAGAGCTAAATATTCTTGTGTTAAGATATTTTCTCTATCAGAATATTTTTTTGCATAAGATCTGATACCATACAATTTACAATTTGAGGGTACCATGAAGATCATGCATTGGAAATCTTTCATTTTCTAATTAAAAAACTGGAGGAACTCAGGCAATGTGGTCTAAACTTTAATAAGCGGCTACTCATTTTTCATGCACTGTAAGTTACCCAAGGTCACACTGGCAAAGGAAGAATTTTAATCTAGGTCTTTTGACTTGAAAGACTTTTATTTTACCCCAACATGTTGCCTTTCCATTCAGAAATAGCCTTAGAGTCAAGGAATTGGGGTACAAGTCATAGCTTTCAAACTCCTTCCCAGCTATGCCAGGGGGAAAGTAACATCTCTGACCCTGAGTGTTTTCACCTGGAAAATGGGGATGTGAATCTCACTGAGAGGCAGAATGGCACAGTTTATTTCTATTCAGTCTGAGAGTCAAAAATCCTGGGTTCAGATTTTACCTCTGACAGCTATTGACCTTAGGAACATTTACAAATTGCTTATCGCCTCAATGCTCCAAGAAACTCTCTAAGACAATAACTTACTGGACAGGAGCAGATTGATTGGCATTTGGGAGGAGT
>CM053626.1:114951823-114979200 GCA_028646595.1 Phalanger gymnotis | reverse complement strand
AGAGAGAGAGAGAGAGAGAGAGAGAGAGAGAGAGAGAGAGAGAGAGAGAAAGAAAGAGAAAGAGTGGGCACAGGGTGAGTGGAAGATGAATAAAGAATGAGAGAGGAATGTATTGAGAGAGGTACATAGGGAGAGATAGAATGGGGCAAATTATCTCACATAAATGTGGCAAGAAAAAGCAGTTCTATAGGAAGAAAAGAGAAGGCAGGTGAGGGGGAATGAGTGATTCTTTCCCTCATCAGATTTGACCTGAAGAGGGAATACCATACATAATCAATTGGGTATCTTACCCCACAGGAAAGAAGGAGGAAGAAGATAAAAAAGGGCGTATGATAGAAAGGAGAGCAGACAGGGATGAAGGTAATCAAAAACACTTTCAAAAAGGGACAGGGTCAAGGGAGAAAATTCAATAAAGGGGGATAGATTGGGAAGAAGCAAAATATAGTTAGTCTTTCACAAAATGAGTATTGTGGAAGGATTATATATAATGATATGCATGTGGCCCATGCTGAATTGCTTGACTTCTTAGGGAGGGTGGGTGGGAAGGGAAGAGGGGAGATAATTTGGTACTCAAAGTTTTAAAAAATAGATGTTAAAAAACAAAAAAAAATGTTTTTGCATACAACTAGAAAATAAGATACACAAGCAATGGGGTGTAGAAATTTATCTTGCCCTACAAGAAAGGAAGGGAAAAGGGGATGGGAGGGGAGTGTGGTGACAGAAGGGTGGGCTGACTGGGGAACAGGGCAACCAGAATATACACCATCTTGGATTGAGGGAAGGGTAGAAATGGGGAGAAAATTTGTAATTCAAACTCCTGTGAAAATCAACTAAATATATTAAATAAAAAATAAATAAACAAAAAAAAGAAAAAAAAAGAGCCTACCATGTGCCAGGCACTGCGCTAAGCACCGGGCATAGAAAATACAAAGAATATAACAATCCCTATTCACAAGAAGTTTATATTCTGAAAGGGGAGACAACAACTACATATGTAAGTATATAAAGAACAAATATGAAGTGAATAAAAAAAATGTTAACAAGGAAATAATATAAAAGAAAAAATCCTTTTTGTTCAACAAGGGCAAACTGTTTACATCCCTATATGGGAGAGGATGATATTTGCTAATTTTTGAGAATGGTATAGTTAGTACAACATCTAAACAGGAGATATATATATATATATATATATATATATATATATATACATATACATATACATATATATATACACACACACATGTATATATATACATACATATATGTATGTGTATATATATACATATATATATATATATGTTTGTAATAAAGGACCATGTAACAATAGACTAAGAATTAATTGGAAACTAAATAATCTAATCCTAAAGAATGAGTGCGTCAAAGAACAAATCATAGAAACTATCAATAACTTCATTCAAGAGAATGACAATAATGAGACAACATGTCAAGACTTATGGGATTCTGCAAAAGCAGTTCTTAGGAGAACTTGTTTCTCTGAATGTTTGTATGAATAAAATAAAGAAAAACAAGGTCAATAAATGGGGCATGCAACTGAAAAAAAGCTAGAAAAAGAACAAATTGAAAATCCCCAATCAAATACCAAATTAAAAATACTGAAAACCAAAGGAGAGATTAATAAAATTGAAATTGTGAAAACTATGAAGCTAATAAATTAAGTAAAGAGCTGATTTTATGAAAAAAATACAATTGTTAAACATTTCATAAATTTCATTTTAAAAGAAGAAAAATAATTTAGCAGTATCAAAAGTGAAAACAGTGAATTCACCTCCAAAGAAGAGGAAATTAAAACAATAATTAAGAATTATTTTGCACAATTGTATGCCCAAAAAGTTGACAATCTTAGGGAAATGAATAAATATTTACAAAAATTTATAAATTGCCAGACTAACAGAAGAGGAAGTTAAATACTTAAATAACTCCATCTCAGAAAAAGAAATTGAAAAGGCCATCAATGAATTCCCTAGGAAAAATCTCCAGGGCCAGATGGATTTACAAGTATTTTCTGTCAAACATCTAAAGAACGATTAATTTCAATATGTTACAGACTATCTAGGAAAACATGTGAAGAAGGAGTCTTGTCAAATTCTTTTTGACATAAATATGGTACTGATAACTAAACCAGGAAGAGTCAAAACAGAGAAAGAAAATTATAGACCAATTTTCCTAATGAATATAGACTCAAAAATTTAAAATAAAGTATTACCAGAAAGATTACAGCAACTTATTTTGAGAACAATACACTATGACCAGGTAGGATTTATTCCAAGTATGCAAGGTTGGTTCAATATTGGGAAAACTATCAGCATAATTGATCATATCAACAACAAAACCAGTAGAAACATATGCAGAAAAAGCTTTTGACAAAATACAACACTCATTCCTATTCTAAATAGTACAGAGTATAGGAATAAATGGAACCTTCCTTAAAATGATCAATGGCGTCTACCTAATACCACCAGCAAGCATTATATGTATTGGGGATAAATTAGATGAATTTCCAATAAGATCAGCTGGGGATACTAGGATGTCCATTATCACCACTCCTATTCAATATGCTAGTGGAAATAGTAGCTCTAGCAGTAAGAGAAGAAAAAGAAACTGAAGGAATTAGAATAGGCAGAGAAGACACTAAGTTAGTACTCTTGGCAGATGATATGATGATATACTTAGAGAATGCTAGAGAATCAAGGAAAAACTACTTGAAATAAGAAATAACTTTAGCAAAGTTGCAGGATGTAAAATAAATCCACATAAATCTTTGTGATTGCTATATATTACACATAAAGCCCAACAGCCAGAGATATTACATTTAAAGAATTACAGAAATTACATTTAAAATTACTGTAGACATTATAAAATATTTGGGAGTCTACCTGCCAAAACCAGCCCAGGAACTATAGGAGCCCAATTAAAAAACACTTTTCACACAAATAAAGTCAGATCTAAATAAATGGAAAAACATCAGTTGCTTGTTTTTGGACTGAGCTAATATAATAAAAATATGAGGAAAACTATCAGCATAATTGATTATATCAACAACAAAACTAGCAGAAATCACATGATTTTCTCAATAGATGGAGAAAAACTTTTGACAAAATACAACACCTTTTCCTCTTGAAAGCATTAGACAGCATAGGAATAAATTGAGTCTTCCTTAAAATCATAAGTAGAATCTACTTAAAATCATCAGCAAGCATTAAATGTAACGGGGGTAAGCTAGATGGATTTCCAATAAGATAGTGGGTGAACTAAGGATGTCCATTATCATCCCTATTACTCAATTTATTTCCGGAAATGTTAGCTTTAACAATAAGGGAAGAAAAAGAAATTGAAGGAATTAGAATAGGCAAGGAAGTAACTACTTGAAATAATAACTTTAGAAAAGTTGCAGGATAAAAAAATGTAAATTTGTAAAAAATATAAACAAAAAAGTTTGACTTTGGTAAGTCTCTTATGATTTCTCTTTCCTGTTTAGAAATGGCCACTGTTGGTGGCTATCTGGTCCCTGACTGGCACCCAGCCACATTTGGTCCACTGAACCCCTCTTTCAGATACCTCTCATCAGAGTTAACCATGGGTCTGGAGCATTCTAGAAGCATTACTACCAGCCACCCATGGCAGATTGACTCACTTGCCATTCACTGAGTGTTTAACACCCTAACTGCTGAGCAATGAGGGGCATGTGCTGTTGTTGAGAAGGAATATTGTTTCTATGTCAACCAGTTTTTCCTTATGGAGGACAACCTTAGTTCCCTAAACGTGCAAGCAGAAGATTTATGGTATAGGGTCACCCTCTCACCTTTCTTTGACTTATTCTGCTGGCTACCTGGAAACCTTAGCAGCATTCTTCACTCTGCCCTCTCTGCTCTGATGATTCTTTACCTTAGGTGCTTTGCCATCTATAATGAAATTCATCTTGTATCTCACCTACTCAATCCAGCTCCCATAAAATCAAAATCGTATTTCAGGCAGATGTGCCCCCTTGGTCTGCACTGTCATTTCAGGCTTTGACCAGAAAGAGAGACTGTCAGAAGATTCATGATTTTCACATTAATTAATATGACATGTTGTAAGGATGATACAATCTAAATTGGTTAGGACTTCCATATTTCCAAGATATTCTGACTTGGAAGACATAGCTATAGACAACATGTTACAACAGAAAGTGATAAATCAAGTAGTCCTGAAATGGTAACAAGTCACAAATTACAGAGCTTATAACTGCAAAGTGAACTGAACCAGAGGCTATTGCACTCCTGTTCTTATCATGCTAACTCTGGTTCTGTACCCCTTGATAATCAGAAGACTCAATAACACTTACGTTTTGAGATAATCAACTTAAACAGGACTCAAGAGCTCCTGTGTTGTCCCTATGATACCTGCACTCATGAGACTGCCATGGGAACCTTTGCAAGACCTATGAATTATTGTGTTGTTATCTGCTCCCTTCCCCCACTTGTAGTATTTTAGGTATATAGGCACTGAATTTGCACAGCAAAAGAAGGCCTTCTTCTAAGGGAGACTTCCATAGGTAAACTTGTCTTCCTCACTCTGAAATTAATTAAACCACTACTCGATTCCTGAAACACATTCATATTGCCCACTAGGTTCTGCTCTGGCTATTCCAAGATTAAAGAGCAGTCCACACTGGACTACATTTCAAATTGTTTTGACATACGTAGTTATTTGAATGACGCCTCCATCACTAGACTGCCATTTTCTTGTGAGCTGGACTTGCTTATTTTTAATTTCCTTTTGGTTCCTTTATTTGTGGGTTGCCTTTCTGTAAATGTAAGCATTTTTCACAGTGTCTATGCTTACTGAATGCTCAGTACTGGGAATCATCAAATTTGTTCTTAAATTTTTAGCTCTATTCAGTAATATAGGAAAAGAGAGGAAATCAGACTCTATTCCAAGGAAATGATTAAGATTATACAGGAGTTTTAGGAACTCTGAATATTCTTTTCCTTCAAATTCTTCTAGTAATATGAACTTTACAAGACCTCAAAAATATTTATTTTATTCATGGTCCCCATTCAATCTTCAACAAGGTGCAGTTTTGGGGGCCCAGAATTAAGCCACTATGTCAAGGTTAGGGTTATGTATCCACAGGTTAATATGGAATCATCCAAGCACTAAGTAGCTGGGGAACATTCTTCTGTCCCTATATCTAGAACCCATTATGATGAAAGTTGAGAGACAAAAACACCATAAAGAGATGAAGGAGTCAATGTTTAATTAGTAATGTATTTATTGGTATTATAAAGGAGTTATGGAGAAGATCAAGAGGTATACACTGTACTAATATCTGGTTCCACATGAGGACTTTAAGGGTGTCTCCTGAATGCCCATCTTCCTTTTCATGCACTGAAAGAAGAAAGAAAGAGGATTAGAGGAAATAAAATGTGCTTGATTTGGGGCCGAAGCCAATGGGAATGACAATGACAAAGTCATACATTACAGAAATAAAAAAAAGCCATAAATTTTGGAGAGAGACCCTAGATAAGTATATGGATAAGTAGTATAAAGGAGAGGGGATTAGTGATGTTTTGCTCTCTCTCTCTCTTTCTCTCTCTCTCTCTCTCTCTCTCTCTCTCTCTCTCTCTCTCTCTCTCTCTCTCTCTCTCTCTCTCTCTCTCTCCCTCCCTCCCTCTCTCTCCCCACTCTGTTTCTTTCCTTCTCTTCCTCCCTTTACCTCTTCTCTCTCTTTCTCTCTATATGTTTATCTCTGTGTCTGTCTCTCATTTCTCTCTCTCTCTCTCTCTCTCTCTCTCTCTCTCTCTCTCTCTCTCCCTGTTTCTATCAGGGAGAATGTGCAGAGATATGCACAGATGAGCAAGTAGTTGGTAGAAAAGGAGTGATGAAGAGTTAGACTAATAGAAAAGGGGAAGGAGCCCTAAAAATTCTTGAGATTGATTTGATGTCACTTGAGAGCCAGTACATATTGAAAAATAGACATTGTTTCACTGAGAAAAATAATTAAATACCTTGAGGGTGGAGAGAGTAGATGACCACCTTACTGGCCACTTGGATGTCCTCCCTGCTGGCCACCTTGCGGGCCTCCCTGCTGGCCACTTCGACGTCCTCCCTGCTGGCCACCTTGAGGTCCTCCCTGCTGTCCACCTAGACGTCCTCCCTGCTGGCCACTTTGACGTCCTTCCTGCTGGCTACCTTGAGGTCCTCCCTGCTGCCCACCTGGATGACCTCCCTGCTGGCCACCTTGAAGTCCTCCCTGCTGTCTATGTAGATGCCCACCCTGCTGGCCACCTTGTAGGCCTCCCTGCTGGCCACCTTGAAGGCCACCCTGCTGGCCACCTTGAGTGCCTCCCCGTTGGCCACTTGGATGGCTTCCTTGCTGGACACCTGGTTGACCTCCTTGCTGACCACCTGGTTGACCTCTTTGCTGTCCATCTGGAAGCCCAGGTTCTTGTTTACCTCCTTGTTGCTGGCCAGGGTTCTGATCATGCTTCTGGGAGTTATTTGGTGCATGAGCAGCTACAGGATCTCCTGATTTTTTTTTGTCTAAGAGGAGAGAGCATAGGTATAGAAAAGTCAGATGAAGGAAAAGACCTGATATGCAGTCCATGCAGACAGAATGGTTGGGGCCATAGGTTAATTGTCCAAAGGATGGAGCTTTTGCATTCTTACGGAAAGTGTTGAATGAGGGTGACCAAGACTTACCTGATGGATGTCTAATATTTATCTAAGAGATCCAGGCTTGTCCCAGGATCAGGGTAAGCCTGGATGGGATTATGCAATGGAGGATCATATAAATGATTGGTAGGGAACAATCCTAGTATCAATGCATATAATGACAGAAACAGAAGACAATGCCAATGACAGCTTGCTATATCAAAAGCATGAGTTACCACTCTCTATATGTATTGGTCACTCATGTTTCTGAAATGTGAATCCCTTCATTTGAAGATGCCCACAGGTGTTTATGTATTCATACTTCTTACATATTTCTTTTAAACTTTCATTCTTCTAATTAGTTTAAATGAAGGAAAGTAAATTAAATCTTCAGGAGACAGTGAAAGCATTTACATCTTTTTCATTTTTTTTCACCTACATTATGAACTGTGTTGATCAGTCAGTATTTATTAAGTGCCTAAAATATGCTAGGTGCTATGACTAACTGGAAGGAGATAAAATATATCACTGGAGCCTTTTGGCATTTGGTTCAAAAAAGATTCTGACTCATGAAATTCCTAAAACTTGGAGTGATTAAATATGTTCTAGAGTGAGAGGGGTCTTACAGGCTATGGTAGGGAAGAAAGGAGTGTGATAAGGAGGGAATGAAGGGAAGAGAAGTATCATTTGGATTTAAATGTTTGTAGCCTGCTTCCTAAAAAATATGTTATGGTCGTAAGTTGAACTATTAGTGACCTCTTAATTCTAGCTATCTAAGAGGGTGAAAGGGAACAAAGTAAGGTTACTAGTATTATTTGAGGCCAGGGAAAAGTTTTTATCTTAAAAAAAAGGTGGGGGAAGATTTCACATAAATTGCCTCATCTCTTTGCATGGAACACATTTAAAAGGGCTTCTTCTCTGAATGACAGACACCTTAATAGTAAGGGGAGGCTCAAGCACAATGCTCCAGCCCATCCCTCTCCAGTCTATATTGTGAAAGTCCTTGGAAGGTGTTCTTTTATGATGCACATAGAGACAATATCAATGCAAAAGTCATACTGAAGTCCAGCTGCATGTTAGAGTATTTCCTACCCAGCAGTTTTGCTGGGATTCTGTACAGAGACTTGTTCTGTAGGAGGAAATATAAAATAACAATCAATGATGAACTTTTCTGTGTTTTAACATTACTCCACAAGTTTTGGTTCTTTTTATCTCACTCTCTGCCAAAACGTCTATAAACCTGGATAAGGCTTTCTTGGGTTTTATGCCTTCATTTCCAAAGTGAAGGAAATAATCTCCTTTCCACATTGTTAGGATTTCCAGGGAGCTAAATATTCTTGTGCTAAAAAGACATTTTGTCTATCAGAATTTTTTTTGCATAAGATTTGAAACCATACAATTTACAACTGGAGGGTTCCCTGAAGATCATGTATTGGAAATCTTTCATTTTCTAATTACAAAACTGGAGGAATTCAGGCAACATGGTCTAAACTTTAATAAGCAGTTGCCCATTTTTCGGGCACTGTAAGTTACCCATGGTCACACTGGCAAAAGAAGAATTTTAATCTAGGTCTTTTGACTTGAAAGACTTCTTTCACCCCAGCATGTTGTGTTTCCTTGGAGAACTAGTCTTAGAGTCAAGGAATTGGGGTACAAGTCATAGCTTTCAAACTCCTTCCCAGCTATGCCAGGGGGAAAGTAATTTAACATCTCTGACCCTGAGTGTTGGGGATGTGAATCTCACTGAGAGGCAGAATGGCACAGTTTATTTCTATTCAGTCTGAGAGTCAAAAATCCTGGGTTCAGATTTTTCCTCTGACAGCTATTGACCTTAGGAAAATTTACAAATTGCTTATTGCCTCAATACTCCATGAAACTCTCTAAGACAATAACTTACTGGACAGGAGCAGATTGATTGGCATTTGGGTGGAGTTGCAGATTTATTTCACAATGAACTGTGGTTTCATACCTTGATCACAGCTATCTCTGAGACAGATACAACACTGATGTGACAAGTGTCCTGAGATCCCATATTGTAGACATTAATACAATGCCCCACTTAGTCTAACTCTGTATGTTGTAAACACTTCTGATAAAAAATAATAAAAATTCATTCTAACACCTAATTTTGTAGTGCAGGATGCCCAATATTGGCATATTTGAAAATGTTTAGACGGGTTATGAGTATGAGGATATCTTTTTAATCAGAAAAAAATCTTTGTTTTGTCATCTCTATTTAGAATGTCACCTCCATGAAGGCAGAACCTACTTCACTGTAAATTTACTTCATGGCTTTTGATTTGAATCCCCAGTAATCGGTGCTTATTGAGTGATTGATTATGGATATTATGAAGATGTATCTTTCTCCAGACCCTGGAATGAAGGACTCTATGGCTGAAGAGGAATTCACAACTGTCTGTCTAAGTATCCCCAACTCAGAGAGATCACCCTTACCTTTCAAGAATTAAATAAACATATTGACTTGGACGAAGGAATCCATGCAATACAGGATAGAATTAAACTGAATGCCTATACATTGTCAAAATCTTCATGGGAAATGATAAATTCAATTGTCTATATGTTGCTGAATACAGAGAAATTACTTGTTCCATTGGTGTAAATATTTCATTACAGACAGAAAATTTTAAAATGCTTATACATATTTTTGGCCAGATAATTCAATTCAATTCATTAAGATTATATGAAATGATTATTATATAGAACTTACTTTGTTAGGTGCTGGATGTAAAAAGAAAGAAGAAAGAGCACCTGATGTTAAGGAATTTATATTCCATTAGGAAATACAATATAAAAATAGAAAATTAAATGATAAAACATAAACAATTGATATTTTCTAACTTGAAAGGAAGATCTGAAAGGAGAGTAGGGCAAGATATCAAGTTAGATTTCCTATAGGAGATGGATGGCAGAAGACAGAAATTTACCAGAAGATAAGAATGTGAGGGGTAAAGAGGAGTAGGAAATGTATTGTAGGTGGGAGGAACAGCTGGATAAAAGGCAAAAGATGGAATATTCAGCAAGAGGAACAGAAAGGAGCATAGGTGACTGAAGTAAATAATAAATAAGGTTGAACAAGTAAGTTAGCTTTACTTTCAAATCTAGTGTGGAAAACAGATTTGAAGAGTCATCGGAATATGGAAAACAAGAATACCATCTCCTATTTATATAACACTGGGAATACAACAGTACCTAAATTACTGAGGAAGCCTAATTACAAATGATCTCACTTGAATTATACCCTGTCTACCACCCCAAACAACATCCCAAAAGGATCATAGATTCTCTATGTCCCCCACTTACCTTTCGCTATGGATCGAGCTGAGCTAAGGCCCAACAGGGCAACTGAGAGAAGGAGCAGTAGCCACTTGGTAGCAGCCATGGTGTCGATGTTACCTCTACTGCATGGACTAAGGTCAACTGCTCTTATAAGAACCTCAGAAAACAATATCCCTTTTGAAATGTCCCATTAAGTCCTTTATCTAAAGGTATTGTTCATGTTCACATAACTCCCATGCCTAAGTTTTTGTTAGATTGTGTTTGAAGGCTGGAAAAGTTCCTGCCTCAAATGTACTGCCAAATATAAATTTCCCAAAACCTTTGAAGCCATCTTGCCCAGAAACCTCAAATATAATGTTTTGATTATAATAATGGGTAGTCTTTCATCCCATGATTTCCTTCCCATGTGGAAACCTGTATTCTTTGAGTGCATTTTGTGATCCTGTGCTGCAAAACGCATTTAAACGTCATTGACTTTGATCCTTTCACTAGCTTTCTTGAGGTGCAGGGCATGAACCAGTGAAGTCAATATACAGTGGAAGGATGAATTAAACAGAAATGAAATCATGATTAGTAATAATTGTACATGCAAACTCCTGCTCTATCCTCTCCTACTAGAAGCTACATAGACATCAGCAGCTGTACTATTTGGTCACCTGAGGATACCAGGTCTTAGGGGACCAAGCTGCCATACTTCTCTCTGTCATTCCTTCTTCTCAAGTTCCTTAAATATTTCCAAAAACTTAACTAAATGTTTGATGTTCAGAACATATTTTTCCCCAATTTAATCTATCCCTCCATCTTTTTTCCAAAAATTCTGCTCACCAAATCCTTCTAATATTGAATTACTACTGTAGGTGAAGAGGCTTTCCTTCTGTTATTTCTTTTTGATGTCCCATTGCCAATTTTCTCAGCCCATTCCCTTCCCAGATTTATTAGCTCATAGGAACTAATTCATAGACTTAGAGTGGGAATGTATTTTAGAGGCTGTAAAGTCCAATCCCCTCATTTCCTAGATAAAGAAAACGAAGCTGAGTAGGTGAGCTGATATGTCCATGGTTATAATGTAGGTAGCAGAACCAGGGTGCCAGTGCTTACTTATAAGTTTCTCTATTGAGGGAGAAATAATTCATCATTTAGTACCCTGGAATGAGAGTAGTCATTACAGTTAAGAATAACTGAGAATTTTATTAACATTATCAGTCATCATGAATATTGTCTTCCTAGTTCAGCTTGTTTCACTCTACATTAGTCCACAAATTTTTTGCTCCATTTCTCTGTCTTTATCTTGGTCTTGATTTCTGTTAATTAAATAAATAATTTACCATACTTATATGATCATAATTTATTTAACCCTTCCTCTCATAGATGGGCATTTATGTCATTTCAGGTGTTGTTTTTCTACAATGAAACTGAGTTGTAAATAGCTTCTACTCTTCCTTCTGACTTCCATCTTCTTGCCCTATATGCCAAGTAGTGAAATTGAGAAATAGGATATAAACCAGTTATCAACTACTCTTTGTTAATTCTAAATTATTTTGTAAAATTGTGGTCCTATTCACAGCTTAACTGAAACTGGATAAATACATCTATCTTCCCATTGTTGTTCAGTCCTTTCAGATCTGTCTGACTTTTTGTGATCCCATTTGGCTCTTTCTTGGGAGAGATACTGGAGGAGTATGCCACTTCCTTCACCAGATCGTTATACTGATATGGAACTGAAGCAACCAGGGTTAAGTGACTTGCCCAGGGTAATGAAGATAGTAGGTATCCGAGGCCAGAATTGAAATCATGAAGATGATTCTTTCTGATTCAATGCCCCAGCACTCTACACACTACACCACTTTGCTGCCTATTATCCATCACAAATAAACTGTATCCTTCTTTAATAAAATATTTTCATTTGAGAATAACAGGTCTAAACTTAAAAATTGTTCACATTTACAATGATGTTATAATTAATGATTTGAAAAAATCTTTAAAATGGTTGTGGATGGTTTGGAATTCTTTGGGAAAAATATTCAGTTTCATATTGTAGGAAACTTGGTCATAGTTTATTTTTACTGAAGTAATATTTTTTGTTTTCTTCCTTTTGATTCTCTGTTACAAAGGATGCCCTATTGGGCCAGGGAATGGTGATATTTATTTGGAAATTAGATTGCACTCAAACAAAAGATATAAACATATTTAAAAACAATTCATATTCTCCTTTGTAACTTATTTATTGTGGAATACTTGTGGTCATCTATTTGTCTTAGTCTTAAATATGACTTGGATATCAGATTATCCAAGATGAATGTACATATATATACATACATATATGTACATATACATAATTTTTTTCTTGATGCACTGTTTGTCACCTTATTTGAGTTGCATTTACATTATTCATATAAAATGTTTTACAATATATATACCAAATATTTCAATAGTCGTCATAACTGGAAAGTCTAAACCTTTGTTTTCTTCCTTCTTTCTTTCACTCTTTTTTTGCATTCTTTCTTTCTTTCATTCTTTGTTTATTCCTTTCTCTCTTCCTCTTTTTCTTTCTTTCTTTCTTTCTTTCTTTCTTTCTTTCTTTCTTTCTTTCTTTCTTCCTTCCTTCCTTCCTTTTTTTCTTTCTTTCTTTCTTCCCTTCTTTCTTTCTTCCCTTCTTTCTTTTTCTTTCTTTCTTTCTTCCTTCCTTCCTTCCTTTCTTTCTTTCTTCCTTCCTTTCTTTCTTTCTTTCTTTCTTTCTTTCTTTCTTTCTTTCTTTCTTTCTCTTTCTTCCTTTCCTTCTTTCTTCCTTTCTTTCTTCCTTCCTTCCCTCTTCCCTTCCTTTATTTCTTCCTCTCTCCCTTCTTTTGTTTCTTTCCTTCCTTCTTCCTTATTTCCACCTTTATATTTTCTTTCCTCCCCCTCTTTTTTCTTTTCTTCTTTCCAGCCTTCCTTCCTTCTTATGTTACCTGCCTTCGTAACTTTTTCCATTTAGGTTACACATTGATTTGGTCCTTATTGCCATACTTGATGATATATGTGCTTTTAATACTTATTTCTACCTAACTCTCCACCATTTTGTGCCATTCTTGTCACTGAGTAAACAGTACATCCCCTGATATTTATGTTCTTACACATATAGAATGAGGAACTGTTGGCTTATTTGCTCTGTTTCATTTATCAGTTTGTAAATATTTTAATCAATCCCAAGGCATTCTGATAATGTTTACTTCCTAATATTGCTTGAAATCTTATTCTGGATTAACTTCATTCCGGCTTTTTTGTTTCTTTGTGATTCATTATCTTTTGTTTCTCTGAACAAATGTTTTATCTTAGCTATTTCTAACAAGTAACCGCTTAGTTGTTCAATTTTAATGTCAATGAATGTATAAGTTAATTTGAATGCTAAAGTCATTTTTTATCAAATTGAAATGCCCTGATATGGAATAAAAAATGGCTTTTTTCCTACATTTATATCTGTAAATAATTTTTCTATTGGTAGATTTATAAAACTTATATATGGGTTTGTAGGTTAGCTTCAAAATATATTCCATATTTTATAGATATATTGAACTGACTTTACTTTTCTATAATTTCCCCCTATTTTTATTTCTGTATAAAAATGTTTAATTTATTTACTTATTTTATATCCTTTTTCTTTCCTAAAACTACAAAAGTTGCCACTTTCTCTGACAATTTTCTGGAGTTCCTAGGTAAGACATTGTGTCTTCTACACATTGTGATTTTTATTAAAATCATTTCCTTTTGATATTACAAAATTTACTTCTCCCAGTATCAATTTCCTTCTCTGAGAACCCTTCCATATAATAAATAATGTTTTTAAAGAAAAATTCATGAAAGAAGAAGAGGGGGAAAAGATTGAACCTGATCAAAATATTGAAATAGGGTGAAAATATAAGGAATATACCTCATTCATGGATCTTCCACCTCTAACAGAAGTGGGCTGAGGATATCATCTAATATATCTTCCATGGACTATATTATTTTAAAAAACTTCATAGTATTGAAGTGGAACCAAGATGCTGAAGAGAAGCCAGGAAGTTGCCTGAAGTCTTCTCAGTTTACGTCTGAAAATAACATTCAATCAAGCTTCTAAATGAATTCTGGAGCATGAAAACCCACAAAAGATGGAATGAAACAATTTTCTAGCCTGAGAAAACAGAGAAGGAATTCAGGAAATGTCTGTCTCACTTGTGTGGTGGGGAATGCAGCCAGGCACAGGTATTGTCTGGGTAAGCCGATGTCACGCTCTTACCCACAGCACAGTTCAGCAACTGAAACGCATGGTCCTGGCTGCACAGGTCAGTGGCTCAGCAGTGCAGCTTAGGCCTCTAGGCCCAGTGTAGGAGGCAAACTGCCAGGCCCAGAACTCAGTGCACAAGAGGAACCACAGAAATGTGAGTGAGCAACCAGCCCTGGAGGCCGATGGAGCAGAAATCCATTGACCAAGTACCTAGACCTTAGCACAAGAAGATTAGAACAGTAAAGGGTAAAAGCTCAAGTTGAAAAATCAAGGAATTGCCTAAAAAAAGAAGAAAAAAAGATGAATGAACCTGATTCCTTTAAAACTATGACAGAGACAGAGAAGATCAAAATACAAACTCAGAAGTGTACAACAGTGTCAAAACATGCACATGAAAACACTCAAACAGAAAGATTTGTCTCAAGCCCAAAATTTCCTCTTCTACAAGGTCTAAAAGGAATTTAAAAATGAAATTAGAGAAATACAAGAACAATTAGAGAAAGAACTGAGAGTTAAGCAAAAGAATCACAAAAAATACATCGGTAGCTTCGAAAAAGAAATACAAAAAATGACTGAAGAAAATGACTCCTTGAAAAGCAGAACTGGAAAAATGGAAAAGGAAGTTCAAAAGATAAATGAAGAAAACAATTCTTTAAAAACTAAAATTGGGCAAGGGGAAGCTAATGACTCTATGAGACATCTAGAATCAATCAGATAAAATTAAAAAAGAAGAAAAATCAGAAGAAAATGCAAAATAACTCATTGGAATAACAACTGACCTGGAAAATAGATTCAGGAAAGATTTTTTTTTAAGAATTATTGGACTACCTGAAAACCATGATCAGAAAAAGAGCCTAGACAGCATCTCTCAAGAAATTATCGAGGAGAACTGCTTTGTTATCCTAGAAATAGAGGGTAAAATAGTCACTGAAGGATTCCACTGATCACCGCCTAAAAGAGTTCCTAAAATGAAAACTCAACAGCATATCATTGCCAAATGCCAAATCAGTCTATTCAAGGAGAGAATACTACAAGTAGAAAGAAAGAATTTCAATATCAAGGAGCTACACACAAGATTACACACCACATAGCATTTCCTATGTTAAAGGATCAGAAGGCTTGGAATATGATATTCTTGAAAGCAAGGGAGCTTGGATAACCAGCAAGAATTAATTACCCAGAAGAAAGGTGATAGAGGAGATGGAACTAAGATGGCAGAGGGAAAACAGGGACCTTCCTGAACTCTCTCAAATTATTTCAGCTATCTCTTGAGAAGTGAATCTGAACAGATTTGAGAGAGGTAGAATCCACTAAAAGAGAGAGCATGTCGTATTTCCAAGATAGAAGAGTCCAGCAAGAGCTGGATCTGGTGTGCTGGGCCAGGAGAGCACTGGACATGTGGAACCACCCTGGACCATACCAAGGCACCATGCTGGAACCGTAGCAGGCCCAGCCCACTAGCTGCAGTGGTAATCCCCAGTCTTCCTGGCACAGGATGGGAGTGTGTCATAGTTAGGAGAGAAAGAAGCACTGAGCCTGTGGCAGCAGCAGGAGCTACTCTTTGGGCTATCAGCCCACAGTCTAAAAGATTTAAATTCACCTTCTTGAATTTCCAGGAGCCATGTTGATTGAGTAAGTGCTCTTATTATGCCTCACTTGCTGCCTTTGAATAACCCAGAGAATACTTCCTGAGGAAAAAACCCTGGAATAGAGGAGCCAGAAGTGGGAATTCAAAAGTCTTTTAGCTTGGGATCTAGAGAGATGGATTCCTCTTGTGGTGGCAGAAGGAGACCAGTGCAGGAAGGGAGGTATTGCAGCAAGCCCCACCTCAGCAGACCAGCAGGAGTTCCTGAGCCCCAGCTGAATGGAGGAGGCCAGAGCCATCACCAGGGCCCCAGGCACACTTTTTCACAACCTGGGGAATTGGCAGACACCAGCACAGACCTACAAAAGAGATCACCTGTGCTATGTAGTGCAGATCTAGGGGAAGAGGAGGCTTCCAGCAGCCAGACCACCCCATAACCCACTAATCACGCTACGACCCCCACGGAAACTCAGAAAGATTTCACGAGACCTCAATCCTTGGTACACACCAGCCAGATTCAACTCAGCACAACGTCATCTGCATCAGTACATAGCTTCTAGCTGACCAAACCAAAGGCCAAAGCACACAAAGCCAGTAACCAGGCCCCTATCTCCCAACACAAAAAGTTTGGGATAGAGCCCCCAGGGCCTCGAAAGCAGAAATCCACTTAAAAATCCAGGAAAAAGGGAACTACCATGAAGAAGCAAGCTAGAAAATTTTAAAAAATGACCATTGAATCATATTATGGGTAAAGAAAATATTGAAATACAAACTCAGAAGAGTACAGGTACCTGAAACCTCAAAAGGGAACATGAGCTAGTCTCAAGCCCCAAAGGCATTTCTGACAAAAGGATTTTGAATGCAAAATTAAACAGGTAATAGAAAAACTACAGAATCTGACAGGAGAAAATGAATCCTTCAAAAGTAAAATTGGCCAAAGGGAAAGAGAGATGCAGAAGTTATTTAAAGAAAATAATTCGTTAAAAAATAGCATTGGGGAAGTTGAAGGTAATGACTCTATGAAGCATCAATATTCAATCAAACAAAATCTAAAGAAAGAAAAGATAGAAGAAAACATAAAATATCTCACAGAAAAAACAAAGCACCTAGAAAATAGATCCAAGACACATAATCTGAGAAGTATTAGTCTCCCTGGAAGCCATGATGAAAAAAAAGAACCTCAACAGTATCTTCCAAGAAATCATCAAGGAAAATCACCCCAAGGTCCTAGGACCACAGAGTGAGATGGTCATCAAAGAATCCACCAATTTCCCAGGAAAGAGATCCAAAATTGAAAACCTCAAGGAATATTGTAGCCATATTTCAGAATTATCAAGTCAAGAAGAAAATACTGCAAGCAGCCAAAAAGAAAAAAAAGTCAGACTTCATGGAACTACAGTCAAGATAACACAGAACCATAACGCTTCTACATTAAAATATAGGAGGTACTGGAATATGATATTCCAACAAGAAAATGAGCTTGGACTACAACCAAGAATCAACTATCCAACAAAACTGAGCATAATCTTTCAGGCAAGGAGAAGGACAGTCAATGAAATAAGAGAATTCCAGACATTCCAGATTAAAAGGCCAGAGCTCAGTAGAGAATTTGATCTTTGAATACAACACTCAAGAGAGGTGTAAAAAGGTAAACCGGGAAAAACTTTAAAGGAAAAAAAAAAACTTTTTTATTCAAAAAGGGCAAACTGTTTACATCCCTATATGGGAGTACAATATTTGCTAATTTTGAGAATGATATAGTTAGTACAAGATGTAAAAAGGATATATATATATATATATATATATATACATATGTATATATGTATATACAAACATACAGATGCATATACATATACATACATATGCATGTACATATATATATATTTAATAAAGGACCATGTAATAAGACTTCTTAGTCTTATAGACTAAGAAGTAATTGGAAACTAAATAATCTATTCCTAAAGAATGAGTGTGTCAAAGAACAAATCATAGAAAGTATCAATAACTTCATTCAAGAGAATGACAATAATGAGACAATATATGGGATGGTGAAAAAGTAGTTCTTATGGGAAGTTGTGTTTCTGAATGCTTAAATGAATAAAATAGAGAAAAAAAGAGATCAATAAATTCGGCATGCAACTGAAAAAGCTAGAAAAAGAACAAATTGAAAATCCCCAATCAAATACCAAATTAGAAATACTGAAAACCAAAGGAGAGATTAATAAAACTGAAATCATGAAAAAATATTAAGCTAATAAATAAAACTAACAGCTGGTTTTATGAAAAAAATACAATAGATAAACCTTTCATCAATTTCATTTTAAAAGAAAACAGAATTAACAATATCAAAAGTGAAAACAGGGAATTCATCTCCAATGAAGAGGAAATTAAAACAATAATTAAGAATTATTTTGCCCAATTGTATGCCCATAATTTGACAATCTTAGGGAAATGGATAAATATTTACAAAAAAAATATAAATTGCCAGACTAACAGAAGAGGAAGTAAAATAATTAATAACTCCATCTGAGAAAAAGAAATCAAAAAGGCAATCAACGAATTACCTAGGAAAAATCTCCAAGGCAAGATGGATTTAAAGTATTTTTTTTAACAAACATTTAAAGAGCAATTAATTTCAATACATTACAGACTATCTAGGAAAACAGGTGAAGAGGGAATCTTACCAAATTCTTTTTGACACAAATATGGTACTGATAACTAAACTAGGAAGAGTCAAAACAGAGAAAGAAAATCATAGACCAATTTCCCTAATGAAGATAGATGCAAAAATTTTAAATAAAATATTACCAGAAAGATTATAGCAACTTATCTTGAGAATAATACGCTATGTCCAGGTAGGATTTATTCCGAGAATGCAAAGTTGGTTCAATATTAGGAAAGCTAACAGCATAATTGATCACATCAACAACAAAGCTAGTAGAAACATATGCAGAAAAAGCTTTTGACAAAATACAACACTCATTCCTATTATAAACACTATAGAGCATAGGAATAAATGGAATCTTCCTCAAAATGATAAATGGCATCTACCTAATACCACCAGCAAGCATTACATGCATTGGGGATAAACTACCTGCATTTCCAATAAGATCATGTTGTGAAATTAGGATGCCCATTATCAACATTGCTATTTAATATGCTAGTGGAAATGTTAGCTTTATCAATAAGAGAAGAAGAAAAAACTGAAGGAATTAGAATAGGCAGAGAAGACGCTAAGTCAGCACTCTTGGCAGATGACATGATGATATAATTAGAGAATGCTAGAGAATCAAATAAAAACTACTTGAAATAATTAATAACTTTAGCAAAGTTGCAGGACGCAAAAATAAATCCACATAAATCTTTGTGAGTGGTATATATTAGTAATGAAGCCCAACAGCCAGAGATAGAAAGAGAAATTCCATTATATAGCCATCATAAAATATTTGAGAGTCTACCTGCCAAAAACAACCCAGGAAGTATACAAATCCAATTAAAAACACTTTTCACACAAATAAAGTCAGATCCAAATAAATGGAAAAACACAGTTGCTCGTGATTGGGCCGAAATAACATAATAAAAATATGAGGAAAACTATGATCATAATTGATGACATCAACAACAAAACTAGCAGAAAACATATGCTTATCAAAATAGATGGAGAAAAATCTTTTGACAAAATACAACCCCCTTTCCTATTAAAAGCACTAGAAAGCATAGGAATAAATGAAATCTTCCTTAAAATCATAAGTAGAATCTACCTAAAATCATCAGCAAGCATTAAATGTAATGGGGATAAGCTAGATGCATTTCCCATAAGACTGGGGGTGAACTAAAGATGTCCATTATCACCCCTATTATTCAATTTGTCACTAGAAGTGTTACCTTTAACGATAAGGGAAGAAAAAGTAATTGAAGGAATTAGTATAGGCAAAGAAGAAAATACTTGAAATAATGAAAAATAACTTTAGCATATTTGCAGGATAAAAATAAACTATATCTAAAGTTGGTGTAAACACTATAAAATATCTGGGAGTCTACTTGCGAAAACAAACCCAGGACCTATATATATGAACACTATTACAAAACACTTTTCACACAAATAAAGTCAGATTTAAATAAATGGAAAAACATCCATTGTTTATGAGTAGGCTGAGCTAATCTAATAAAAGTCACAATTTTACCTAAAATAATTTACTTTTCCAGTGCCATAACAATCAAACCATGAAAATATTATTTTTTCAGAGCTGGATAAAATACTAACAAAATTCATCTTGAAGAACAAATGTCCATAATATCAAGAGAATTAATGAAAAGAAATGCTAGGGAAGGTGGCCTAGCCATACTAGATCTTAAACTGTATTATATAGCAGCAGTCATTAAAACTACTTCGTATTGGCTAAGAAGCAGAGTGGTAGATTAATGGAATAGGTTAGGTACACAGTAGTCAATGAATATAGTAAACTACTCTTTGATAAACCTAAAAACTCCTTCTGGGATAAGAACTCACCATCTGAGAAAAACTACTGGGAAAAATTGAAAGTGGTATGGTATAAACTGGGCATACACCCATATCTAACACCATATACCAAAATAAAGTCAAAATGGTATCACAATTTAGATGTAAAGGCTGATACTATAAACAATCTGGGAGAGCAAGGAATAGTTTGCCTGTCAGATTTACAGAGAGGGGAAGAACTTACCACCAAATAAGCTATTGAGAGTTGTTATGAAAAGCAAAATAGATTATTTTGATTACATTAAATTGAAAAGTTTTTGTACAAACAAAGCCAGTGCAACCAAGATTAAGATGGAAGCAGAAAATGTGGAAAGAATTTTTACAACCATTGTCTCTGATGAAGGCCTCATATCTAAAATACACATAATATTGAGTTAAGTTTATATAAATACAAGTCATTACCCAATGGATAAATGATCAAAGGTATGAACAAGCAGTTTTCAGAGGAAGAAATTAAAAACATCTGTAGTCATATGAAAATATACTCTAAATCACTATTGATTAGAAAATGCACATGAAAATAATTCTTAGGTGCCACATGGTTGGCTAACGTGACAAAACAGGAAAATTATGAATAGTGGAGAGGATGTGGGAAAATTGGAACACTAATACATTATTGGTGGAATTGTGAATTAATCCAAACTTTTTTTCTTTTATAGCCAAAAGGGCTATAAAAATATGCATACCCTTTGACCCAGTAATACAAAAGAAAGCATACAAGTGAGAAAAGGACCCAGATGTTCAAAAATATTTATAGCAGGTCTTTTTTTGGAGGCAAAGCATTGGAAATGGAATAGCTAAAAATAGCTGTTTGTGGTATATGAATATAATGGAATACTATTGAACTCTAAGAAATTAGGAGCAGATGGATTCATAATGACCTGGAAAGACTTATATGATCTGATGGTGCGTGAGGGGAGCAAGAGCAGGAGAACATTATATATGAATACAGACATGTGGTACCTCTGATGATTAACTTTGATAGACTTGACTCTCCTCAGCAGTGCATGTTTCTAAGGCAACTCCAAAAAACACATGCTAGAAAATGTGATTCACATACAGAGAAAGAATTACATCATCTGAAGTAAACTTTTTGCTCTCTTTCTTGTTATTTTTCGGGTTTGTTTGTTTTCTCTTTGTAGTGGTTCGTTCCACTGGTTATAGTTCTTCTTTACATCTTGACTATTGTGAAAATATGCTTAGTGTTGGATTGAATGCTGTCTTGTATGAGGAGGGGTGAGAAGAGGGAAGGAGAGAAAATTTGAAACTCAAAAACTTGAGGAAGTATATGATGGAAACCAAAACTAAAAACAAGTAATTAGTTAATTATTTTTTTAAAAGGAAAAAAAAATGAAGGCCTAGGACAGGACCCTAAGGAATACTTAGAGGATGTGACTAAGATGAAGATTCAGCAAGTGAGACTGAGAAGGAATGATCTGATAGGTAAGAAGGGAACCAAGAGGGAGTGGTGATTTGAAATCTAAAGAGAAGAAAATATTAAAGAGACATGGATTATGAACAGTGTCAAAAGCTGCAGAAAGATGAAGGAAAATGAGGATTGGGAAAAGGCCATGGACTTGGCAAGTAAGAGATCATTGATAACTTGGAAGAGAGCTATGGAATTCTTTTTCATATTTTTATTATTTAATATTTTTAGTATCAACATTGATTTCCACAAGATTTTGAGCTATAATTTTTCTCCCCATTTCTACCTTCCCCCCGCACTCCAAGATAGCATATATTCAGATTGCCCCATTCCCTGGTCTGCTCTCCTTTCAGTCATCCCACTCCCCCCGCATCCCTTTTCCCCTTTCTTTCTTATAGGGCAAGATGGATTTCTTTTTATTTTTAGTAATTAAGTTTTTTTTTATTTTAATAAATAATCATTAGGAAGGTCAGACAAATGACAAAAAATACATAAAAGGCAGTGATTGTGAACTTAGCATAAATGCCGTTAGAAGCTAGCACAGATTACAGACTAAAAAACAGGGGACTTCCAAGAGCTATCATAGTGGATTAAGCAGTAGATCTGTGTTAACTCTACCATATTCAACTCCAAATAACCATAAAATAGAATCCCAAAACAAATCCTGGAACAGCAGAAACGGCGAAGATGGGGTTAAACAATCATTTAGTCCAAGAAATTTGGAAGTTCAGCAATAAAGGTCTCTCTCGCTTGGGTAAAAGGGAAATGCAGTTTAGGACAGGAAACATCCCAGCAAACCAGCAGCAAGCCCCATCTCAGCAAACCAGTAGGAGATCCAGAGACATAGGGTGGTGGAGCAGACAATCACCAATACCAGGACCTAATACATGTCTCAGCATAGCCAGAAGAATGGGCAAACTTGAACTCTGAGGATTGCCATATGTTTCAGCATAGCCCAGGGCAAACAGGTGACTTTCATTCATCAGATGTCCATTTGCTTCATCATAGAACCTTTTCATGCTTCTCTTGATTCTTGTGTTTGAAAGTCAAATTTTCTATTCAGCTCTGGTCTTTTCACTGAGAAAGCTTGGAAGTCCTCTATTTTATTGAAAATCCATATTTTACCTTGGAGCATGATACTCAGTTTTTCTGGATATGTGATTCTTGGTTTTAATCCTAGCTCCATTGACCTCCGGAATATCATATCCCAAGCCTTTGGATCCCTTAATGTAGAAGCTTCTAGATCTTGGGTTATCCTGATTGTGTTTCCACAGTACTCAAATTGTTTCTTTCTGGCTGCTTGCAGTATTTTCTCCTTGATCTGGGAGATCTGGAATTTGGCAACAATAATCCTAGGAGTTTTCTTTTTGGGATCTATTTGAGGAGGTGATCTGTGGATTCTTTCAATTTCTACTTTACCCTCTAGCTCTAGAATATCAGGGCAGTTCTCTTTGATAATTACTTGAAAGATGATGTTTAGGCTCTTTTTTGATCATGGCTTTCAGGTATTCCAAAAATTTTTAAATTGTCTCTCCTGGATCTATTTTCTAGGTCAGTGGTTTTTCCAATGAGATATTTCACATTGTCTTCCACTTTTTCATTCCTTTGGTTTTGTTTTATCATACCTTGATTTCTTATAAAGTCACTAGCTTCCACTTGCTCCAATCTAATTTTTAAGGTGATATTTTATTCAGTGGTCATTTGGATATCCTTTTCCTTTTGTCTAATTCTGCCTTTCAAGGCATTCTTCTCTTCATTGGCTTTTTGGAGCTCTTTTGCCATTTGAGTTAGTTTATTTTTAATGTGTTGTTTTCTTCAGTATTTTTTTCCATATTTTTTGGGGTCTCCTTTAGCAAGTCATTGACTTGCTTTTCATGGTTTTCTCTCGTCATTCTCATTTCTCTTCCCAATTTTTCTTCTACTTCTCTAACTTGTTTTTGCAAATCCTTTTTGAGATTTGCCATGGCCTGAGACCAGTTCATGATTTTCTTGGAGGCTTTTGATGTAGGCCCTTTGACTTTGTTGACTTCTTCTGGTTGTATGTTTTGGTCTTCTTTGTCACCAAAGAAAGATTCCACAGTCTGAGACTGAATCTGAGTTCGTTTTTGCTGCTTGGCCATGTTCCCAGCAACCTTACTTGACTTGAGTTTCTTGTCAGATTATGAGTCCTTGCAGGGTAAAGAGTACTTTGTTCCAAGCTTGAGGGGATGCGTTGTCATTTTCAGAGCTATTTCTATACAGCCAGCTCTGTCACACCAGCACTCCTCCTTCTTCAAGAACCGTCAACCCGGATTGGACCCAGATCTTCAGCAGGCTCTGCACTCCTGCTCTGATCTGCCACTTATTTTTTCCCACCAGGTGGGCCTGGGGCTGGAAGCAACTGCAGCTGTAGTTGTGTAGCTGCCTCACCTCAGCTGCCCCTGGGGACAGGTGGCTGAACCGTGAACTAGTATCACTCTGTCCCTGCAGCTTTTCCCACTAACCTTCTCTGTTGTCTTTGGTGTTTGTGGGTTGAGAAGTCTGGTAACTGCCACAGCTCATCGATTCAGCATGCTAGGGCACACTCCACCTGGCTCTCGATCTGGGGTCTGGTTGGTCCTGCTGCCACCCACGCTGGAACTCTGGTTCTGTAACCCTGGATAATCAGAAAACTCAGTGGCACTTAAATTTTGAGACAATCAACTTAAAAACTGTTCCCATAGGACTCAAGAGCTCCTGCATTGTCGCCATGATATCTGTGCTCATGGGCCTGCCATAGGGACCTTTGTGTTGTTATCCTCCCCCCATAATTTTTTGTAAGTATATAGGAGCTGAAGTTGCACAGCAAAAGAAGGCCCTCTTCTAAGGGATGCTTCCAGAGGTAAACTTGTCTTCCTCACTCTGAAATTAATTAAACCACTAATTGATTCATGAAACACATTACTATTGCCTTCTAGGTTCTGCTCTGGCTATTCCCAGATTAAAGACCAGTCCACCCTGGAACACATTTCAAATTTTTTTGACATAGGTAGTTATTTGAATGATGACTCCACCACTAGACTGACATTTTCTTGAGAGCTGAGTTTACTTATTTTTAGTTTTCTTTTGGTTCCTTTATTTGTGTGTTGCCTTTCTGTACGTGTAAGTGTTTTCCACAGTGTCTGGCACATAGGTGCTTACTGAATGTTCAGTACTGGGAATCATCAAATTTGTTCTTAGATTTTTAGCTCTGTTCAGTAATACGGGAAAAGAGTAGAAATCAGACTTTATTCCATGGAAATTATTAAGATTATACAGGAGTTTCAGGAACTCTGATCATTCTTTTACTTTAAATCCTTCCAGTAACGTGAACTTTACAGGAGCTCAAAAATACTTATTTTGTGCATGGTCCCCATTCAATCTTCAACAAGGTAGTAGAGTTTTGGGGGCTCAGAATTAAGTCCCTAAGTCAAGGTTAGGACTTTGCATCCACAGGTTAAGGTGGAATCAGCCAAGCACCAAGTAGCTGGGGAACATACTTCTGTCCCTGTATCTATAATAAGTATGATGAAAGTTGAGAGACACAAACACCATAAAGAAAAGCATGAGTCCATGTTTAATTACTAAAGTATTTATTTGTATTATAAATAAGTTATGGAGTAGATCAAGAGGTATATACTGTCCTAATATCTGGTTCCATATGATGACTTTAAGGGTGTTTCTTGAATGTACATCTTCCTTTTCATGCACTGAAAGAAGAAAGAAAGAGGATTAGAGGAAATTAAATGTGTTTGATATGGTCCCTTGGCTAATGGCAATGACAAGGACAAAGTTATACATTACTGAAATTTAAAAAAAATTGGAGAGAGACCCTAGATAAGGATATGGATAAGCAGTATAAAGGGGAAGGGGAAAAGACTAGTGACGTTTTGTGCTCTCTCTCTCTCTCACTCACTCTCTCTCTGTTTCTGTCGGGGAGAATGTGCAGAGATATGCACAGATGAGCAAATAGTTGGGAGAAAAGGAGTGATGAAGAGTTGGACTAATAGAAAAGGGGAAGGAGCTTTAAAAAAATATTGGACTGATTTGATGTTAGATGACAGCCAGTACATTTTCAAACATAGACATTGTTTCACTGAGGAAAACAGTGAAATACCTTGAGGGTGGAGAGAGTGGATGACTTCATTTATGGCTACCTGAATGGCCTCCTTTTTGGCTACCTGGATGACCTCCCAGCTGGCCACTTGGATGGCCTTCCAGCTGGCCACCTTGAGCACCACTGTGCTGTCCATTTGGAATTCCTCCCTGCTGGACACCTTGAGATCCTCCCTGCTGTCCGTGTAGATGTCCCCCCTGCTGGCCACCTTGAGGGCCTTCTTGCTGGCCACTTGGACATCTTCCCTGCTGGCCATCTAGAGGTCTTCTCTGATGTCCACCTTGACCTTCTCCCTTCTGGCCACTTTGAGGGCCTCCTTGCTGACCACCTGGTTAACCTCCCTGATGTCCACCTGGAGGCCCAGGTTTTCGGTTACCACCGATCATGCTTCTGGAAGTTATTTGGTGCATGCACAGCTACTAGATCTTCTGATTTTTTTTTCATCTAAGAGGAGAGAGCATAGGTATAGAAAAGTCAGATGAAGGAAAAGACCTGATATGCAGTCCATGCAGACAGAATACTTTGGCCATAGGCCCAAAGGATGGAGCTTTTGCTTTCTTACAGGTAGTGTAGAATGAGTGTGAAGCAGGCTTAGCTCGTGAATATCTAAGAGATCCAGGCTTGTCTCAGGCTTAATGTAAGCCTGAATGGGATTATGAAATAGATGATCATAAAAATCATTGGCAGGGAACATGCTTGGATCATCTCCTATAATGACAGCAACAGAAGACATTGGCAGTTTGCTATATCAAAAACATGAATTATACATCTCTCTATGTATTGGTCAGTCATGTTTCTGAGATGTGCATCCCTTCATTTGGGGTTGCCCACAGGTGTTTATGTATTCATACCTCCTACATATTTTTTTTTAAACTTCCATTCTTCTAATTAGTGTAAATGAAGGAAAGTAAATTCAATCTTCAGGAGACTGTGAAGTTATTTACTTCTTTTCCATTTTTTTCACCTACATTATGAACTGTGTTGATAAGTCAATATTTATTAAATGTCTCAAATATTCCAGGTCCTATGACTAACTGGAAGTAGGTAAAATATATCAGTGGAGCCTTTTGGCCTTAGGTTCGA
Source organism: Phalanger gymnotis (assembly GCA_028646595.1). NCBI lineage: Eukaryota > Metazoa > Chordata > Mammalia > Diprotodontia > Phalangeridae > Phalanger > Phalanger gymnotis. The sequence continues at coordinate 114,952,282 of CM053626.1, read as the reverse complement.
AAAAGATTCTGACCCATGAAATTCCTAGAACTTGGAGTGATTATATTTGTTCTAGAGTGAGAAGGATTTTACAGGCTATGGTAGGGAAGAAAGGAGTGTGGGAAGGAGGAAACAAAGAGAAGAGAAGTATCATTTGGATTTAAATGTTTGTAGCCTGCTTCCTAAAAATTTGTTATGGACATAAGTTGAACTATTAGTGACCTCTTACATTCTAACTATTCAAGAGGGTGAAAGGGAACAAAGTAAGGTTACTAGTATTATTTGAGGATGGGGAAAAGTTTTTATCTTAAAAAAAGGCGGGGGAAGATTTCACATAAATTGCCTGTAGTAGGAAGGCCGAATTTATGATCTCAAATATAATCATGTATATGTTTGAATGGTCCGAAATCGCAAGGTATGAGAGATTCTCTAAGGAGAAAACAACAAGAAATTTATTTAGGCCCCACCGCAGCAAAAACT
>CM053626.1:114928221-114951323 GCA_028646595.1 Phalanger gymnotis | reverse complement strand
GGCAAGAAAAAGAAGTTCTGTTGAAAGGGAAGAGGGAGCAGGTGAGGGGGAATGAGTGAATCTTGCTCTCATCAGATTCAACTTGAGGAGGGTATAACACACACACTCAATTGGATATCTTACTCCACAGGAAAGTAAGGGGAAGAGGATAAAAAAGGGGGGATGGTAGAAGGGAAGGCAGTTAGGGGGAGGAGGTAATCAAAAGCAAACCTTTTTGCAAAGGGACAGTGTCAAGGGAGAAAATTGAATAAAGGGGGACAGGATAGGATGGAAGGAAGGAAATATAGCTAGTCTTTCACAACATAAGCATGGTGGAAGTGTTTTACATAATGATATTTGTATGATCTATGTTGAATTGCTTGCCTTTCTAGGGAGGGTGGGTAGGTAGGGAAGAGGGGAGAGAATTTGGAACTCAAATTTTTAAAAGCAGATCCTCAAAAAAAAAGTAGTTTTCTGCATACAGATGGGAAACAAGATATATAGGGAATGGGGCATAGAAATTTATCCTGCCCTATGGGAAAGTAAGTGGAAGGGAGATGGGGGGGGTGTGACAGATGGGAGGGCAGACTGGGGAATGAGGCAATCAGAATATATGCCATCTTGGAATGGGGGGAGGGTAGAAATGTTGAGAAAATTTGTAACTCAAAATCCTGTGGAAATTAATGGTGAAAACTAAAATATTAAATAAAAATGATTAATAATTGAAAAAATATATAACAAATAAATAGAGAAGCCGTGTTTTTCCTTCTGAGTGGGTTGGTTAGGGGGCTTAGACCACATTTCTTCTACATTTGAAGGGTGAATGTTTGCTCCTAGGTTTGTCTATTAGAAACTGCTACTAGTTCCTAACAGCTTTCAAAGCATATCTGTCCTGTTTTAAAGTTAAATCCTCAAAAACAATGTCACTGCTTAATCAACAATTACAACCAATCCACAAATGCAAGCAATCCACAAAGGGTCCCCGTGTGCCTCAAGGAAACATCAGTGTAGCACGACATAGATAGCCGTGTCCTGCAGCCACTGGCACAAGAATCCTGAGACAGGATTCTTCCTGTCTCTTCCACTTCCACTCTGGAGCAGGCGTCAAATTTAAAAAGGAATCAAAATAGTCAAAAAAGATGAGGAAAAAAAACTCAAGAAATAAAGTTTCTGACCTTGGTAACTTATTATGGTCACATAGAAGACCAAGACGCAAATCCAGAAGGGGATAGCAATGTTAAAACATCTAGTGGAAAAACTCCAAAGAAAACTGGTACATGCTATCAAGCCAGAAAGAACTCATGAAAGAGCTCACAAAGGAGATTAAAAATCATATAAGGGAGGCAGAAAAAAAATTGAAAAAAATGAGAGTGATGCAAGAGAATTATTTTTTAAAAAAAGAGTCAATTTGGAAAAAGAAAGCAATTGCTTAAAAATTAGAATCGGCCAAATGAAAAAGAAGTACAAAAATAACTTGAGAAAACAGTCACTTAAAAGTTAGAATTGGGCAAGTAGAAGCTAATGACTCTACGAGACATCAACACATTCTAAAGAATGAAAAATAGAGGAGAATAGAAAATAACTAATTGGAAAAACAACAGATAATAAAAATTGGTCCAGGGGAGCCCATGTTGGAGTCATTAGAGTACCTGAAAATTATAATGAAAAGTAGGACCAGGACAGCTTCTTTTAAGAAATTATGGTAGAAAACTGCCCTTATATCCTGGAACCAGACAGCAAAATAGACACTGTAAATAGACTGATCACCTCAGAAAAAGAACCAAAAATAAAAACTCCATGCAACATTATAACAAAATTAAAAATATATCAGGTCAAGGAAAATAATAGTACAAAACAATGAAGTGACGTTAATACTAAGCATATATGCATGAATTGGTATAGCATACAAATTATTTTTTTCCTATAAATTAATTTATTTTTAATTTTCAACATTCACTTGCACAAGATTTTGAGCTGAAATTTTCTCTCAATCTCTCCTCTCCCTCCATCCCAAGACAATGTGCATTCTGGTTACCTTTTCCCCCAACTTACCTTCCCTTTTAAAATCTCCCCTTCTATTGTCTCCTTCCCTTGCATTTTCCGTTATGGCAAGATAGATTTGTATGCTCCATTGCCTGTATATCTTATCTCCCAGTTGAATCTAAATATAATTTTTAACATTCATTTTAAAACTTTCAGTTCTAAATTCTCTCCCTTCCTCCCTCCTAACCCTGATTGAGAAGGCAAGTAATTCGATATAGGTTACACATGTGCAGTCATGCAAAACACTTCCATAATAGTCTTGTTATGTATGAAAGACTACATTTCCCTCGATTCTCTCCTGACCCCAACATTTATACTATTGTCTCCTTTCACTGTATCCCTTCTCAAAAGTGTTTGCTTTTGATCATCCCTCCCCCAATCCTGCCCTCCATTCTATCATCCTTCCCTCTTATCGCCTTTCCCCCAACACTTTTTTAGGGGAAGAAATTTCCATATCCAATTGAGTGTGTATGCTATTCCTGCCTTAAGCCAAATCCAATGAGAGTAAGTAAGGTTCTCCCATTCCCTTTCACGTCTTTGCTCTTCACCTCTATTGTAAAAGCTTTTTCTTGACTCTTTTAGGTGAGATAATTTATCCCATTCCATCGCTCCCTTTCTCCTTCTCCCAGTGCATTCTTCTCTCACTCCTTAATTTTATTTTTTAGATATCATAACTTCATATTTAGTTCACCCTGTGCCCTCTGTCTATATGTATATACGTATATATGTACATATATATATGTATATACATATATGTATGTATGTATTCCTTCCAACTACTCTAATAATGAGAAAGGTCTCATGAGTTACAAGTATCTTCTTCCCTTGTAGGAATGTAAACTCTTCAACCTTAATAATTCCCTTACGCTTTCTCTTCCCTGTTTGCCTGTTCATGCTTCCCTTGATTCTTGTATTTGAAAGCCAAATTCTCTGTTCAGCTCTGGTATTTTCATTAAGAATGTTTGAAAAGTTTTTTTTAATTATTATCTCATTGAATGTCCATTTTCCCCAGAATGATTACACTGAGTTTTGCTGAGTAGATGATTCTTCATTTTAATCCCAGCTCCTTTGACCTTGACCTCCGGAATATCACATTCTAAGCACTCCAATTCTTTAATTTAGAATCTGCTAAATCTTCTGTTATCCTGATTGTGTTTCCACAGTACTTGAATTATTTCTTTCTGGCTGCTTGCAACATTTTCTCCTTGACCTGGGAACTCTGGAATTTGACTACAATATTCCTAGGAGTTTCCCTTTTGTGATCTCTTTCAGGAAGTGATTGGTAGATATTTTCAGGTTCTATTTTACCCTCTGGTTCAAGAATATCACGGAAGTTTTCCTTGATAATGTCTTGAAAGATGATGTCTAGGCTCTTCTTTTGATCATGGCTTTCAGCTAGTAGGATAATTTTAAATTTATCTCCCCTGGATCTATTTTTTTAGGTCAGTGTTTTTTCTAATGAGATATTTCATATTGTCATCTATTTTTTTATTCTGTTGGTTTTGTTTTAGTATTTCCGGATATCTCATAGAGGCATTAGCTTCCATTCGCTCTATTCCAATTTCCAAGGCATTATTTTCTTCAGTGATCTTTTGGACCTCCCTTTCCAATTTGGCCAACTCTGCTTTTTAAGGCATTATTCTCCTCATTGGCTTTTTGTATCTCTTTTGCCATTTGTCTTAGTCTCTTTTTAAAGGTGCTATTTTCTTCAACATTCTTTGGGTCTCTGGAAAGCTGTTAAATCATTTTTCATGACTTTCTTGAAGCACTTATTTCTCTTCCTAATTTTTCCTCTACTTCTCTTGCTTGATTTTCAAAATCCTTTTTGAATTCTTTCATGTCCTTTTTGAATTCTTTCATGTCTTCATTCATATTTTTTCTTAGAGGGTTTGGATGTAGGAGCTTTGACTTTGTTGCCTTCTTCTGAGTGTGTGATTTGATCTCCTTTGTCGCCAAAGTAAGATTCTCTATTCTGAGTTTTTTCTGCTGTTTGATCATTTTCCAATCCAATTACCTGCTTTCTGACTCTTTGTTAAGGTGGGACTCTGCTCCCAAGCTTCAGGGGTTTTGTACAGCTGTATTTAGAGATACTTCCAGTGACCTGCAAATTTTCCAATCTTCCAAAGTGTTATGATCAAAGGAGAGATGTTTACTCCTCTCCTGGCCTGTGCTCTTGTCTGTGAGTGACAAAAGTTGTCTTTTCTGCCTTGGAACCGTGAGGAGGATGACTTCTTCACCACCACGATAAGGGCTACCACATCAGCACTAGTCCTCACAGCAGAACCAACACCCAGGACTGCAACCCAGATCTAAGCACAGGCAAAGCAAGAGAATCCTGCCTTGGGAACATCAAAGAGATCCCCACAACCCCCCTCTGATCAGCCATTCAATCCCCCCACCATCTGTATGCCAAGACTTCCAGAAGCAGCAGCTGCCACCATACCTGCTGTCCTGGGACTTGAGCCAGTCCATGCTCATCTTTCAACCAGGTCCAATAGACCTTTCCTACTGACTTTCTAAGTTGTCTTTCACATTTACAATTGAGAACTCTGGAAACAGCCACAGTAGTCAGTGATTCAGTCCCCTGAGTACTGTTCTGGGTTTTCTGGGGGGCCCAGTCTGTGCTGGCACATTTTTCCTGGACTGTGCTCCTTTATCAGTATGGTACAATAGACCTTTCTTCTTGAACTTCCAGGTTTTCTTGGGCTGGAAATTTATTTCACTCTGTCATTTTGTGGATTCTGCTGCTCTAGAATTTGTTTGGAGTCATTTTTGACAGGCATTTGGAAGGGTTTAGGGAAAACCTCAAGCAAGACTCTGCTTTTTCTCTGCCATCTTGGCTCCACTCCCAGCTGGCATCCAAATTCTTTCATATTTTTGAGATTTTTTTCAGTGGGGAAGGCAGGGCAATTGGGGTTAAGTGACTTGCCCAAGGTCACACAGCTAGTAAGTGTAAGGCCAAATTTGAACTCAGGTCCTCCTGACTCCTGGGCTGGTGCACCACCTAGCTGACCTTAGCATCCAGATTCTTAAAGGAGAATTAGGTGAGTTACAGGTTTATGACCAAAGAAGAGATAGAGACAGTTATGAAATCTAATTGAAATAGTTTTGATTACATTAAAAAACTTTTGCACAAACCAAATAAATGCAACCAAGATTAGGAGGAAAGCAGAAAGCTGGGGAAAAAATCTGTCTCTGATATAGTGTCTCTGATTAAGGACTAATTTCTCAAATTTTTAGAGAACTGAGTCAAATTTACAAGAATATATGCCATTCCCTCACATGTATAGAAACTATTTTTAGCAGCTCTTTTTGCGGTGGCAAACAACTGTAAATTGTGGGGATGCCCATCAGTTGTGGCATGACTGAACAAGTTGTGGTATGTAAATGATACACTATTGTTATAAAAGAAATGATGGGCAGACAGGTTTCAGAAAAAACCTGGAGAGATAAACATGAACTAATGTTGAATGAAGTGAGCTGAGCCAGGAGAACATTGCGCACAATAATAGCAACATTGTGCGATGATCAATGATGATAAACTTAGCTCTTTACAGCAATGCAGTGATTGAAAAAAATCCAAAAGACACAAGATGGAAAATGCTATCACCTTCCAGAGAAAGAATTATGGGCTCTAAATGCATGACAAAGTATACTCTTTTCACTTTTTTGTTTGCTTTTTTATTCTCATTGTCTTTCCCTTTTGTTTTGATTCTTCTTTTCTACATGACTAATGTGGAAATATGCTCAAAAGGAATGTATTTGCAGAGCCTATATCAAATTGCTTGCTGGCTTGGTATAGAGTTGAGAAGGGACCAAGCAAGAAAAATTTGCAATTCAAAATCTTACAAAAATAAATGTTAAAGTCTATATTTACATGTAATTGGTAATAAAGGAAGACTATTAAGTGCAAAAAATTGCTGCAATCAACAATAAGACAGTAAAAACAAAACAAAAGAATACAAGCCATTCCTCAGTTGATAAATGGTCAGAGGAAATGAACAGGCAGTTTTCAGATGAAGAAATCAAAGCTATCTATATGCATAAGAAGTGTTCTAAATGACTTTTGTTTAAAGAAATGCAAATAAGACACAACTCTCACACCTATCAGCTTGGCTAATATGACAGAAAAGGAATATGATAAATTTTGGGGAGGATGTGGGGAAAATTGGGACACTAACGCACTGTTGGTGGACTTGTAGACTGATCCAACCATTCTGCAGAGCAATTTGGAACTAAGTCTGAAGGGTAACCAAACTGTTCATACTCTTTGGTCCTGCAATGCAACTACTAGATCTGTTTCTAAAAGAGACCATAAAAAGGGGGAAGGAACTACCAATATACATAACTTAAAGTAGCCCTTTATGTTGTGTAAAAATATTGGAAACTGAGGGGATGCCCATCAATTGGGGAACGGCTGAACAAGTTGTGGTATAGGAATCTAATGGAATACTATTGTGTTATAAGAAATGATGAACAGTCAGATTTCAGAGAAGTGTGGAAAGATTTGTATGACCTGGTGGAAGGTGAAATGAGAAGAACCAGGCAAATATTGTATACAATATCAGCAACATTGTATGATGATCAACTATACATGACTCAGCTCTTTTCAGAGATGAAATGATTCAAGCAACGTACGAAGGATACACAAAGTAAAATGCTATCTAAAGCCAGATAAATAACTGATGCACTCTGAATGCAATCAAAGCGTACTTTTTTCACTTTATAACTTTTCATGTTTTTTTCTCCTTTTTAAGTTTCTTCTTTCACAAATTTGACCAATATGGAAATATGTTTCACAAGGTAGCACATGCGTAACCTATATCAAATGGCCCATTTTATTAAGAGGGGTAAGGAAGAGAGGGAGGGATAAAAATTTGAAACTCAAAATCATATAAAATTTCAAGCTGAAATTTGTCTTCACATGAAATTAGGGAGAAAATAAGATACTAATTAAAATTATTGTTTTATATAAACTACATATTATTTCATAAAAACTATGTATTACTTTTATATGTCCTTATGTCACTTCACCCCATCTCTGTTAGCAGGACATGGTTGATAAAGGCTCTGAAATTTCATTAGTGGGGAAGACATTCAATTAAAAGGAACTTAGTGATTGATATGGTTCCTAACTCTATCCTTAGTAGAAACAGAAATCTGAGCATGTGGCTGAATTTCTACATAGCTCCCATGCCTCCATGATACTAGTAGTTGTTCTTTCAATGAAGAGAAAAAAAGGAGAGGATGCAAATCTTTAGTTCCTTTTCCATAACGAGAATCCTTATCTGTCAAGTACCATGGCTCTTGGGCTGCTTCCCATATCTTCTTTTATAGATCCCAATTTCAGCACCTCATTCAGTCTTGTTCACCCTGTATATCACCCTATACTGTCAACCTATTTCTTCCCTAGATTGTCTGCTTCCCAAACTTCATTAAAATTTAACTTTCATCCATCTTATTCTCATGGGGATGTCTCAGCTAGCTCTCAGATACAAAAAGATCACAGGACCATACTCATCCTCTTTTACAGGTGGAAGGAAATCTCAAGTCCACCTAATACAGGGGTCCTTAACCTGTTTTGTGTCTCCCATGGATCACTTCAGCAGTCTGGTAAAATCTTAAGTAAAAATCTTTCTCGTGTTTTTAAAATCAAAAAAATAGAACACAATAAAATACATAGATTTAAAAGGGAAACTAATTGTATTGAAATAGAGATATAGTTGTTTTTCCCATCTAAGTTCATGGATCTCCTGTAATTTATCCTCCATCATTGGGTTCTGTGAAGGTCAAGTTAATAACTGTCTGTCTATTCTATCCCTTCATTTTACAGATGAGGAAATTAGGGTGCAGAAAGTAGAACTGAGAAGACCAAGATCATACTAGAACCTGAGTCTCTTAAGCTTTGTTTTTGGGCCAGATTCCTGATTTTGCTGCTGTAAGGATTTCCCAGGGAAAACCTATCTGTACCAATGCAGATGAGGTAATATTTGGTAATGGCCTTAGGGAGTGAGCTGAAGGACCATGAGAGATTAAATGATTTGACCAGAACTGGGAGCCACACTTCCTGCCTTTTGACTCTATGGTCCTATCACATCAGCTTTTCCTCATTACACTCAGACGTAAATGATTGATATTCCTTTGTCTGCTTTCTGAATGTTACATGCATTTTCATAGGATCCTTGATTTAAAGATAAGAAGGGCCTGAGGGGCTATTCCCTCATTTTAAATTTTAACATGGATTAATGGCTTAACATAAAGGAACAAAATGGTGAAATTTAGGCTGCAGGTCAGTATGAAGCAGCCATTTAAGAGGTTGCCCTTAATTCCATTCCCTAGATCCTACCAAGTTTGCATGGGGTTTGCCTAGCTCCTTCCCCTCAACATCTTCACATTAGCATTTTATTGTTATTTTAGCATTTATGGTATTCATTTTTGTTTTCATAGGGGATATTGATTCTTATTGGGGCAGGGATGGGGGAGGAATGTGATTCAATAGCTTGAGGAAGAGTCAAGACAGCAGTTGGAAAAGAGGGACTTGCTTAAGCTCTCCCCTAGATCCCTCCAAACACCTGTAAAAATGGTTCTTTAAAAATTCTAGAGCCACAGAAACCATGAAATAACAGAGGGAAACAAGTCCCCAGCCCAAGAGAGCCTGGATAGTTGCTGGGCAGGGTTATCACACAGTGCTGGGAGTAGAGTGCAGCCCAGCATGCGTCACTCCAGGACAGACCAAACTGGGAGTTTGGCAGAGCAGGGTGCAGGGCCATGAATCACTGAGCTGTAGCAGTAACCAGCCTTCTCAAACCACAAATGCCAAAGACAATGGAGCAGTGTGTCAGAGTCTGTGGTTACTGGAGAGTAGAAGTAGCTCTGAAAACATCAGCACAAGGGCTCTAAAGCTTGGGACTAAGTACTATGCACTCTAAAAGGAGTCATACCATGATAAAAAGCTCAAGGGTCAAATAGTTGGTTGGGAACAGTAGCAGACAGGGTAAAAAGGCTCAGACTTGGACTATACAATCTTTTTTTGGTGACAAAGAAGAACAAAATGTACAGCCAGAAGAAGTCAAAAAATCAAAGAGCCTACATGAAGAAAAATATGAATTGTTCTCAGGCCATGGAAGAGCTCAAAAAGGATTTGGAGAATCAAGTAAGAGAAGTAGAAGAAAGATTAGGAAGAGAAATGAGAGCGATGCAAGAAAATCATGAAAAAACAAGTCAATGACTTGCTAAAACAGACCCAAAAGAATACTGAAGAAAATAACACCTTAGAAGACAGACTAACTCATGTGGCAAAAGAGTTCCAAAAAGCCAATGAAGAGAAGAATGCCTTAAAAGGCAGAATTAGCCAAATGGAAAAAGAAGTCCAAAAGACCACTGAAGAAAATATCACCTTAAAAGTTAGGTTTGGGGGCAACTATGTGGCACAGTGAGTAGAGCACAAGCCCTGGAGTCAGGATGACCTGAGTTCAAATCTGGCCTCAGGCACTTGACACATGTACTAGCTGTGTGACCTTGGCCAAGTCACTTAACCCCAATTGCCCTGCCCCCAAAAAGCAAAAAAAAACCCGTTATGTTGGAGCAAGTAGAAGGTAGTGATTTTGTGAGAAATCAAGAAATTATGAGATAGAACCAAAAGAATGAAAAAATGGGAGACAATGTAAAATATCACTTTGGAAAAACCACTGACCTGGAGAATAGATCTAGGAGAGATAATTTAAAAATTATTGGACTATCTGAAAGCCATGATCAAAAAAAAAAAGACCTTAGACATCACCTTTCAAGAAATTATCAAGAAAAACCGCCCTGATAGTCTAGTGCCAGAGGGTAAAAAAGAAATTGAAAGAATCCACCAATCAATTCTTGAAAAAGATCCCCAAAAGAAAACTCCCAGGAATACTGTCACCAAATTCCAGAGATTCCAGGTCAAGGAGAAAATATTGCAAGAAGCCAGAAAGAAATAATTCAAGTATTGTGGAAACACAGTCAGGAAAACACAAGATCTAGCAGCTTCTACATTAAGAGATTGAAGGGCTTGGAATATGATATTCCAGACGTCAAAGGAGCTAGGATTAAAACCAAGAATCACCTACCCAGCAAAACTGAGTATAATACTCTAAGGTAAAATATAGACTTTCAATAAAATAAAGGATTTTCAAGCATTCTTGATGAAGAGACCAGAACCGAATAGAAATTTGACTTTCAAATACAAGAATCAAGAGAAGAATGAAAAGTTAAACAATAAAGAGAATTCATAAAGGTCTTACTAAAGTTGAACTGTTTTGTTTACATTCCTACATGGAAAGATGATATTTGTAACCTATTGGACCTTTCTCAGTATTAAGGTAGTTGAAAGGAATATACATACATACATACATACATACATACATACATACATATGTCCTCTGTCTATATATATATAGACTAGACAGAGGACATATGGTGAGTAGAATATGAAGAGATGATATGTGGAAAAAAAATAAAATTAAGGGGTGAGAGAAGAATGTATTGGGAGAAGGTGAAAGGGAGATAGGATGGGGTAAATTATTTCACATCAAAGTGGCAAGAAAAAGCAGTTTTATTGGAAGGGAAGAGGGGTCAGGTGAAAGGGAATGAGTAAATCTTGCTCTCATTGGATTTGACTTAAGGAGGAAATAATACATACACTCAATTAGATATCTTACCCTGGAGGAAAGTAGAGAGAAAGAGGGTAACAGAGGGGAGATGATAGAAAGGAGGGCAGATTGGGGGAGGAGGTAATCAAAAGCAAACACTTTTGAAAGGGACATTGTCAAGGGAGAAAACTGAATAAAAGGGGGTAGGATAGAATGGAGGGAAATAATATTTTTTCACTACATGATTACAATGGAAGTGATTTGCATAATGATACATGTGTGGCATATGTTCAATTGCTTGCCTTCTCAAGGAGCATGGGTGGGGAGAGAGGAGGGGAGAGAATTTGAAACTCAGAGTTCTAAAAACAAATGTTAAAAAAGTTGGTTTTATATACAAATGGGAAATAAGATATACAGGCAATGGGGTATAGAAATCTATCTTGCCCTACAAGAAAGTAAGGGGAAAGGGGATGGGGGGATTGCAGTGACTGAAGGGAGGGCAGACTAGGGAAAAGGACAATCAGAATATATGCCATCTTGGATTGGGGGGGAGGTAGAAATGGGGAGAAAATTTGTAACTCAAAATCTTGTGGAAATCAATGCTGAAAAGTAAAAATAAGATATAACAAAATATGAAAAATTCCATAGCTATCTCCCAAGTTATCAATGGTCTCATAGTTGCCAAATCCAATGGCCTTTTCTCAATCCTTATTTTCCTTCATCTCTCCGCAGCTTTTGACAGTATCCATAATCCATACCTCCTTAATATTTTCTTCCCTCTAGATTTCAAATCACCACTCTGTCCTGGTTCCCTTCCTATCTATCAGATCATTCCTTCTCAGTCTCACTTGCTGAATCTTCATCTTAGTCACACACTCTAAGTATTGCTGAGGGTCATGTCCTAGGCCTTAATTTTTTTTCCCCTGTAAAAAAAAAATTAATTAATTAATTAGTTTTTAGTTTTGGTTTACATCATTCACTTCCTCAAGTTTTCGAGTTTCAAATTTTCTCTCCCTTCCTCTTCTCCCCACTCCCTGTTCAAGATGGCATACAATCCAACATAGGTACTGAGTATACCTTCACACTAAACATATTTTCACAATAGTCAAAATGTAAAGAAGAACTATAACCAATGGAATGCACCACTACAAAGAATAAACAAACAAATAAAAAGAAACAAAAAAGAGAGCAAATAGTTTACTTCACTCTGTATTCAGATGCTATAATTCTTTGTCTGGATGTGAATAACATTTTCCAACATGTGTCTTTTGGAGTTGCCTTAAAAACATGAATTCCTGAGAAGAGTCAACTCTATCAAAGTTAGTCATCAGAGATACCATGTGTCTGTAATCATGTGTAATGTTCTCCTGGTTCTGCTCCCCTCACTCAGCATCAGATCATATGTCTTTCCAGGTTATCATGCAGCCCATCTGCTCCTAATTTCTTAGAGCACAGTAATATTCCATTATATTCATATGCTACAAATAGTTATTTTTAGCTATTCCCCAATTGATGGTTATCCCCTTGATTTCAAATTCTTTGCCATCACAAAAAGAGCTGCTATAAATATTTTTGAACATCTGGGTCCCTTTCCCACTTGTATGGTTCCTTTGGTAATGCTGGGTCAAAGGGTATGTATATTTTTATAGCCCTTTGGGCTATAAAAGAAAGACTGGATCAGTTCACAATTCCACCAATAATGTATTATTGTTCCGATTTTCCCACATCCTCTCCAGCATTTATAATTTTCCTGTTTTGTCATGTTAGCCAATCTGACAGGTGATATGTGCTACCTAAGAGTTGTTTTGATTTGCATTTCTCTAACCAATAGTGATTTAGAGCATGTTTTCATATGACTAGATATTTTTAATTTCTTTCTCTGAAAACTGCTTGTTCATACCCTTTGACTATTTATCCATTGGGGAATGACTTGTATTTCTATAAATTTGACTCAATTTTCTATATGTTTTAGAAATTAGACCCTTATCAGAGACATTGGTTGTAAAAATTCTTTCCAAATTTTCTGCTCCGCTCCTAATCTTGGTTGCATTGGCTTTGTTTGCACAACAACTTTTCAATTTAATGTCATCAAAATTATTCATTTTGCATTTCATAACATTCTCTATAGGTTACATGCTTATATATTCTTCCCTTCTCCATAAATTTGACAGGCAAACTATCCCTTGCTCTCCCAGATTGCTTGCTGTATCAGCCTTTATATCTAAATTGTGACACCATTTTGACTTTATTTTGGTACTTGGTGTGAGATATTGGTGTATGCCTAGTTTCTGCCACACCATTTTTAAGTTTTCCCAGTAGTTTTTCTCAAATGGCGAGTTCTTACCCCAGAAGCAAGAGTCTTTCTGTTTATCAAACAGTAGTTTATTATGTTCATTGACTACTGTGTCTTGTGTACCTAACCTATTCCACTAATCTACCACTCTATTTCTTAGCCAGTAGCAAGTAGTTTTAATGGCTGCTGCTTTATATTACAGTTTAAGATCTAGTATGGCTAGGCCACCTTCCCTAGCATTTCTTTTCAGTAATTCCCTTCATATTCTAGACCTTTTGTTATTCCAGATGAATTTTGTTGCTGTTTTATCCAGCTCTGAAAAAATAATTTTTAGTACTTTGATTGTTATATTGCTAAAAAACTAAATTATTTTATGTAAAATTGTGACTTTTATTAGATTAGCTCAGCCTGCCCATAAACAACTGATTTTTTTACATTTATTTAGATCTGAGTTTATTTGTGTGAAAAGTGTTTTGTAATATTGCTCATGTAGGTCCTGGGTTTGTTTTGGAAAGTAGACTCCCAAATATTTTATAGTGTCTACACTAACTTTAGATGCAGTTTTTTTTTATCCTGCAACTTTGCTAAAGTTATTTCTTATTTCAAGTAGTTTCTTCTTTGCCTATTCTAATTCCTTCAATTTCTTTTTCTTCTCTTATTGCTAAAGCTAATATTCCCAGTACCATATTGAATAGCAGTGGTGATAATGGACATCCTAGTTTCACCCCCTGATCTTATTGGAAATGCATCTTGTTTGTCACCAATGCATATAATGCTTGCTGGTGGTATTAGGTAGGTGCCATTTATCATTTTAAGGAAGGTTCCATTTATTCCTATGCTCTATAGTGTTTATAATAGGAATGAGTATTGTATTTTGTCAAAAGCTTTTTCTGCATATGTTTCTATTAGTTTTGCTGTTGATAATCATATCAATTATGCTGATAGTTTTCCTCATATTGAACCAACCTTGCATTCTTGGTATAAATCCTACCTGGACATAGTGTATTATTCTCAAGTATTCCCAAGTATTATTCTCTGTAATTTTTTGGTAGTATTTTTTTTTAATTTTGCATCTATATGCATTAGGTAAATTGGTCTACAATTTTCTTTCTCTGTTTTAACATTTTGTGATTTAGGTATCAGTACCATATTTGTGTCAGAAAGGATTTGTTAAGGCTCCTTCTTCACCTGTTTTCCTAGATAGACTGTAATGTATTGAAATTAATTGCTCTTTAAATGTTAGATTGAAAACATTTTAAAATCCATCTGGCCTTGGAGATTTTTCCTAGGGAATTATTGATGGCCTTTTTGATTTCTTTTTCTCAGATGGCGTTATTTAAGTATTTTACTTCCTCTTCTGTTAGTCTTGGCAATTTATATATTTTGTAAACACTTCTCCATTTCCCTAAGATTGGTAAATTTATGGGTTTAGATTTGGGAAAAATAATTCCTAATTATTGTTTTAATTTCCTCTTCATTGGAGGTGAATTCACTCTTCCTTTTTGATACTGCTAATTTTGTTTTCTTCTCTTAAAATGAAATTGATAGGCCGGAAGTGGAGGTGGCTGGGACCAACGTGGCAGTTATGTAGGCTCTCTGGGCATTGGATCCTGGTGTTGGGGCTGGGGTATGACTCTGGTCCCCGACCGTTGCTGAGCCTCCAGCCCTCCTGGGGGCCCCGCCCTGGCTTCCTGGGAATCTATTCCATCCCATCAGCGCTGAAGATGAGGAATAGCAGCCTATGGAGTTCGACTCCCTGTGCATTAACTGTTATGGCAACGGGATGACTTGCTTTCTTCTAACCAAGATTCCTTTCTTCAAAGACATCTTCGTAAGCTCTTTCTGCTGTGAGCATTGTGGCTGCTCCAACATAGAGATTCAGTCTGCAGGAAGGTTCCACCAGGAACACCTTGTCTTTAGGGTTCCTGAGGACATGAACCGAGAGGTGGAGAAAACAGATTGTGCCACAGTAAGGATCCCAGAGTTAGACTTTGAGATTCCTGCTTTCCGCCAAAAAGGAGCTCTGACCACTGTCAAAGGATTAATTAGTCATTCCATCTCTGGTTTGGAACAGGACCGAGCAGCCTGAAGGGCAAAAGGGGAAACCATGGCTGGGAAAATTGATGAGTTTATTGCCAAGCTCAAGCAGCTGAAGTGGGTGGACTCCTCATTCACTTTTATCATCGATGATCCTTCAGGGAACAGTTTTGTGGAGAATCCGTATGCCCCTCAGAAAGATGATGCTCTGGTGATAACACACTACACCAGGACTCCACCAGCAGGGAGACATGCTGGGTCTCAAGACTGAAGAGCCTGAAGAGAAGTCCACTGACCCTGTGGAGAATCTCAGGAACAAAGTTTTACAGTTCAACAAAAACTGCCCTGAGTGCAATGCTCCTGTCACCACCAACTTGAAATTAGTGCAAATCCCCCATTTTAAGGAGGTTATCATCATGGCGACCAACTATGACAACCGTGGGCACCAGACTAATGAGGTAAAGTCAGCAGGTACAGTGGAACCCTCGGGCACCAGGATAACCCTTCATATCACAGATCCCTCAGACATAACCAGGGATATACTGAAGTCTGAGCCATGCAGTGTAGAAATCCCAGATTGGAGTTTGAGCTGGGCATGAGTGCCTTTGGGGGCAAGTTTACCACCTTGTCGGGACTGCTGAAAGACATCTGTGAACTGGTGACTGGGAACCCTTTTACACTGGGTGACAGCTCCAATCCTGACTGCACAGAAAAGTTGGAGGAGTTTAGCCAGAAGCTGGACCAGATTATAGAGGGCAAAATGAATGCTCACTTCATTCTGGATGATCCAGCAGGAAACAGCTACTTACAGAATGTGCATGCCCTGGAGGATGATGCAGAGATGAAGGAAGAGCACTATAAATGCACTCACATTTGATCAGAACAAGAAGCTGGGGCTCAGTCACACAAAGACGGAGGGCTATGAGACTGGTCTGGCAACACAGCAGGAGCAGTGGGCAAAGGGGCAGGTCAGATGACAGAGCTGCCCAGGGCCCCATTGTTATTTATTACTGTTGTAATAAGTCAGAGGGACAAGGACTGGAGAACAAGGGCTTTCTCTTGGATGGGAAGACCTGGTCTGAGTCCATGAAGCTGTGCACACTTTCCAAACAATTCATGATGCAAATGCAAATCTGTTGTGTTATTGAACTTATTTTGGAGGTTTTGTATTGGTTTTTGAAGAAACTTGGAATTGAATTCTTGGGCAAGTTACCACCATTTTTTTCCTGTTAATGTCTTTCTTACCTTCCTGTTTCTCCTCCTTTCTATAAGGAAGGGGCTCTGAGGAGCTGCTTCTGAGTAGGCTCAGAGAAATGGAGGAGCTGGGCAACAGTCAGGACTTGGCATTCTATAGATATTAATTCTAGCTTGCAAAAATGAGAAGAGACATGTCTGGGGCAGGGCCAGAGTCCTGGGATCAGGCAGAAAAAAAAGATTGCCAATAAAATTACTGCTTTCAAACAATCAAAAAAAAAAAAGAAATTGATGAAAAGTTTATCAATTGTATTTTGTTTTACCGAAACCAGCTCCAAGTTTTATTTATTAGATTAATAGTTTTCACAATTTCAATGTTATTGATTTTATTTATTATATTTATTTATTTTATATATTTATTATATTATATTTATTATATATATACATGTATGTGTATATATATCTTTATATATACCCTTTTTAGATGTACTAACAATACCACTCTCAAAATGAGCAAATGTCATCCTCCCATATAGGGTTGTAAACAGTTTGCCCTTGTTGAATAGCAAAGATTTTTTCCTTTATATTTTTCCCTGTTTACCTTTTTATGCCTCTCTTGAGTGTTATATTCAAAGATCAAATTTTCCATTGAGCTCTGGCCTTTTAATCAGGAATATATGGAATTCTCTTATTTCACTAAATATCCTTCTGCTTGTTTGAAAAATTATGCTCAATTTTCTTGGATAGTTGATCCTTGGTGGTAGTCCAAGCTTATTTGCTTGTTGGAATATCATATTCCAATACCTCCTATATTTTAATGTTGAAGCTGCATGATCTTGACTGTAGTTCCACAAAGTCTGATTTTTGGCTACTTGCATTATTTTCTTCTTGACTTGATAATCCTGGAATTTGGCTACAATATTCCTTGGAGTTTTCAATTTGGGATCTCTCTTGGGGGGGTTGATTGGTGGATTCCTTGATGACTATTTTATCCTCTGGTTGTAGGACTTTGAGGCAGTTTTCTTTAATGATTTCTTGGAAAATACTGCCGAGGCTCATTTTTTCATCATGGCTTTCAGGGAGAATAATAATTCTGACATTATGTGTCCTGGATCTATTCTCAAGGTCAGTTGTTTCTCCTGTGAGATATTTTACATTTTCATCTATTTTTTCATTCTTCAGATTTTGTGTGACTGATTTGTGATGCCTCATAGAGTCATTACCTTCTACTTGCCCAATTCTGTTTTTTAACAAATTATTTTCTTTAGATAACGTCTGCATCTTTCTTTCCATTTGGCCAATTTTACTTTTCAAGGATTCATTTTCTCCTTTCAGTAGATTTTGTATTGTCTCTAATTTTGCTTTTAAAATCATCTTTGATTTCTTCCAGGAATGCATTTGGTGATTGAGACCAGATCATATTCCCTTTTGAGGTTTCAGGTGTCTGTATAGTGTCAATTCCGTCCTCTTCTGATTTTGTATGTTAATCTTTTCTGTACCAATAATATGATTCAATAGTCTTTTTTTCACTTTTCTACATTGCTTCTTCATGGTAGTTCCCTTTTTCCTTGCTTTTTAAGAGAATCTCTGCTTTTGAGGCCCAGGGGCCTCTGTCCCAAACTTTTTGTGTTGGGAGGTAGGGGCCTGATTACTGGCTTTGTGTACTGTGGCCTCTAGTTTTGTCAGCTAGAAGCTATATGCTGCTGCAGATCATGTGGTGCTGAGTTGAATCTGGCTGGTGTGTACCAAGGATTGAGGTCCAGTGAAATCTTTCTGAATTTCCGTGCGGGGTCACAGTGTGAGTTGTGGGGTAGGGATGTTCTGGCTTCTGGAAGCCTCCTCTTCCCCTAGGTCTGCACTATATAGCACGGGTGTTCTCAGCTGTAGGTCTGTGCTGGTCTCTTCCAATTCCCCTGGCTGTGCAAAGGCACACCGGGGCTCCTGGTGATGGCTCTTGCCTGCTTCATCCCCCTGGGGCTCAGGAAATCCTGCTAGTCTGCTGAGGTGGAGCTTGCTGCAATACTTCCCTTCCTGCGCTGGTCTCCTAGTGCCTCTGCCAGACGGGCCCGTCTCTCTAGCTCTCAAGTTATAAGACTTTTGAATTCTCACTTCTGGCTCCTGTATTCCAGGGTTTCTCCTGGGACAGTATTCTCTGGGTTATTCAGTTGGCAGGGGAGGCATAATAAGAGCACTTACTCAATCATCATGGCTCCTGGAACTTTAAGAAGGTTAATTTCAAACCTTTAGACGGTGGACTGATAGCCCCAAGAGTAGCTGCTGCAGCCGCCACAACCTCTGTGCTTTTTTCTCTCCTAACTCTGACACACTCCCATCCTGTGCCAGGAAGACTGGGGATTGCCACCACAGCTGGTGGGCTGGGCCTGCTACAGTTCCAGTATGGTGCCCTGATGTGGTTCAGGGTGGTTCCACATGTCCAGTGCTCTCCTGGCCCAGCACAACAGACCCTGCTCTTTTTGGACTCTTCTGGCTTGGCAGTCTGCCACACTCTCTTTTTTAGTGGATTCTACCTCTCTCAAATCTGTTCAGATTCACTTCTCAAGAGATATCTGAAATAATTTGAGAGAGTTCAGGCAGATCCCTGTTTTCCCTCTGCCATCTCAGCTCCATCTCCTCTATCACCTTTCTTCTGGTTAATTAAGTCTTGTTGGTTATCTAAGCTACCTTACTTTTAAGAATATCATATTCCAAGCCTTCTGATCCTTTAACATAGCAAATGCTATGTGATGTGTAATCCTGCATGTAGCTCCTTGATATTTAAATTCTTTCTCTCTACTTGCTGTATTCTCTCCTTGATTAGACTGATTTGGAATTTGGCAATAATATGCTATGGAGTTTTCATTTTAGGAACTCTTTTAGGTGGTGAGCAGTGGAATCTTTCAGTGACTATTTTACTCTCTATTTCTAGGATAACAAAGCAGTTCTCCTTGACAATTTCTTGAAAGATGCTGTCTAGGCTCTTTTTCTGATCATGGCTTTCAGGTAGACCAATAATTCTTAAAATATCTTTCCTGTATCTATTTTCCATGTCAGTTGTTTTTCCAATGAGATATTTTACATTTCCTTCTGATTTTTCTTTTTTTTTTTAATTTTATCTGATTGCTTCAGGATGTCTCATTGAGTCATTAGCTTCCACTTGCCCAATTTTAGTATTTAAGAATTCTTTTCTTCAGTTAGTTTTTGAACTTCCTTTTCCATTTTTCTAGTTCTACTTTTAAAGGAGTCATTTTCTTTAGTCATGTTTTGTTCGTCTTTTTTGAAGCTACTGACACACTTTTTTTATGATTCTCATGTTTAACTCTCACTTCTTTCTTCTATTGTTCTTCTATCTCTCTAATTTGATTTTTAAACTCCTTTTTGAGCTTGTAAAAGAGGAAATTTTGGGCTTGAGACAAATTCCTCTTTCCCTTTGAATGTTTTCATGTGCATGTTTTGACAGTTGTTCTCTTCTGTGGTTGTGTTTTGATCTTCCCCTTCTCTATCATTGTTTTATATGGCCAGGGTTCTTTCTTTTTTTTTCTTCTTTTTTTAGACAATTCCTTGATTTTTCAACCTAAGCCTTTACCCCAGAGGTACCAGGGCACTGTTCTAACCTTCTTGTTCTAAGGTCTAGGTAGGTGGTCACTGAATTTCTGCTCCATGGCCTCCAGGTCTGGTGGCTCACTCACATTTCTGTGGTGCTTCTTGTGCACTGAGTTCTGGGTCTGGCAGTTTGACTCCTGTACTGTGCCTAGAGGTCTAAGCTGGACTGCTGAGCCACTGGCCTGTGGAGTCCAGACCATGGGCCTTAGTTGGTGATCTGTGCTGTGGGTAAGAGCCTGACATTGGCTTGTCCAGACAATACCTGTGCCTCGCTGCATTCCCCTTTGATACAAGTGAGACAGATGTTCCTGGAAATCCTTCTCCATTTTCTCAGGCTAGAAAATTGTTACGTTCCACCTTTTTGTGGGTTTTCTTGCTCCAGAATTCCTTTAGAGGCTTGATTTAATGTTATTTTCAGAGGTAAACTGTAGAGTTCAGGCAACTTCCTGGCTTCTCTTCAGCATCTTGTCCACTTCAATACTATGATTTTTTTTTAAGAACAATGTAGTCCATGGGAGATATATGAGATGATATCCCTAGCCCACTCCTTTTAGAGGTGGAAGGTCCATGAATGAGGTACATTCTTTATATTTTCACACTATTTAAATGTATTGATCAGGGTTAATGCTTTCCCCTTCTTCTTCTCTCATATTTTTTTAAAACATTATTTACTATATGGAAGGGCTCTCACAGAAGGAAATTGATACTGGGAGAAATAATTTTGGTGATATCAAAAGCAAAAAAATTTAATAAAATATATTTTTAAATTCCAAAACAGCAGACAGAAAGAAGTTAACAAGGGAACAGCCAAACAATAGGACATTTTTTAACGTTTCAAGTTGTATTTATTATATATCCATGTAAAATGTATGTGTGTGTGTGTGTGTGTGTGTGTGTGTGTGTGTAAGTTGAAAACAAATTGTACCTAATAGGTATTTACGCTATCACATAGTAGACTCTTTTTTTTTCTTTTCTACCTTATATGAGGAAATAGGTTCTATTTTATTCTTAAGAATTATTTTTAATTTCAAGGGACCAAAAAAAAAATCACAATTTGTAGAAGACATGATGTCTTACTTAGGAACTCCAGATAATTGTCAGAGAAAGTGGAAACTTGTAGTTTTAGTAAAGAAAAAGGACATAAAATAAGAACACAAATTAAGCATTCTTATACAGTAAAAAAAAATGGGGGGAAATTATAGAAAAGCAAAGTCAGTTCAATATATCTATAAAATATGTAAGAGTTTTTGAAGCTAACTTACAAATCTACATACAAGTTTTTTTAAAATTAATTAATTAATTTGATATTTTCAGTTTTCAGCATTGATTTTCATAAGAATTTGAATTACAAATTTTCTCCCCATTTCTACCCTCTGCCCTAACTCCAAGATGGCATATATTCTGATTGCCCTGTTCCCCAGTCAGCCCTCTCTTCTGTCACCCCACTACCCTCCATCCCCTTTTCCCTTGCTTTCTTGTAGGGCAAGATAGATTTCTATGCCCCATTGCCTGTATATCTTATTTCCTAGTTTCATGCCAAAATTTTTTTTAACATTTTTTTTTAAAACTTTGAGTTCCAAATTCGCTCCCCTCTTTCCTCCCCACCCACCCTCCCTAAGAAAGCAAGCAATTCAACAAAGGCCACTTGTGTATCATTATGTAAAACCTTTCCGCAATACTTGTGTTGAGAAAGACTAACTATATTTTGCCCCTTCCTATCCTATCCCCCTTTATTCAATTTACTCCCTTGATGCTGTCCTTTTTTGAAAGTGTTTGCTTTTGATTACCTCCTCTCAATATCTGCCCTCCCTTCTATTGCACCCTGTTTTATATCTCCTTCCTCCTTTTCTCCTGTGGGGTAAAAGACCCAATTGAGGGTGTATGTTATTCCCTCCTCAGGTCAAATCCAATGAGAGTAAGTTTCATTCATTCCCCCTCCCCTGGCCCCTCTTCCCTTCCTATTAAACTCCTTTTTTCTTACCAATTTTGTGAGAGATAATTTACTACTTTCTGTCTCTCCCTTTCTCCCTCTCTCCATATATTGCTCACTTATCCCATAATTTGCTTTTATTTTTTTTTAAATATCCTTTCATAGTCAACTCACCTGGTGCCCTCTGTCCATACATATACATATACATATATATACATACACACATGCATATATATACATACATACATATATACACATACGTACATATGCATACATACATATATATGTATACATATGTATGTATGTATGTATGTATGTTCCATTCAGCTAACCTAATACTGAGGTCTCATGAATTATACACATCATCTTTCCATGTAGGAACATAAACAAAACAGTTCAACTTTAGTAAACCCCTTATGATCTCTCTTTCTTGTTTATCTTTTCATCCTTCTTTTAATTCTCATGTTTGAAAGTCAAATTTTCTATTCAGTTCCGGTCTTTTCAATGAGAAAACTTGAAAGTCTATTTTATTGAAGGTCTGAATTTTGGGAAAGCAGGGACTTGCATGAGCTTCCACCCAGATCCCTCCAAACATCTGTAAAAACGGCTCTGAACAAAGTATAGAACTGCAGAACTTACAAAGCAGCAGAGGGAAGCAGGGCCTCAGCTCAGGACAGCCTGGAAGGTCACCGGGTAAGGTCTATCTCACTGGACTGGGAAGCGGAGATAAGCTGAGCCCAGAGTGGGCCACGCATACCAACCAGACCAGGAACCAGGGGAACAGGCCCTAGCTCCCTGAATCAGTGAGCTGTGGCAGTTACCAGACTTCTTATACCACAAACACAAAAGACAACAGAGAAGGTTAGTGGGAAAAGCTGCGGGAGACATGGTGAAATGAGTTCATGGTTTGGAGACCACACTGGGGGCAGCAGAGTTGGGGCAGCTATAGAACTACAGCTGCAGTTGCTTCAGGCCCCAGGCCGACATGGCGAGAGGAATTAAGTGCCAGATCTGAGCAGGAGTGCAGAGCCAAATTAGATCTGAATGATGTCCAGGTTGGTGGTTCTTGGGAAGGAGTACTGCTGCTGTGGCAGACCTTGCTGTGTAGCTCTGAAAACAACAGCGCAGCCTTGCAAGCTTGGGACAAAATATTCTATAATCTACAAGCCATCATACCCAGACAAAAAACTCAAGGATCAAGTAAGTTGGCTGGGAACATGGCCAGGCATCGAAAACATACTCAGATTCAGACTCAGACTTTGGAATCTTTCTTTGGTGACAAAGAAGACCAAAAAATACAGCCAAACGAAGTCGACAAAGTCAAAGAGTTCACATCAAAAGCCTCCAAGAAAAAAATATGAATCGGTCTCAGCCACAAAGAGCACAAAAAGGATTTGGAAAAGCAAGC
>CM053626.1:114894976-114927721 GCA_028646595.1 Phalanger gymnotis | reverse complement strand
GGGGGGGGAGGAAATGGGGAGAAAATTTGTAATTCAGGCGCCTGTGAAAATCAATGCTGAAAACCAAACATGTCAAAAATAAATTAAAAAAAATAAAAATAAAAAAAATGGCCTTGGAAAGCATAAAAAAAAATAAAAAAATAAAAGGATCAGCTCTTATTCCTTACCTTCACTTCTATCCGTAGGCTCACAATGCTTTCATTCACAGTTGCAATCATTAAAATACCTGGAAGTACATCTGCCTGTGGGGAAAGGGAGAACCCTAACCAAGAAAAAGAGAAGTTAAACACAAAACAAAGGTCCTTTACCCTATGAGACCTTTACCAATGGGGTTAATTGCACTCAGGAGTCTCTTTAGAAATTCAGGCTGCCCTCTGCATCCTAGGTAAAAGGAGCAACACAGGCACCACCTTACATCATTAAATCCCATGCAATGTAATTTGACCTTCATCTTGAACTCATGGGTTGCTCCCCTAAAGGCCTCTCTTGATTCTTCTGGACAGCTCTGTAGCCACAGATTTCCCTGAAGAGGGCTGGGGAATCTTATAACACAAGAAATGCATCCTGTTCCAAGTGGAGTGAGGGACTGTGACTTAACAAATCAGGAATGAGACCCCTAACCTTAGTCTCAAATAAAGACAACTGTACTGTCATCCATTAAATTTTTATGGAATAGCCTGGGAATTCCAGAATGGCCTCTTGTCCCATGCTTGGGAACTCCTTGAGCTTTATTCACTCAGCCTCGAATTCATCCTCTAATATGCAGTTGAATTGCTCCCTTCCTCAGGACTGTTCTTATGCTGCTCTACTTTATAACACAGCCTTCCTTTCTCCAGGGCAGGTTTCAGTACTTTTGTCTTCACCATGCCCAAATGATCTCTCTTTCCAGAGAACCACTCTGCTGAGGCTCCTCTCCAGTTAAGTTACTCCCTCCAATGACAGTGGAGGTACAATATCATGGCATTGAGCCTCTCTTGGTGGCCCTCTGGTCCCTGACTAGTACCCCAGACACTTTTGGTCCACTGGACACTTCTTTTAGGAACCCCTTGGCAGAGTTAGCCACAAGTGTGGAGCATACTGGAAACCTCATCACCAGCCTTCCAAAGCAGATTGACTCACTTGTCCTCATGGTAGTGCAAATGAACTGGATGCATGACACCCTAACTGCCAAAAAGTGAGGGTCATGCTCTGTCATTGTGAAGGAACATTGTTTCTAGGTCAACCAGTCGTTCCTTATAGAGGAGGACCTAAGCACTCTAAAATAAGCAAACAAAAGAGTTATGGAATAGGGGCCAAAATATTGTGAAACAGGTCACCCTCTCACCTTCCTTTAACTTATTCTCCTAGTTAATTGGAAACCTTAGCCGCATTCTCCCCTCTGCCGTCTCTATTCTGATGTTTCTCCTCCTTCTTGGCCTTGTGTTTTTTCTTGGTCTTCATCTTGTATCTCAGCTATTCACTCCTGCCTTACCTAAAATCAAAATGATGTTTCAGGTGGATGTGCTCCCTTGGTCTGCAGTGCTGTCTCAGCCTTTGACCAGAAGGAGGCAATGTTAGGGGATTTATGATTCTCATATTAATTAATATGTTATGTTATAATGATAATACTATCTAGATTGGTTGGAACTCCTAGATTTCCAGGAGATTCTGGCTTGGGAGCCATAGCAACAGAAAGAGATGAATTCCTGAGTTAACCTTCAACTGAATTGAACCAGAGCCTACTGTTGTCCTGTTCTCATCATGCTAACTCTGTTTCTTTACCCTACTGAATAATCAGAAAATGCAATGAAACATAAGACTGGAGACAATCAACCTAAGAACTGTTCCCACAGGAATCAAGAGTACCTGTGTTGTCCCTAAAATGCCTGCAGGCCCATGGGAACTGTTTCAATATGTAAAAATGATTGTGTTGTGATCTACTCCATTGCATTCTTTTTTAGCTTCCTGCCTTTGCACAGCAAGTGAATTCCCTCTACTGAGTAAGACTTCTGTAGGCAAATGTGTCATCTTTACTCTGAAACTAATTGAACCATTTCTTGATTCCTGACATACCTCCCTTTTGCCTGGTCTGTTCAGCTCTGACAATTCCCAGGTTAAAGACCAGTTTACTCTGGACTACATTTCAAATTCTTTTGACAGATGTAGGTCTTTGAATTTTGCCTCCAACACTAGACTCTCAGCTTCTTGAGAGCAGAGATCACTCATTTTGGGTTTGGTTTTGTTTTGTTTTTCTTCATTTTCTGCCTTTCTCTATATGTAATGGCTTGCCACAGTGTCTGGCACCATAGTAGGCACTTACTATATGCCCATTGACTGACCGATCTTTGGGTGATCATCAGATTTGTTCTTAATGTTCTAGTTTTGTTCAGTAGTATAGGAAAAGAGAGAAAATCAGACTCCATTCCAAGGAAATGGTTAAACATTGTACAGGGGTTTGAGGAATTCTGAACATTCTACTGTTTTATATCCTTCAGATAATATAACTTTATGGGGGCACAAAACTAATTGTTATATTCATCTTGTGTCTCAGCTATTCACTCTAACTGTTGTGCCGAAAAAAGTAGCGAGACCAGGATATAAATTTTTATGTGGATTTATTCAAGCACGTGACTGTCTGGAATAAAGACTCAAATTGAACAGCTCCAAGCAGGGGTAGAGTCAGGTTATTTAAAGGGAAAAACACAAACTGATTTCCGTGGAGATGGGAACACAAACAGTGGGGTCCGTGGAGATGGGAGCACAAACAGTGGGGAGAGCTGGGGCAAGATGGAGGGTAAACTGGGGGAGGGGCAGGGCACAACACAACCTTACATAAAATCAAAATCAAATTTCAGGTGGATGTGCTCCCTTGGTCTGCAGTGCCATCTCAACCTTTGACCAGAAGGAGGGACTGTCAAGGGATTCATGATTTTCATATTAATTAATATGACATTTTGTAATGATAATACAATCTAGATTGGTTGGAACTCCTATATTTCCGGGAAATTCTAGCTTGGGAGCCATAGCTATAGCCAACATGTTACAACAGAAAGTGATAAATCAAGATCTCCTGAAATGCTAACAATTCAGAAATTACTGAGCTTATAACTGCCAAGAGAACTGAACCAGAGGCTACTGCACTCCAGTTCTTATCATGCTAACTGTGGTTCTGTACCCCTATATAATCAGAAGACTCAATGACACTTAAGTCTTGAGACAATCAACTTAATAACTGTTCCCATGGGACTAGAGAACTCCTGTATTGTCTCCACGATGCCTGAGTAATAGGCTTGCCATGGGAACCTTTACAAGACCTATGAATGATTGTTTCATGATCCACCCTCTTGTAGTTTTTTTTTTCTTTTTTTAGGTATATAAGCCCTGTCTTTGCACAGCAAGAGAAGGCCTTCTCCTGAGGAAGACTTACATAGGCAAACTTGTCTTCCTTACTCTGAAATTAATTAAAACGTTACTTATTCCTGACGCACCTTCCAATCACCTGCTAGGCTCAGCTCTGGCTATTTCCAAATTAAAGACCAGTCCACCCTGGACTACATTTCAAATTCTTTTGACATATGCAGTTGTTTGAATGATGACTCTACCACTAGACTGTCATCTTCTTGAAAGCTGAGTTTCTTATTTTTAGTTTTCTTTTGGTTCCTTTATTTAGGTTTTACCTTTCTGCATATGTAAGTGTTTTCCATAGTGTCTGGTAAATAGTAGTTGCTAATTGAATGCTCAGTACTGACTGAGAGTGCTTTGGGAGAACACCAAATTTGTTCTTAGATTTTTAGCTCTTTCCAGTAATATAGGAAAAGAGAAGATATCAGACTCTATTTCAAAGAAATGATTAAAGATTACGTAGGAGTTTGAGGAATTCTGAACATTCTTTTCCTTTAAGTCCTTCTAGTAATTTGAACTTTATGGGAGCTCAAAAATATTTGTTATATGCATGTTCCCCATCCAACTTTGAGTAAAGTGCACTTCTGGGGGCTCAGAATTAAGCCATTAAGTCAAGGTCAGGGCTATGCATCCACAGATTAATTTGGAATCAGCCAAGCAATAAATAGCTGGGGACCATACTTCTGTCCCTGTATCTAGAACTCAGTATGCTGAAAGTTGAGAGACACAAACACCATAAAGAGAAGCAGGAGTCAATGTTTAATTACTAATGTATTTATTAGTATTATAAAGAAGTTATGGAGTAGATCAAAAGGTACATACTGTCCCAGTATCTGGGTCCTCATGAGGACTTTAAGGGTGTCTCCCAAATGCCCATCTTCCTTTTCTTGAACTGAAAGAAGGAAGAGGCTTAAAGGAGATGAAATGTGCTTGATTTGTTCTCTTGGCTTATGGCAACAGCAATGACAAAGTCATGTATTACTGAAATTTTAAAAATAAAACAACACAAAATTTGGAGAGAGACCCTAGGTTAGGATATAGATAAGTAGCATAAAGGAGAGGGGGAAAAGATTAGTGATATTTCCATGTCTGTCTGTCTGTCTGTCTGTCTCTCTCTCTCTCTCTCTCCCTCCCTTCTTCCCTTCTTCCCCGTATCCCCTCTCTATTCTTGCCTCTCTTTGTCTTTGTTTCTGAGTCTGTCTGTCTCTAATTATTTCTGTTTCTCTGTGTCTTTCTCTCTCTGCTTCCATCAGGGAAAATGGTGCAGAGATAAGCATAGGTGAGCAAATATTTGGGAGAAAAGGAATGATGAAGAGTTAGACAAATAGAAAAGGGGACAGAGTTCTAAAAAATTTGGGGACTGATTTGATGTTAGTTGATAGACAGTACATATTCATATATATATATGTATGTATATATATATATGTATATATATATATTGGTTCACTGAGTAAAATAATGATTACCTTGGGATGGAGAGAATGGATGACTTTCTTACTGGCCACTTGGACATCCTCTCTGCTGACCCTCTTGACCACCTCCTCACTGGCTACCTGGAAGACCTCCCAGCAGGCCACCTTGAGGGCCTTCCTGCTGGCCGCCTGAACAGTCTCTCTGCTGGCCTTCTGGACAGCCTCACTGCTGGCCTCCTGGAAATCCTCCCTTCTGGCCACCTGGATTGGTGGCCACCCTGCTGGCCATCTTGACTGCCTCCCTGCCAGCCACCTGGACAGCCATCTTGCTGGCCACCTGGATGACCTCCTTGCTAACCACCTAGTTGACCATCTTGCTGTCCACCTGGGGGTTGATGTTTTTGGTTACTACCTTGTTGCTGGCCAGAGTTCTGATCACCCTGATGGGAGTTGTTTGGTGCTGCTACAGCTACTGGATCTTCTGAGTTTTGTTCATCAAAAGAGAGACAGCACAGGTATAGAAAACTCAGATGAAGGAAAATGTCTGATATGCAGTCAATGTGGACAGAACACTTTGGGCTACAGGCTAATTGTTCAAAGGACAGAGCCCTTGCTTTCTTACTGGTAGTGTTGAATGAGGGTGACCTAGGCTTGACATAGTAGCAATTTAGATTTGAAGATCTTTCCCACCAATTAATAGGCCATGTTTTACATTACAGGAAGCCTAAGACACATGTGGTGGGAGGAGCTTACTGACAGGAAAATGAAGTTATATCACAGGAAATGCTGAGAGAGAGAGAGAGAGAGAGAGAGCAGTTATGGATGCTAATGGCTGCCCTCATGATTTTTAGAACTTAACAGGCTAACTTAGCTGTACTATGAATTTGTTTTGGTGAAGACTCCAGCAGGGGGTCAGAGAGGTTTTGGGATGATGAGGCTCCATGTTGTGACACCATGTTTTAAGTTCCTTGCTCTTATGATAAAGTGGGCTGACTGGCTGTGGGAGTTGAACATTTGGTTATGGGATATGATTTGATGGTGTCTGAACAATTGTTATACTGCTTTTATGTTCTTTATGGAGAGTCTTTCATACCTTGCAATACAGACTTACATAGGCATATTCACAACTTGTTGGTGGTGTGTTTATTGCCTTACTGTTACACTTACCTAGTGGATGTCTAATACATATCTAAGAGATCCCGACTTGTCCCAATTTCAGTGAAACCCTGGAAGGGTTTATGCAATGAATGATCATATAAGTGATTGACAGGAAACAAGCCTAGCATCAGCTATATTTGATTATATATCATAGCAACAGAAGGCATTGACAGCTTGCTATCTCAAAAGTTTGAGTTATCCATCCTAAGCTGTCTTGGTCACTTGTGTTTCTTAGATGTGTATCCCCTCATTTGCAGATACCCACATGTTTTTATGTATTCATACCTCCTACATATGTCTTACAAAGTTCCATTCTTCAACTTAGTTTAAATGGAAAAAAGTAAATTCAAGGTCAAGAGATTGTGAAAGTATTTATTTATATCTCATTCATTTTTTTCAACTACATTATCAACTGTGTCCATTAGTCAATATTTATTAAGTGCCTAAAATATTCCAGGTCTTATGACTAACTGGTAACAAGGAAAACACCTCTTTGGAGCCTCTTGGCCTATGGTCCAAAGAAGGTTCTGACACACAAAATTCCCAGAAATTGGAGTGATTAAATGTGTTCTAGAGTGAGATGGGTCCTATGGGCTATGATACTGAAGAAAGAAGTGTGGGAAGGAAGGAATAAAAAAAAAAGAAGAGTAACAATTGGTTTTAATTGTAGTCTGCTTCTTAAAAATTTGTTATTATCATGAATTAAACTAATAATGACCTCTTACATTCTAGATATATAAGAGGGTGAAAGAGAACACAGTAAGCTTATTGTAATTATTTGGGGAAGGGGAAAAGGTTGTTTGATTTTTCTAAAAACCTGAGCATGGAAAACATCCAAAAGGTCTGCTTCTCTAAGTGACAGATACTTTAAAAATAAGGAGAGTGTTATGATAGACCTTGGAAGGTTCTACTTTATGATGCACATAGAGGCAATTTCAGCACAAAAGTCAAACTGAAGTCCAGTTGTAGGTTAGAATATTTTCTATCCAGCAGTTTTACCTGTATTCTGTACAGAGACTTGTTCCTTAAGGGAAACAAAAAATAACAATGAATGATGAACTTTTCTGGATCCTCACATTGCACCACAAGTTTTGTTTGCTTTTGCCTCATTCTAGGCCACTATGACTTTAAATCTGGATGAGGCTTTCTTGGGTCTTATACCTTCAGTTCCAAAGACAAGGAAATAATCTCCTTTCCACATTGTTAGGATTTCCAGAGAGCAAAGTATCCTTGTGCTAAAAAGATATTTCATCTATCAGAATATTTGTTTTTCACACAAGATTTGAAACCAAAGAATTTAGGATTGTAGGATACCTCAAAGATCATCTACTGGAACTCTTTCATTTTCCAAATAGAAAATGGGAGGAATTCAAGGAACATGGTCAACAGGATTTAATAAGCAGTTGCCTATGTGTCAGGCAGTATGAGTTATCCAAAGTCATACAGGGAAAGGCAGAATTTTTAGCTAAGTCTTTTGACTACAAAGATTTTTTTGACCCAGCATGTTGCCTTTCCCTAGAGAACTAGCCTCAGAGTCAAGGAATTGGGGTTCAGGTCATAGCTTTCAAACTCCTAGCTAGCTATGCCACGGGGAAAGTCATTTAACATCTCTGACTCTGAGTGTCTTCATCTGGAAAATGGTGATGGGAATCTCACTGAGAGGCAGAATGGCATGGTTGATTGAAATTCTGTCTGAGAGCCAAAAATCCTGGGTTAAGATTTTACCTCTGACACCCATTGGCCCTATGAACATTGGCAAATTGCTTACTGCCTCAATACTCCAAGAAACTCTCTAAGACACTAACTTACTGAGCAGGAGCAGAATGATCTTCATGGGTAGTAGTCTCTGATTTATTGCCCACCGAACTGTGGTTCTGTGCTTCGATTACACCTATCTCTGAGATGCAACACTAATGTGACTTAAAAGTCCTGAGATCTCACATGATGGACATTATTATGTTGCCCCACTTAGTCTAACTCTGTATGTTACAAACCCTTTCGATAAAAAAAACAGTAATTTTCATTCCAGAACCCTAATCTTATTGGACAGGATGCCCAATATTGGAATATTTGAAAAAGTTTGGATGAGTTTTGAGTATGAGGATCTCTTTTCAATTAGAAAAAAATTCTTTGTTCTGTCATCTCTGTTTAGAATGTCAGCTCCCTGCAGGCAGAAACTGCTTCCCTCTAATTTTGCTTCATGGATTTCATTTTGAATCCCCGGAAATCAATGCTTGTTGAGTGACTGATTATTGATTTTATGAAGATGTAGCTTTCTCTTGACCCAGAATAAAGAGCCTGATGACTGAGGAGGAATTCATAACTCCTTAGGGGATACATTAGTCTCTGCCTGAGCATGCCCAGCTCATAAAGATCATCTCTACCTAGCATGAAGTGAGTGTACACATTGAAAAGGAGGAAGGAATTCATGCAATAAAGGGAAAAATTAAATTGAATGTCTATACATTGTCAAAGTCTGAATGGAAAATGATAAATTCAATCATCTGGATGTACAGACATTATTTGGAATTAATGGAACTAATCAATGGAAACATTTCATTTGAGGTAGGCAATTTTAACTTGTCTTATCAGTATTTTTTGCCACATAACTCAATTCAATTCAGTAAGATTGTATTAAGTGCTTATAATATGACAGTCACTTTGTTAGGTGCTAGGCATACAAAGATAGAAGAAATATTGCTAATGTTGAGGAATTTAAATTTTATTTGGAAATACAACATGAAAATAAAAAATAAAATGTAAAACTTAAAAAATATAATCTTTTCTTAGGTGAAGAGAACACCTGGACAGGGAGTAGGGCAGGAAATCAAGTCAGATTTCCTATTGGAGATGACAGAAACAGAAATTTAACAGAAGCTAAGAATTCTAAGAGGTAGAGATAAGTAGCAAATGTATTGCAGGGGGCAACAGCAGGATAGAAAGGAAAGATGGAAAAATCTGAATGAGGAACAGCAAGGAGCATAGATGACTGAAGGAAAGAATAAATAAGGTTGAATTAGTAGGTTGCATTTGACTTCAAACCCAGTGTGGAAAACAGATTTGAGGAGTCATCAGAAAATAAGAAAATCACCTCCTCTCTCTAACTCTTGGAAGAAAAAAGTACTTGAATTACTGAGGATGGCTAATTCCAAATGACTTCACTTGAATTATACCCTGGCCCCCACCCAACAACCTCCTAACATGATCATGGATTTTCTGTGTCCCCTGCTTACCCTCATCTGTGAATTGAGCAGAGCTCAGGCCCAAAAGGGCTACTGAGAAAAGGAGCAGTAGCCATTTGGTAGTTGATGTTACCTGTACTGAATGGACCAAAGTCAAATGCTCTTATAAGGACCTCAGAAAATAATACCTCCTTTGAAACATCATACTCCGGCCCTGATTTCACGGCATTGTTCATGTCCAGATAACTCCCATACCTAAGTTTTTGTTTTATTGAGTTTGAGGGCTGGAAAAAGCTCCTGACCCAAAAGTACTTCCAATTCTAAATTTGCCAAAGCCTTTGAAGCCACCTTGCCCAGAGGCACCAAATATTATGTGAATAAAATAATATGTAGTCTTCCATCTTGTGATTTCCCTCCCATAGAAAACCATGGACTCCTTTACAGTATTTTTATAACCTGTGCTGCAAAAGTAATTTAAATGTCATTGACTTAGGTCCTTTCACTAGGTTTCTTGAAGTGCAGGAGATGAGTCAGTGAGGGCAACACACAATGGAAGGACAAAATAACAGATATGAAATCATTAGCAGCAATAATTGTATAGGCAAGCTCACGCCCCATCCCCAGCTGTTAGAAACTACATAAGCACCAGCAGCTGAATGTTGATCACCTGAGGATACCAGGCTTTATGGTACCAATCTACTATACCTCTCTCCATCATTTCTTCTTCACAATTTCCTTAAATATTTCCCAAAACTTAACTAAATGTTTGATATTCTAAACCCATTCTTCCCCAAAGCTAATGTATCCTTCCATCCTTCTTCCAAATATTCTGCTCACCAAATCTTTCTAATAATGAATTACTACTGTAGATGAAGAGGCTTTCTCTCTGTTATTTTGTTTTGATATTCCATAGGCAATTGATTCAGCCCATTCCCTTCCCAGTTTCATTAGCTCATAAGAACTAGTTCATAGACTTAGAGTGGAAATTGATTTTAATGGACATAGCTGAAACCTCTCATTTTCCGGGTGAAGAAGATGAAGCTAAGTATGTGAGATGACTTTTACATGGTGAGAATGTAGGTAGCAGAGCTAGGGTGCCAACATTTATCTATCAGTTTCTCTATTGATAAAGAAATAATTCATTTATTACCCAAGAATGAGATTGGTCATTACAATTACAGTTAAGCAAAATTGGGATTTTTACTGAAAGTACCAGTCATTGTGCTTATTGTACTCCTAGTTCAGTGCATTTCACTCTACATTAGTTCTCAAAATTTTCCCTCTGTTTCTCT
This sequence comes from Phalanger gymnotis, assembly GCA_028646595.1. Lineage (NCBI taxonomy): Eukaryota > Metazoa > Chordata > Mammalia > Diprotodontia > Phalangeridae > Phalanger > Phalanger gymnotis. The sequence continues at coordinate 114,917,296 of CM053626.1, read as the reverse complement.
GAATTCACCATATTCTTCATTTCTGATTATCCAATAAATAGGTCATTATATTTATAGGATTACAATTTTTTCAGATGTCATCTAGTAGGTGGAAATTTATGCCATTTCAAATGTTGTTTTCTACAATTAAAAATAAAGTTATAAATGGCTTTTTTTATATAGAATTGTTCCTTCTGACTTTTACTTCCTTGACCTATATGCCAAGTAGTGAGATTGAGAAAAAGGATATAAACAAGTTATTGAACACTCTTTTTCAATTCCAAATTATTTTGATAAATATGTGGACCTAATCACAGCTTGATTGAAACTGGATAAATGTGTCTGTCTCTGCATTCCCATTGTTGTTGTTCAGTTGTTTCAAACGTGTGTGGATCTTTGTGATCCCGTTTGGAGTTGTCATGGCAAAGATACTGAAGTAGTTCACAATTTCCTCCTCTAGCTCACAGTGCAGATGAAAAACTCAAGCAAGTGGGTTAAGAGAATTGTACGTGGTGATGCAGGTAGTAGGTGTCTGAGGCCAGAATTGAACTCATGAAGATGATACTTTCTTTTTCCACACCCTAGCACTCTATCCCCTGCACCACTTTGCTGCCTAATTTTACCTTTGAAGATTATAAGACTAAACTTCAGAGCTGCTTTCATTTACAGTCATCATATAATGATTTGGAACAATCCTTAGAATGGTTCTAAATGGTTTGAAATTCTTTGGAAAAAGTTCTCAAGTTCATATTCTGGGAAACTAGGCCATTGGTTATTTTTACTGAATTAATATTTTTATATCTTTTTTCTTTTTGGTTCTCTGTTACAAGGCATGCTCCACTGGGCAAGGGAATGGTGAGATTTATTTGGAAATTAGGTTGCTCACAAACAAAATATATAAATACATTTTTAAAAAAGAAAACAGCCCATTTTCTCCTTTGGCACTTAATTATTAGGGAATATTCTTGGTCATCTATTGGTGTCATTCTTGTATATGACTTGGATTCTGTAATGGCAAGCGGGGTGGGATTTTTGCTGTTTTTTGTTTTGGAGTGCTTCTCAGAACTAAAGCAATCAAGAACCTTTGAGTCTTGCCTTCGTTTAAATTAAGTCTTTGGCTGAATTCAGAGTCTTTAATGACCTAAGTCATGGGAAAGCCTAGGTCGCATGGGTTTGAGTCACACGGTTGTGACACCCTCTGACCCTGAAGAAGTGTATATATACTCTGAGGTTAGTATTTTGGTTGGGGCATACTCATTGGAAGAGTGTTGGTGTGGAGACTCTGGGTAGCCATTAAGCCCCTGCCCCCTACCCCAGCTTGGAAAACCCAGATGTTGGTGCTTCTCTCTCTGGTAATTATATATGTATAGGTTTGGTCAGATAGCTAGAAGCCTATCTATTATTTTGTGTTATTTGCTTTGTTTATATTTTCTCTGTATTTTCTGTTAATATTTGCTCTAAAGTTCAAGGTGCTGACTTTTCCCCCTGAACTAAGTGAATGATATATGTATGCTTAATTAAAGTGATATTGCAAACACCTTAAAGTTTTTTTCTAAGAAAAACAGATCAAAGTACCTGTGCAAGTAGCCCTCCTGTGAGCTCATGTTATTGGCCTTACACAGCCACAGTAGCTGCAAGTAACATTGTTGTTACAGTATCAAATTATCAGAGATAGTTATGGTAAAAGTTTTCTAGCTGCACTGTTTGTCTTCTCATTCTAGTTGTAAAATGTTTTACATGTTACATGCCAAAAATTTCACCAGAGTCATCACAATTGGAAAGTATATCTATTTCTGCTTCCTTCTTTCCTTCTTTGTTGATTTGTTTTCTTCTACCTTCTTTCCTTCCATCCTTCCTTCCTTCTTTCCTTTCCTTCTTTATTTTTCCCTCCTGTCCTTAATTCATCCCTACCTTCCTTCTTTCTTTTTTGATATTTTTAATTTTTTTTGTTTTTTAACATTTTCAACATTTATTTCCACAAATTTTCTTCCCTTCTCTAAGCTCCACCCCCAACTCAAGATGGCATGTATTCTGATTGGCCCATTCCCCAGTCTGCCCGTCATTCTATCACCTCGATTCCCCCCACCCCGTATCTCCTTTCCCCTTACTTTCTTGTAGGGCAAGATAGATTTCTATACCCCATTGCCTGTATATCTTGTTTCCCAGTCTCATGTAAAAACAATTTTTTGACATTTGTTTTTAGAACTTTGAGTTCCAAATTCTCTCCCTTCTTCCCTCCGCACCCACCTTCTTTGAGAAAGCAAGCAGTTCAATATAGGTTGTACATATATTGGTATGCAAAACACTTCCATAATAGCCAAGAGGTGAAAGACTAGCTATATCTCCCTCCTTCAAATTTTATCCCCCACCTTTTTATAATTTTCTCCTTTGCCTTGTCCCTTTTCAAAAATGTTTGCTTTAGAGTACTTCCTCCCCCAATCTGTCCTCCCTTCTATCACCCTCTATTATCTCCTTCTCCCCTACTTTCATTTAGGGTAAGATATCCAATTGAGTGTGCATGTCATTCCCTGCTTGAGCTAAAAACAATGAGAAGAAAGTTCACTCATGCCCTTTTGCCTACCCCCTCTTCTCTTCCTTGGCCTGAGACCAATTCATATTTTTCTTCAAGGCTTTTGATGTAGGACCTTTGACTTTGTTGACTTCTTCTGGTTGTATGATTTTATCTTCTTTGTCACCAAAAACAAGATTCTATAGTCTGAGTCCTTTTATGCTTTCTGCTCATTTCCCCAGCCAATTACTTGACTTTTGAACTCTTTGTCAGGGTATGACTGCTTCCAGAGTAGAGAGTACTCTGTCCCAAGCTTCAGGGATTTTGTGCTGCTGTTTTCAGAGCTACTTCTATTTTTAGGTGGTATGATACTCCTCTTCTGGCCTGAGCTCTAGTCTGTGAAGTCAAGTACTCCTTTCCGCTGTGTGCTTTCCAGGAGGACACTCTCTCCACTGTCACACCAGCACTCCTCCTCCCCCAAGGACTGCCAACCAGGACTGTGATGCACATCCAAAGAAGGTAAAGCAAGAGAATTTTGCGTCAGGATCATCAGAGTTCCTTGCACTCCCCCTCTGATCTGCCACTTGATTCCCCCCCACCATCTGTGGTCCTGGAGATCAGGAAGCAGCAGCCACTTCTGCCACCCAGGGGCTGCTTGCTAGACCCTGCCTTCCCCCCCCCCTCCATTCTCTCACCCAGGTTCAACAGTTTTCCCACTCACTTGCTACATTGTCTTTGGAATTTGTGGGTTGAGAAGTCTGGGAACTATCACAGCTGCTGGTGATTCAGTTCCCTGAGGCCTGCTCCACCTGGTGTGCTCCAACCTTGTTTGTCCTTGCATGGCCCATGCTGGGTTGTGCTCCACTCCCAGCACAGTGGAACAGACCCTTCCTAGCCACCATCCAGGCAGTCTTGGGCTGGAGACTTGCTTCACTCTGTCATTCCGTGGGTTCTGTAGCTCTAGAATTTGTTTAGAGTCATTTTTATAGGTGTTTGGAGGGACTTGAGGGAGAGCTCATTCAAGTCCTAATTTTCATGGTGCCATCTTGGCTCTGTGCTGCTTCCCCTTTCTTATTTTAAAAAAAAATATTTAATTTCTATTTTCGACGTTTACTTCCACAAGAATTTGAATTACAAATTTTCTCCCCATCTCTCCCCTCCCTCTGTCCCAAGACAGGGTGAATTCTGATTACCCCTTCCTCCAATCTGCCCTCCCTTCTTTCATTCCCTTCTCTTATCCCCTTTCCCTTCTATTTTTCTGTAGGGAAAGATAGATTTCTATACTCCATTGCCCATATATCTTATTTCCCAGTTGCATGTAAAAAAATTTTCAGCACTCATTTTTAAAGCTTTGAGTTCCACATTCTCTCCATTTTCCCCTCCCCATTCACCCTCATTGAGAAGGCAAGCAATTCAATACAGGTTTTATATATATATATATATATATGTATATATATATATATATGTGTGTGTGTGTGTGTGTGTGTGTGTGTGTGTGTGTGTGTGTGTGTGTGTGTGTGTAGTGATGCAAAACACTTCCATGACAGTCATGTTGTGAAAGACTAACTATATTTGCCTCTATCCTGTCCTGCCCTCCATTTATTCTATTCTCTCTTTTGACCTTTCTTTCCTCAAAATTTTTTGCTTCTGATTACCCCTTCCCCCAATCTGGATCCTTTCTATTATCCCCCCCTCTTACCCTCTTACCCCTACTTTCCTGTAGGGTAAGATTGTGCATGTTATTCCCTTCTTAAGCCAAATCCAATGACAGTAAAATTCACTTATTCCCTCTCACCTCTTCCCCTTCATTATAAAAGCTCTTTCTTGACTTTTTTTATATGAGATGATTTACTACATTCTATATCTCCCTTTCTCTTTCTCCTCATTCCTCTCACACTTAATTTTATTTTTTAGATATCTTCCCTTCATATTCAGCTTACCCTGTACATTCTGTGTATATTCCCTTCAACTACCCTAATACTGAGAAAGGTCTCGTGAGTTACAAATATCATCTTTCCATGCAGTAATGTAAACAGTTAAACTTTAATAAGTCCTTTAACATTTCTCTTTTCTGTTTACCATATCATGCTTCTCTTTATTCTTGCATTTGAAAATCAAATTTTCTATTCAGTTCTGGTCTTTTCCATAAGAATGCTTGGAAGTCCTCTATTTCATTACCTTCCTTCCTTCTTACCTTCCTTCCATCATTATTTCCTTGTGTCTTTTCTTATTTCCTTCCTTCCTTCATTCTTACATTACCTGTCTCCATAACTGTTTTATTTTAGGTTGCATATCCATTTGGTCCTTATTGACACAGTTGGTGCCATATTTAGGTTTAAAACTAATTTCTGATTAATTGCTTACCATTTTATGCCACATTTCTTATCTCTGAATAAACAGTTCTTTCTCTGATATTTGTGTTCTTAAGTATTTAGTGTAATGAACTGGTGACTTATTTGATCTGTTCCATTTATGTATGTTTATTTTTTTTATCTTATCCTGAGTCATTCTGATGATGTTTACTTCCTCATATACCTGGAAGCCTTACATTAGATTAACTTCATTCCTGCTTTTTATTTCCTTGTGATTCAATATCTTTCATATCTCTAAACTAATTTTGTTTTATTTTGACTATTTATAACAATTAAGTGCTTGGTAGTTCAATTCAGATGTACTGTTTTGTCACCTGAGGATACCAGGCTTATGGGACCAAGCTACCGCATCTCTCTCCCTCTTTTCTTCTTTACCAGGATATTCAATATTTCCTAAAATAACTAAAATAACTGTTCAGAACCTGTTCTTCCACAAAGCTGAAGTATCTCTCTATCCTTCTTCCAAATATTCTTCTCACCAAATCTTTCTAATCATGTTCTGCTCCTCCAGGTTATTTCTGTTATTCATCTGTTATTTCTTCTTGATATACTATCCCCAATTGACTCAGCCCATTCTCTTCCCAGATTCATAGGCTCATAGGAAATAGTTAATAAAGTGGGAAGGGATTTTAGGATCCACATAGTCTAATTCCTTCATTTTCCAGATAACCAACATAGAGGTGAGTAGGTGAGCTGACTTGTCCATTGTCAGGAAGTAGATAGCAAAGCCTGGGTGTCAATGCTTATCTATCAGTTTCTCTACTGAGAGAGTAATGATTCATCATTTACTATCCAGGACTGGAATCTGTCTTTCCAATTAAGAATAATTAGGAGTTTTATTGACATTAATATAGTCATTGTGCATATCATTCTCCTAGTTCAGCTTATATCACACTTCATTAGTTCATGAAATTTTTCTTCTGTTTCTCTAAATTCATCACTTTCTTCTTTTCTGATTATTAAATAAATAGGTCATTATATTTATGATTATAATTTGTTCAGACATTCTCTCGTAGATAGAGCTTTATGTCCTTTAAAGTGTTTTCTACAATTAAAAATAAAATTATAAATAGCTTCTTATATATAGGATTGTTCCTTCTGACTTTTACCTCTTTGACCTACATGCCAAGTAATGAGATTGAGAAAAAAGGATATAAACAAGTTATCAACAACTTTTTCTCAATTCCAATTTATTTTGAAAAATATGTGGACCTACTCGTAGCTTGACTGAACCTGGAAAAATGTGTCTATCTTCCTACTGTTGTTGTTCAGTCCTTTCAGACATGTCTGAATCTTTGTGATCCTGTTTGGGGTTTTCCTGGCAAAGATACCATTTCCTTCTCCAGCTCATTATACAGACGAGGAACTGAAGCAAACTGAGTTCAGCAACTTGCCCAGGGTGACAAAGATCATAGATTTCTGAGGCCAGAAATGAACTCACGATGGTGAGTCTTTCTGATTCCCCAACCTAGAACTCTATCCCCTATACCACTTTGCTGCCTATTATCTGTCAAAAAACAAACTGTATACATTTTAATATAACTTTATGTTAGAGAAATATAAGGCTAAACTTCAAAGTTGTTTTCATTTACAATCATCCAATAATTAATTATTTGGAAAAAAGCTTTACAATGGTTGTAGATGGCTTGAAATTCTTTGGAAAAAATGTTCAATTTCATATTCTGGGAAACCTGGTCATTGTTATTTTTACTCAATCGATATTTTTTTCCATTTCATTCTCTGTTACAACAGATGCCCTGCTGGGCAAAGGAATGTTGAGATTTATTTGGAAATTAGATTGCTCAAAAGCAAAAGATATAAATATATATATATTTTAAAAAAAACAGTTCATGTTCTCATTTGCAACATAATTATTCAGGAATATTTTTAATCATCTATTTGTCTCAATCCGATATATGATTTGGATATCAAATTATCTGAGATATTTATGGTAAATATTTTCCTGGTGCACTATTTGGCTTAATAATTCCAGTTTCATTTATTCATGTAAAATGTTTTACATTTTATATATTAAAAATTTCACTATAGACATCACAATTGAAACGTATATTTCCTTCTGTTTTCTTCCTCCCTTCCATTTGTTTGCTTCTTTCTTTCTTCTTTCCTTCCTTCCTTCCTTCCTTCCTTCCTTCCTTCCTTCCTTCCTTCCTTCCTTCCTTCCTTTCTTTCTTTCTTTCTTTCTTTCTTTCTTTCTTTCTTTCTTTCTTTCTTTCTTTCTTTCTTTCTTTCTTTCTTTCTTTCTTTCTTTCCTTCTTTCTTTCTTTCTTTCTTTCTTTCTTTCTTTCCTTCTTTCTTTCTTTCTTTCCTTCTTTCTTCCTTCCTTCTTTCCTTCCTTCCTTCCTTCGTTCCTTCCTTTCTTCATCCCTTCCTTTGTTTCTTTCCTGTCTTATTCATTACATCATTCCTTTGGTTTTTTTGTTTCCTCCCTTCCTTAGTTCATCTTTCCCTATCTGTAAAGTCACTTACTAAAAGCACCCACTTCACAGAGTTGTGAGGATCAAATAGGTCAATATATACATAGCACTTTGTAAACCTTAGAGTACTATATAAATGCTAGCTATTAACATTAGTATTATTTTTTATGATGATGATAAATTCTTGTTAACTTACTAGTGACTTAGATTGATTCCAATTTTCCTTTCTTCCTTCCTTCCTTCCTTCCTTCCTTCCTTCCTTCCTTTGTTTTTTTCTTTCTGTCTTTCTTCCTTCCTTCCTTCCTTCCTTCCTTCCTTCCTTCCTTCCTTCCTTCCTTCCTTCCTTCATCCCTTCCTTCATCCCTTCCTTTGCTTCTTTCCTGTCTTCTTCATTACATCATTCCTTTGGTTTTTTTGTTTCCTCCCTTCCTTAATTCATCCTTTTCTTCCTTCCATCACTTCTTGCCTTCATCCTTCCTTATTTCCTTCCTTGTTCCTTGCATCCATAACTTTTTGAATGTAAGTTACATATCCATTTAGTTCTTATTGCCAGACTTGCTGCCATATCAAGGTTTAAGACTAATTCCTGTCTGCCTGCCTGCCATTTTATGCAGCAATTCTTGTCTTTGAATAACCATTCCTTCCCCTGGTATTTGTGTTATTATGTATATAGAACAGTGAACTGTTCCCTATTTGGTCTGTTCCATTTATCTTTTTCTACATTTTTAAAAAAAAAATTCTGATGAATTCTGTTGATGATTACTTCTTTATATAGCTTGAAATCTTATATTAAATTAACTTCATTCCTGCTTTTTTCACCTTATGATTTAATAAATATTCTTTCTCTAAACAAATGTTTTATTTTGACTATTTATAACTTAGTATCTTAATTTTTATGTCACTAAGTGTATAAATCAATTTATGAAATTGACATGCCATGATATGGAAAAATAATTTTGCCTTTAATTACTGTTCTTCATTTTTGTCTGTAAAGAATATTTCTAGTTACATGTTTATTTGGTAACTTCAAAATATCTTGTGTATTTTATAGATATATTGAATGGACTTTGCTTTTTTATAATTTCCTCCTATTTTTCATTACTATATAAAATGGTTACTTTTATGTGCTAATTTTATATACTTTTTCTTTACTAAAACTGCAAAAGTTCTCACTTTCTCTCCTGATTGTCTGGCATTCCTAAATAAACCCTCATGTCTTCTGCAAATAGTGAATATTTTCTTTTATTCTTTGCAAATTCTTAACAACAAAATATGGGGGCAGCTAGGTGGCACAGAGCGTGGAGCACTGGCCCTGGAGTCTGGAGGACCTGAATTCAAATCTGGTCTCAGACACTTGACACATGTATTAGCTGTGTGACCTTGGGAAAGTCACTTAACCCCAATTGCACTGCCAGAAACAAAAAAAAACCAATAAAATAAAAAACTATTTTTATTATACAAGGTAGAAAAGAAAATAAAGGGTAGTATGTGAAAGCATTAATATCTATTAGGTACAACTTGCTTCAAACTTAGGTAGATAGCTGGATAGGTGGTTAGATAGATAGATAGATGATAGAGTGTGTGCTTATATATAAATATATACATATAACAGGCACACATATACTTGTTATATGGATATATAATAATTTCAACACAGAGCATTCAAAGTTGTCAAATTATTTGTTCTTTTGTTAACTCCCTTCTATCTACTATTGTGATATTTAAAAATACATTTTATTAAACTCTTTTTGCTTTTGTGTCACCAAAACTATTTCTCCCAGTATCAGTTTCCTAACCTGAGAACACTTCCATATAATAAATAATGTTTTTAGGACAAATATGTGAAAGAAGAAGAGGGGAAGACACATCAATCCTGATCAATATATTGAAAAAAATTGAAAACATAGAGAATGTACCACATTCACGGACCTTCTACTTCTACAAAGTAGTAGAGTGAGGATAATTTCTCATATCTCTTCTGTGGACCATTCTGTTTTGTTTAACTTTAGAGTATGGAGTCAATGACTTGGAAATGGAAGTACAAAAATTGACCAAAGGAAACAACTCCTTTAAAAGTAGAACAGGCCAAATGGAAAAGGTGGTACAAAAACTAATTCAATAAAACAATTCATTAAAAATTAGAATTAGAGAAATAGAAACTAATGACTCCATGAGACATCCAGAATCAGTCCAAAAGAATCAAAAGAATGAAAAATTAGAAGAAAATGCAAAATATCTCATTGGAATGACAGCTGACCTGGAAAATAGATCCAGGAGAGATAATTTAAGAATTATTGGACTACCTGAAAGCCATGATCAGAAAAAGAGTCTGGACAGCAACTTTGAAGAAATTAAGGAGAACTGTCCTTTTATCCTAGAATTAGAGGGTAAAATAGTCACTGAAAGATTCCAGTGATCACCACCTGAAAGGTATCCTAAAATGAAAACTCCATGGTATATTTTAGCCAAATTCCAAAACAATCTGGTCAAAAAGAGAATAAAGCAAGCAGAAATAAAGAAACAATTCAAATATCAAGGAGCTAGAGTCAGAATTAGACAGTATTTAACATCTTCTACATTAAAGAATCAGTGGGCTTGGGATATGATATTCTGGAAGGCAAGGGAATTTGTTTTATAACCAAAAACCAATTACCCAGTAAAAATATGATTGTAAATAAATTCTAGCACTACAGAAACCACAAAATGACAGAGTGAAACACATTTCCAGCCCAAGATGGCCTGGATGGTCCCTGGGAAGGGTCTGTTGCACCATTCTAGGAGTGGAGTGCAACCCAGCATGGGCCATGCCAGGACAAACAAGGCTGGAGCAGACCAGGCAGAGCAAGTCACAGGGCACTGAATCACTGGTAGCTGTGGTGGTTCTCAGACTTCTCAACCCACAAATGCCAAATACAACATAACATGCAACTGGGAAATAAGATATAGAGGCAATGGGGTATAAAAATCTATCTTGCCCCACAAGAAAGTAACAGAAAGGGGATGGGGGGGGGAGTGGAGTGATAGAAGGGAAGGCAGCCTGGGGAAAGGCGCAACCAGAATACACACCATCTTGGGGTGAGAGGGGAGGATAGAGATGGGGAGAAAATTTATAACTCAAAATCTTGTGGAAATGAATGTTGAAAACAAACAATAAATTTTAAAAAGAAGCAATTACCTAGTAAAATTGGGTGTAATCCTTCAGGGGAAAATATGGATATTTGAGAAACAGAGCATTTTCAAACTTTCATGATGAAAAGACTAGAACTGAATAGAAAATTCAGTCTTCAAATACGAGACTCAAGAAAAGCATAAAAAGGTCAAAAGTAGAGGGAAAAAAAGTGCTATTCAATAAGATTAAATGGCATGTGTCCATAGAGTGAGTATGCATAGAGAAAGCAAATGGGTATAAGTTGACTCTGATACGATGATAAAAAAAAATTAGGGGTTAATAAAAGGATTGTAATGGGAGAAGAAGACGGGGAAAGCAGAATGAAGTAAATTTTATCAACTGAAGAGGAATGAAGGACCTATAACCCCAGAGTGGAACAAAGGAGGGGGTGAGTATTTTTTCACCATTAGTCTCATCAGATTTATTTCAAAGAGTAAGTAATATATATATACTCAGTTGAATATAGAAATCCATCTTAACCAATAAGGAATTAAAGAAGAAGAAAGAAACAGGGTCTGAGAGGAGGGAGGTCAGTGTGAGGGAGGTGGTGGTCGGAAGCAAAACACTGGTGAGGAGAGACAAGGTGAAAGGAGAGAGAGAAAAGTATTAGCAAAAAAATAGGATGGAGGGAAATACACAGTTAGTAATCACATACATGAATTGAAATAAGATGAACAGCGTCATGAAATAAAAGCTGAAAGCTGAGTGGATTAAAAAAAAACATAATCCTAATATATGTTGTGTACAAGAAACACAAAGGAAGCAGAGAGACACACAGAGCATAAAGGTAAAAAACTGAAGTATATTATATTCTGCTTCAGCTGAAGTAAAAAAAAAGCAAGGATATAAATGGCGATCTCAGAGAAAACAAACTCAAAACTAGATCTAATTAAAAATAGTCAAGGAATGAAACTACTTATTGCTAGAGCCTACTATAGACAATGAAGTAATATCAATACTAAGTATATACACACACACACATATATATATATGTACATATATATATATAATATATATATATATATACCATGTGGTATAGCATCCACATTCCTAGAGGAGAAATTAAGTGAGTTACAGGAAGAAATAGAGCAATACTATGCTAGTGGGGAACTCAAACTCCCCTTCTCAGAACTAGAAGAATCTAATAAAAATAATTAAAGAAGAACTTATGGATGTGAATAAAATTTTAGAAAAGTTAGATCTTATAGACCTGTGGAGTAAATTGATTGGGAGTAGAAAGGAATATACATTTTTTTTTCAGCAGTACATGGCATCTACACAAAAATTGATGCTATATTAGGGCACAAAACCCTCACAATCAAATTCAGAAAGGCAGAAATATTGAGTGCATCCTTGTCAGAACATGGTACAATAAAAATTATATTTAATTAAGGGCCATGGAAAGATAAATTAAGAATTAATTGGAAAATAAATAATCTAATTCTAATGAATGAGTGGGTCAAACAACAAATCATAGAAGCATTCCATAATTTCATCAAATGTGCTGACAGAAATGAGACAATATACCAAAATCTGTGGGATGCAGCTAAAGCAGTACTTAGGGATAATTTCCTATCTCTAAATGCTTACATAAATAAAATAGAGAAAGCAGAGATTGATTAATTAGTCATGAAACTAAGAAAAAATGGAAAAAGAACAAATTAACTATATCCAATTGAGCACCAAATTGGAAGTTCTGAAATTCAAAGGAGAGTGTAATAAAATTGGAAGTAAGAAATTCATTGAACTAACAAATAAGAACAGTTTTATGGGGGAAAAAATAAAATAGAAAAAAAATTTGGTTAATTTGATTTTAAAAAAGGGAGAAGACTACCAAATTATGTTGTCTGTGTGTGTATTTGTGTACACCTGTAGTGGGAAGAAGAGAAAATAATTCCTTCTGTCTCAACAGAGGGAAAATGTTTATCTTCTCTGTCTCTCATTCTGTATCTCAATCCATTCCCCAGTTCTTTCTCTTCAAACCCCATTATTCACAAGCAAAAGTAGTCAAGGGCAGTCATCATTTTTTTCATCAAACATGAGACAGGTTTTTTATTTTAAATTTATCATTTATAAACATTCTTTTCTTTTTCAAATTTGAGTTCCAAATTCTTTCCATTCCTCTCACATTTCACCAACTTATGAAGAAGGCAAGCAAAATTCTGTCAATTAATTATACATGTGGAATCATGGAAACATATTTCCATATTCGCCATGTTGCAAAAAAAAGCAAAAAAAATAACAAACTTGAGAAAATTATACTTCAATTTGCATACAAAGTTCCTCGGTTCTCTCATTGGAGGTGGATAGCAGTTTTTCATTATGAGTCATTTGGAATTGTCTCCTCTCACATTGATCAGAGTAGCCAAGTCTTTCACAGTTAATCATCATTACAACATTGCTTACTCTGCACAATGATCTCCCAGTTCTTCTCACTTTAATTGGTAATCATTTCATACAGTTCTTGCCATATGTTTTCCCTGAAAAACCCTCCTCATTATTTTCTATAGCATAAAAATACTCCATTGTAATTATATACTACCATGTGTTTAGCCATCCCCCAATTGATGACCATCCCCTCAATTTCCAGTTCTTTGCTGCCACAAAAACGCTCCTATTAATACTTTTGTACATATAAATCCTTTTCCTTTTTTAATCTCTGTGATAGATGACTTCTTGGACCCTTATTTTATTCCAATAAGTATTAATAAGTTTGACGTGAATCCATAGGGGTAGTGATTATAAGTTCTGATAGTTGGCTTCAGAACAGTGAACTGAAGATTGTAAGTTCACTTGCTTAATTCTAAGAAGCTAACTAGAGTGTTTCCACTCTTGTTTTTCCTTGTTATTATGACCAAACCCAACATGACAGAGATGATTCAATTATACAGAAAATCCCCCAGCTAAATTTGTTGCCTCTCTATCCTTTGTCATCCCTCTATTGCCTAACATGGCGAGATATCCATGAGCATGTAGCCAATGAGTGAACCATTTTGCCAGACTTCAGCCAGTTCATCAGCCTATGTAGATGTTTTTACATCTGGTTATCAGTCCAACCTCATAAGCCTATGCATTGGCTTGGTAGGACAGGTTGAAAGATCAAAGTAGGGCTATTAAGGTCTGCTCACTAGCCTGTTTATAGATTTTATGAGAGTTTATGGCCCTTTGGTTACAGTTTCAAATTGTTCTCCAGAATCGTTGGTCAGTTCACAACTCCACCAACAATTTATTAGTGTACCTATTTTTCCTCATCTTTTCCATCATTTTTCATTTCTGATAGTTATGAGGTGGTACCTCAGAGTTGTTTTAATTTGCATTTCTCTAATCAATAATAATTTAAAGTATTTTTATATGACTGTGAATAGCTTTGATTTCTTCTTCTGAAAACTGCCTGCTTTTGACCATTTATCAATTGGATAATGGCTTTTATTTCTATAAATTTGACTCAGTTCCCTATATATTTGAGAAATGAGGCCTTTGTCAGAGAAACATAAAAATTATATTATTTAATTGTCTATGAGAACTTTTTACCAAAATGTAGTTTACCTAATCATCCCTTTTGAATAAGTCTATTCTTGCTCTTGCTTTGTCTGAGATGGTAATTGCTAAGCCTTCATTTTTAAAGTTTAGCTGAAGCATATTAGATTCTACTGCAGTCTTTTATTTTAAATCTGTATACAACTTCCTTTTTCAAGTGTATCCCTTTTAAATAGCATATTGCTGGATTCTGATTTCTAATCCATTCTACTATCTATTTCTATTTGATCCCATTCATATTCAGTTATAATTACTGACTATGTATTGCCCTTCATCCTGTTTTTTCCTGTTTATCATTCTCTCTCTCTCTTTTCATCCTGTCCCTCTTCAGACATCCCTTTTGCTTCTGACCATTGGTCTCCCTTAACCCACCCCGCCTTTTGTGATTCTCCCCCCATCTCTCCACATATATCTAAACCCCTTCTTATTTCCTTATTGTGTAGGAGATCTCTATACTCAACTCTGTGTGTGTGTGTGTGTGTGTGTGTATTCTCTCCTCTTTGAACAAATTCTAATAAGAGTAAGGTTTAAGCATTGCCCACCATGCCCCATTCCATTTCCCCCTCTACTATAAAAGCTCTTCCTTTCGAGCCTCTTTTATATGAGAAAATTTTCCCCATTCTACCTCTCCATTCCCTCTTCTCCCAAAAAATCTCTTTTGTACCCCTTAATTTTTAGATCACCCCAAAATAATCAACTCACACTCATGATCTTTGTCTATGTAGACTCCTTCTAACTGGCCTAATGGTGATAAAATCTTAGTAGTAGCATGTATCATCTTTGTATATAGGAATGTAAACATCTTGACTTTGTTGTGTCCTTTATGTTTACTCTTTTATGCTTATCTTTGTGCTTGTCTTGAGTCTCCTGTTTGAATTTTAGATTTTCTATTCAGATGCTTTTTTCATCAGTAATCCCTGAAATTCCTCTATTTCATTTTTTCTCCTAATGGATTATATTGAGTTTTTCTGGGCAGGTTAATCTTGGTTGTAATCTCTGTTTGTTTGCCTTTCAAATATCATATTCCATTCCTTTAATGTAGAAGGTGTTAAATCTTGTGTAATCCTGACTATGGCTTCATGATTTTTCAATTTCTTTTTCTGGATGCTTGAAATTTTTATTCCATGACTTAGGAGCTCTGGAGTTTAGTTATAACATTCCCAGAAGATTTCCATTTGGAGCCTCAGCAGGTGATCAATGGATTTTTTCAATTTCTGTTTTACCCTCTGCTTCTAAGATATCAGGGCAGTTTTTCTCAATAATCTGTTGAAATATAATGTCTAGGCTTTTTTTTTCAATCATAGTTTTAATGTAGTCGACTGATTTTTAAATATGGATCCTGGATCTATTTTACATGTCAGTGTTTTTTTCCAATGAAATATTTCACATTTACTTCTACTTTTTTATTCTTTTGACTTTTATTGTTTTTTTCATATGTTGTGGGGTCATTAGCTTCCACTTGCCCAATTCTAATTTTTAAGGAATTTTTTTCTTCAGTGAGCTTTTGTACTCTTTTTTTGGGGGGAGGAGGCTATTCTGCTTTTTAAAGAGTTCTTGTCTCAGTGAATTTTTGTGTCTTTTTTATTAATAAGTCAATTCAATTTTTAACATGTTATTTTCTTCATTTTGTGCCTCTTTTACCAATCTGTTAACTCTTTTAACATGATTTTCTTGCATCACTCTCATTTATTGCCCTAAATTTTCCCTCACTACTTATCTCTTTTTTAACCTCTTCTCATAATTCTTGTTGGGCTTGCACCCAAGTAGCATTTTTTTGAAGCATTGTTTGTAGCTGTTTTCAAATTGTTGTCTTCTTTTGAGTTTATGTCTTGGTCTTTCCTGTAACCATAGTAGGTGAAATTCTTTTGTATTGTTGTTGCTACTGTTTGGCTTTGTGATTTGGCTCTGCTCTTCCAGAAAATAATTTGAAATGGTAGCCAAAAACTCACTAAATACAGAATAACTTTTGAAAAAGTAAGACCACGACTAGGCCTCTATTCTAAAGAGGTAGAAGAAAGAAAAAGCACCAAATTATACCATCCTATTTCCAGCTTCATTTTTTAAAATTTTTTAGATTTTTTTTTATTTTTAGTTTATGACACTCAGTTCCACAAGTTTTTGACTTCCAAATTTTCTTCCCCTTTCTCCTCTCCCCCTCCACCCCTAAAATGGCATGGAATCCAATATATCATCTACAATAGTCAAGTTGTAAAGAAGAATTATGACCAATAGAATGAGTCATAAGAAAGAAGAAACAAAACCAAAAAAGAAGAGGAAAAAAAAGAGAGTAAGCAAATAGTTTGCCTCAATCTGCATTCAGACTCCATAATTCTTTCTCCAGATATAGATAGCTCTTTCCGTCATAAGTCCTTTGGTCTAGCTTCAATTTTTGTTTGTGAAAATAGCTGGAAAAAACATGTTCCTTTTAAACTGAGGGGTGGCTGATTAAATTTGGATTATAAGTGTCATAAAGCATCGTTAGAACATAAGAAATCACAGAAACGATGATAACAGAGAAACTTGGGAAGACTTGTTTCAACTGATGCAGTCTGAAGTGAGCAGAAGCAGAAAAATAATTTATTCAAGACCTACAACGCTGCAAAGAAAAAACAATTTTGAAAGACTTAAAGACTTTGTTCAATGCAATAACAAAACATTACTAGAAGACAGGTAATGAATCACACTACCTACTTGACAGAGATGTGATAGATTAAACATGCAGAATAAGACATATTTTAATATGTAAGCAGCATAGACTTATTTTGCTTGTCTATGATATTTGTTACAAGAGAGGACCTCTTTTTGGGGGGAATTGCATTAAGGAGAGTGTAAGGGGCTCTTGAGAGCCTGATGAGATTGGGAGTTGAGGCCCAAGGACAGTCCCGTGGGAAATAGGAATTATCTGGGGCTACACAGTCTGGCTCGGCTCCTCCTCCTCTGATAAGGCAGGCTGTGACCAGCACATGCCCCCTTTCCAAATAAGCACTGGACACAAGTTGTCCATGAGCTGTAATGCATGGCCCTGGGGCTCCTGATAGGCTTAGAGGATTGTGCAGGAGCTTGCTTGCACCCAGATATGAAGGCTAGTACTGCATAAAAATCCTGCTTGCTGTAACAATAAACGGAGTTGCCCACCATGTTGCCTCCCGCCTCATTCATTGTCCATGAGATTCCTCCTTCCTGCTGGTCAGGAGCGGGAGGTGGGTGGTAGAGACCCCCAACAGGAGAGGGGCAAATAAGACTAAGTCAAAATAAGACAAAAGTCAAAAAGAAAAGAATAGAAAAGAGTGTTAATGAAACATTTTTTACTGCACAGGAAAGAAGGAAATTGAGAGACAGACAGGTCATCTTTGAAATTAACATGTGCAAACTTTTATATACTTTTTAAGAAAATCAATAAGCAAAATATATTAGAGATTCACAGTTTCATACAAAAACCTTTTTTTCTGTTCTTTGTTGTGAAAGTGTGCTTGCTGATGTTTATCAAGTTGAGAATAACAATTTTTTTAAAATTAAAATCCAGAAAAAAGTGAGGAGACAAATATATGCCTTCATTAGTGTTGCATCTCATACTGCTTTTGACAATATTGAGAAAGATGAGTCTCCAAATACTTTCTTGCTTGACTTTCTTCATTGGCCTGAATGTTCTTCTAATGACACTGACTCCCAGTTATCACATGTCTTTCCTCTTTTCTCACTGCTAGTACCTTGGTGACAGGATATGATCCAGTCTGGATAGGGTACTTGCATATATAATCTGAAATCCCTGAGATGCTGGCTCACTCTGCTTGCTTTGAGCGCTTCCCATATTAGTACAGTGGAGCTCTGCTTAGCCATGTCATAGATAAACAAAGAAGGAGTTCATATTTACTTATCTAGGTCTAAAGGTGAGGGGGCAGGTGCAGGGCACAACAGATAAATGATAAAAATAATGGTAGACAAAAAGTTGTTGTTGTTGTCTGACTCTGTGACTCCATGGACCTCTGTCCATGAGGTTTTCTCAGCAAAGATAATGGAATGGTTTACCTTTCGCTATCCAGTGGCAAGTAGAGGTTAAGAGACTTGCCTAAGGTCCCCCAGTTAGAAAATTTCTGAGGATAGATTTGAATTCAGGTCTCTCTGACTCCGATTGCAGCTCTTTATCTGCTGCACCACTTAATTGTTCCATAAAAGACAGTAGAATGCAATCCCCTTGACAACAAACATGGCAAAGTAAACAGAGTACTATGCTTGGCATCAGATTTGAACCTGGTCTCAAATACTTACTATGTGTGCTTGTGCAAGTTCCTTAAATGTGATGGCTAACCTTAGTTTCCCTATCTTTACAATGAGTGAGTTGGAGTCAATGACCTTTAAGGATCTTTTCAACTTTTAATCTATGATCCTGTTACCTATGACTATTGTTTTTTCCATTGTATTCCCAAACACCTAGTACAGTGCTTAGCACAGAGTAGGAACATAACAAATGCTGGCTCAATAGAATTAAATTGAAGGCTTAGAAATGACCAAACTGGGAAAGTGAAGATACTCAGGAATATACATTGTAATAATTCAGATTGTAAAGAGACTAATAACACACATACATTATAATATTGGTCTGCTAGATTTTGTAGACTACTTTTAAAGTTCCTGGAAGCTTATCTATTTAGATTGTGAAGTTGGCATTTAGTGGAAAAAAGCTGGGAGTTCTGTAGAGAGAAAACTGAAGAATGGAAACCATGGAGGGAATGACCTGGCAACACAACAGGCCCACCCCAAGATTAACAGCCAATGTTTGTTGACAAAGTGATTGACCATGGCCACAAATAGGAAAGGAGGGGTGGTGGGTATTAGGCATCATCTGTTTGGAAATAAATAGAAGCAACTTTTCAGAATGCTTTTACCCATTCTTAGGTCCACTGATAGAGTATCATTGTCCCTGTTTTTGTGCAACCCCTCCATCACCTGATATTTTCCTTTTTTGTCATCTTTTCCAATATGATGGATATGAAGTGGAACCTCAGAAGTTCTTTAATTTTGCTTGATTATGTGTATTTGTTACAGGGATTTTTAAATCTGTTTTCATGGAGTAGAAAGAAAAATAAATCAAAATTGATTAATTAAAATTAATATTAAGTAAAAATGTAACCGTAATGAAAATAGCATCAAACAGCAACTAAATTCAAATTAAACACAATGGTACTACCTTGTTAAGGTTCAAGAACATTTTTTTTCTTTTACAAACAGTTGTAGTTATTCTTAAGTATTATTTTGTTTAATTGTTTGGGAGGATATGTTTTGTGGATTTATGTTTTTCTGCTGCAACAAGTGAAAATTTATCAATAAAAATAAATAGACTTTTTTAAAGGCAAATTTTTCCATTTATGTGACTCTTGGTACCTAGTCAGACCTCAGGGTTGTTAGCTGACTCTATAGGCAGCCTTGACAAGTGTTCAGCTGGAAGCACTCACAATGGTTCCAGTCACAAATCATCCACAATTCCTCACAGTTAATGGACTGACCAAGAGAAAACTATTATCCTGAACAGAACAAGCGTATGGGTTGTTCTGTCTATAAGCAATGAATATATGCTGGTTAATAGTGAGGCAGATCTGATTTACAGGTCACATAAGCAGGAGCCCTTGAACTTCTATCTCCAGACATTAAACAACAGGGATGCTTTGCTTTCACACTTTTTTTTGCCAAGAGCTTGTTTTAATGAATTCCCATTCCACCTTGTGCCAGTATAACCTCAGGAGCCCCTGGATTTATTTAATGAGTGCTCACCTCCCTGTTCTACCAAGGATCAGCAGGTTTAAGATGCTGGCAGGGATGTAGGGCAGATCTCAAGTCAAGAGCACAGGAGTTTCAGGCTCCCTCAGTTGGAAAGTCATATTTACCCTTTTCCACTGAGGTTCACTGCCTGTAGGTATGCTCTAACCTATAGGGGCTCTAGGCTGCCATGACATCTGATACCAAGAGAGCCATCTCACTACTGCAGCCCATATGTTTATAATTTTATTGCTGGATAACTACAGGGTTTCCCTTGGTGGTCACCCACACAAAATTGGGACCCTTAAAGAAGTAACTTGTTAAAAATATTCTTATTGAGAGCTATTCAGGCAGGGATTTGGACTAATATTCACTGCTTCTAGCTCCAAAAAAAATTCTGTGCTTAATAAGAGATTCTCCAGATATTAGACCAAGGTCACCCAACCTTCATTTCCTTAGTGGCTCTGCTTCTGAGTTTCTGGACTATAATACCTTGCCTCAGCTCCAGTATAACCTTGAAATTTCTTTCAGTGCCTGAGGCCTCCTCACCTCAGACCATCCTTCCAACTTGCCAGGTCCCTTCTTCCCAGAAACCTCCATTTTGGTAAGCTAAATTTTATTCCTTTCTGATATCTACTTCTGAGGTTCTGGACTTTGATACCATATCCTATGAAAGTGCTTTTCTACCCCCTCAACTCCTGCCTTCTCAGATTTTTGCCTCCTTGTCAAAGGTTGTCTCTGCTTATTAGAATATAAGCTTGATGGCCGGAATTGTCTTTATTTTTGCTTCTATTTGTGTTCCCAGTTCTTAGAACAGTACCTTCTTTGCACAAATCAGCAGCTTAATAAATTATTGTTTTCTTGCTTCATCTCAAAAATCATTCATTCCCCTATATACTTTCAGACTAGCTTGAAATACTCGTAACTGTAAGTCTCATTTACAGGCTATGGGTGTGGAGAGGCAGAATGTTTTCCATCAAAGTTCTTCACGAAAATTTGCATTTTATCCTAAGTTAACAATTGTTGCTCTATATATTTTCCAGTTATACTGAAAACTAAAATCTATTGAATTTTAGAAGAATAAAGTAGAAAGACTCAGTAAGCCAATGTGTCAATAAACATTGGCTAAGTTCTTACTATGTGTGAAGCACTGTGCCAAGCACTAGGGATGCAAAGGACAAAGGACAATTCCTGCTTCCAAGTTTAATAGGGGAGACAACTATGCACAAAAAAGCTATGTGAAGGATAAATAGGAAATCATCAGCTGCCTGAGGGCACTAGAATTAAGAGAGACTGGGAAAGACTTCCTGTAGATGATGGGATTTTAACTGCAACTTTAAGGAAGCCAGAGAAGCCATGAGGTGGAGATAAGGAGGGAGAACATTTCTAATATGAGAGACAGCCAGAGAAAATACCCAGAGAGGAAATATGGAATGTAGAGGAAGGAACAACAAGAGGCCAGTATCACTGGAATAAAGAATGTGTGGGTAGGAAGGGAAGATAGACTACAGAGGTAAGGGGAATGAGGTGGTGATCTTTGGACACCAAAGAGACGATATTATATCTGAGCCTGGAAGTGATAGGGAACCCTCAGAAAGCTCATATACAGTCTTTGATACTACCTGTGTGACCTTGGGCAATCTATTTATCCTTTTTGGGCCTTAGTTTTCTCATGTAGAAAATGAGAGAGTAAAGTGGAGTAGATGGCCTCCAAGGTCCCTTGCACCTTTCTAAATCTGTGATATTCATTAAGTGCCTCTTTGAGGGGAATTGATCCAGGCCTCAGAGGTGACTTTAATCAGAAACTAGCCATGAAAAGTCTATACAAATTAGGGGCAATCTTGATGGAAGTATTAGTAAGGAGTATTAATAACTATTAACAAGGAAGTATTAGTAAGGCAAGCTTTCACAAGTGATGCTTAACAATAGACATCTTTACCAACTCACAATTAACTGAAAGATACACAGAATTAAGATCCCACTAGGCTAATCATTTGTTGGTTACTTTTTAATAAAGCATTCTGTTTGGTAGAACAAAACACTGCTTTATGAGTTGTTGCTGTTGTTTTTATAGCAACATGTCCCCATTCAGGCAGCTCAGTTTTAAGTGTAGGAGCCTCTTTGTCTAAGGCCACTACATTTCTCCTTCTTAGGATTCTTTTTTTTTGTGTGTTGAAAATTTTTATTAGAAAAATTGACTCAAAAGCTCCCCCCCAGCTAAATGTTTTCTTTCTAATTTTACCTACATATAGTTTTTTTTAATTTATTTTTGACATGTTTGGTTTTCAGCATTGATTTTCACAGGCATTTGAATTACAAATTTTCTCCCCATTTCCTCCCCCCTCCAAGATGGCGTACATTCTGGTTGCCCTGTTCCCCAGTCTGCCCTCCCCTCCGTCGCCCCATTCCCCTCCCATCCCCCTTTCCCTTCCTTTCTTGTAGGGCAAGAATCTATTTTTTTTAAAAACCTTGAGTTCCAAATTCTCTCCCCTCTTCCATTCCCATCCACCCTCCCTAAGAAGTCAAGCAACTCAACATGAGCCACATGCGTATCTTTATGTATAACCC
>CM053626.1:114875051-114894476 GCA_028646595.1 Phalanger gymnotis | reverse complement strand
TGTGGGACAGACCTTACCCAGAGACCATCCAGGCTGTCCTGGGCTGGGTCCCTGCTTCCCTCTGCCACTTTGTGGGTTGTGCAGCTCTAGAATTGGTTCAGAGCCATTGTTTTATAGGTTTTTGGAGGAACTTGGTGGGGAGCTCATGCCAATCACTGCTTCCCAGCCGCCATCTTGGCTCCGCCCCCCCCTTCTTAGGATTCTGATAAAGTATGCTTGTATAACTTTACATTGTCATGTAACTGGAGAAATCTTAGGTATTTTCTCATACTTAAAAAGGCAAGCCTTCAATGAGCTTCCCCTCCCCCAACAAATCTCATTAAAAGAAAGAAGTATAGTCAAAATATATCTATAAAGTTTTTGCTGTCTTGGCAACATTCCCAATATAGTGCTAATATTTATATTTCATTGAAGGACTGATTTACAAGGAATCAAGAAAGAGAAAATATCAAAGGTTAGGAAGTAATATTAGACCTTATTAGTACTGAAAAGGTAACTGAGAAAAGATGCATAATTACTGAGATATATGCTCACTTTTCCATTTATATGAAATCTTTGTGAAAGTCACCTATGCACAAATCAAGGGCATTCTTACTGAGGAATAAATAGGCTTTCACAAGCGATCTTTAACAGTGAACCATATCATTATCACCTCACAATTAACTTAAAGATATACAAAATGTAAGATACCATCATGTCTCTTGTTTGTTTATTTTTTGAAAATTACATTTGGTAGGGCAGAATATTGTTAGAATCTTTTTACAAACATCATTTCTCCATCTCCTATTCATATGTTATGAACATTCAAGATTCTTTGGAAGATTTAACCACACAAATAACACTTTATAATCAGCCTCTGATAATAGAGAGCAGGTAAGAAATAAAACAGGAAGATGTATACTTGGGAAATGTATTTGCCATTGTGATGGAACAAATCTAATCAGAGAATTGAGGTCCAAGAAGAACACTCTGTGGGCGATGTGATCCTCCAGATGCTCTTGATTGCAGATGACTTTTTGCTGAATAAGCCCCAGGACATTACAGAAATTCTTAGAAGAAAATGGTATTTCAATCATTCAAAGGGGTTTGGCCTGCCCATCTACATAAGACCAAGTCAATGAAGAATATCTGTTGCCCAAATTTCAACATGTCTTTTGATGGAAAGCTGATAGAGCCTATCTAGCAGTTTGCATCTCTAGGACTGACCATGCAGAATCTCAAGGAATTGTCCAAATTTGAGAATAATTTTTATCTGGATCATCCTGATTTGGCTAGGTGCAAAAGATGTTAAAACATATAAAAGAGGCAAAGAAATTACAGTATGAGATCACGACTGCCGCAAACCAACTCTACATTTCCATGAGGCAAATTTTCCTGCAAATGTAATGGATGTAATTGCAAAGCAGAACTTTACCAACCCTACTGCTATCCAAGCCCAAGAGTGCCCTGTTGCTCTAATTGGGTTGGGGATGGTTATAGTAGTACAGATTGTCTTATTTGTTGTCTGCCATTGTCCACATAAATCACCACCTAGAGAAAGGTGATGGGCCTATCTTTTTTGGTGCTGGCACCAATTCATGAACTGGTCCAACAGGTACAACAAGTTGCCACTGAACACAATAGAAAATGTCATCTAAAATCCACTTGAATCTATGGCGGTGCTCTAAAGGGACCACAAATATAAGACTTGAAAAGGGGCATAGAAATTTGTAGTGCAACACCTGGAAGACTGATAGACTTTTTGGAGTGTGGGAAAACTAATTTGAGGAGAACTACTTACCTTGTGCTCGAGAAAGCAGACAGAATGTCTGATGTAGGCTTTGGGCCGCAAATCAGGAAGATCGTTGATCAGATAAGACCTGATAGACAAACCCTAATATGAAGTGCAACTTGACCAAAAGAAGTGAGGTGGCTTGCTGAAGACTTTTTAAAAGATTGCATTCACATCATCATTGGTGCCCTTGAACTAAGTGTAAATAATACTATTCTTCAAATTATGGATGGGTATCATGATGTAGAAAAGCATGAGAAACTTATTTGGTGAAAATCATGAGCAAAAAGCAAAACAAAACTATTTTTTGTGAAAACCAAAAGATTTTATGAACTTACCAGAAAACTGAAGAGGGATGGGTGGTCTGTAATGCCATGGTGACAATAATCAACAGAAGTGAGACTGGGTTCTAGATGAACTCAAACATGGAAAAGTTCTTATCCTGATTGCCACAGATTTTGCAGCCAAAGGGCTAGATTTGAAAGATGTGAAATTTGTCATCAATTATGACTACCCTAACTCTTCAGAGTATTATATCCAAGAAATTTAATGAACTGCCTAAACAGTTGTGCCAAAACAGGCACAACGTATACTTTCTTCACACCTAATAACAAAAACCAAATAAGTGACCCCATCTCTGTGCTTTGGAAGGGTAATCAAGCAATCAATCCCAAACTGCTTCAGTTAATTGAAGGCAGAGGTTGAAGGTGTTCCAGGAGTAGGAGAGGCATGAAGGCTGACAAGGAAGAAGAACATTGAGCTAGACTGACTATAAGCTTCACGTGGAAGCAAAAGCCCATCTTTTCACTAGCAACATTTTACCAGTGTTGCTATAAAGTCACAAGAATGAAAGACCTCTGCCTCTAACTAAAGACAAGTACCACACAGTGAGAAATGGGGAAGCAGGGTACAACATATCACCAATAAGGAAGTTAAAAGAAGAATGCAGTAAAGAACATTATCAAATAATATTATAACAGAAAGAGATTTTCTATTCATATGATGAGGCAAGGGATGACAGGTGGACAACCAGAATACCTTACTTGTACCCTTACTATAAGGAAAGAGAAAGGACGATCATCTACATGTTAGATCTACTCTTTGAGGTGAGCTTTTGGGAGAACATAAACAAGAGTCACATGGTATGGGCAAGCATGGATGGGGTTGCACACTACATTATTAGAAGAAAGTCCCGAAATGATGAGATCACAGATTCATTTGTGGATTTGTGTATTCCTGAGATATTCCCATGCTATGTTAAGTAAAGATTTTTACCAAGACCAGAGCAGGCTTGATTGTATGTCATGGGACCAACCTATAGAAAAAGAGGTTATGACCAACTAAGAAGTAGAAATGTCTCAAAGTGAAGATGCAGAAGCAGAGAATACAAGATAGCAGCTCATTTCTCCACCAGTTAAAATTCCAAGAAATACCAAATAGAGATAGAAAAGGCTCAAGGACAGAACTCATTCTGGGGTACCATCCATTATATACAACTATACCTTATGATAACACTGTTTTACTTATTACTGTTATTAATTTACCTTACTATGTGACTATTTTGATTTTAATTCTATTATGGTGATCAGGTGGCATGTTTAGGAATAGGATGGGAAATGAAAAGTTTTGGAGAGATTTGGTGGAAAAAGAAATTAAGAAAAAATCCACTTAGGTACTTGTTAATATGCATATAGATAAGGAAAAAAGCAAAACTGGTTGATAATGTTCCCACAGACAATTTGACATATTTTTAATAACTTTTGTTTACCATGTAGTGTAAAACCTATGTCTACAATAGTTGCGTGTTACTATTTGCATGAGTCTGTTTTTGATCTTGTTTTCATCCATTGGATTCAGTGCTCTTATTTTGATAGATTCACTCAATTAGAAGACCCAATTGGTGCTAGAAAGCATTGTTGTAGTGACTAATCTCATGAATCAGCAATCTGCCAGCAAGGGGATAATGTTAGGAGGCTGCTCATTGGAATGTTCATGAATAACATACTGAATCTAAAATGATGGTTATGAGTTGTTCATTTGAATATCGAATCTATCTGAGATATATATGGAGGAACAATGGAAAAGACTGTAGAAGTGGCCTCAAGAAGGGAGTGGCAGGACTTTTCCAAACATCCCAGTTGGTAAAACAACAATAACAACATATAAGTAAAGAGAATAAGTTAGTGACCTCTCTTGTTCATGTTATCAACTGGGCTTCTTACTCCAAGGGTTACTAGTCCATTTATCTGGGAGTAAGGTACTATTTTCATGATAATATCTCCATAACCCTGAAGTGGGTAGTTCTCAGTTGGTTAGCTATTGATCTAAATATTATGCTTTTACGTAGCATGAAATTATATTGTATGAATCAACAAATGTGAAGCTATACTTTGCTCAGTATCTGAGCAGAACTAAAATATACTGGGCTCAGAAATATTATGCAAGGTCAGTTGCAGTGGAACGAAATCAGTGTCAATAAGATTATGTCCCTCCATCCCCATTTCATAGTAAGTTACTTATTTAGTCCCTTAATAAAGACCCCTAACTGTGATATAATGATCTATTGTGCAACTGTGGAACATATGTATAGAGATGACAGAAATGTTTGCAGAACCAGGTTGAATTTCATAGAGAACTTCTGAACAAAGCATACCTATCCCTATCCTGGGAATCTCACAACTGTGGGAATGAAGTTCATGCTCATATTCTCTGGTGTACAACATTTGTTTTTCATAACCACATGGGCAGGTAGATTTTGGAAGCGTTCATATTTCTCCTGAATTTGAAGATTACTCTTCCCTCAGGTCTAGGCAACTGGACCAGAGTTAGCTGACCAAATCATTATCATAATAATGGACTACTTTGCCCCAGATAAATGGAGTAGTAACATCTAGAGTGGCCTAGTTAATATTATGAACCATAAGAGGATGTCCCAAACTATTCTTCTTCCTATTTGTATATTATTAACCCTCCACCCCCACCACCATAGGTCAATTCCACCAATCTCTTGAGTATATTCCTGGGAGAGCCAGGAAAGGATGTTCAACAAGAATGTGAATTGAAGACACATCTAGTTAATACAACTGCATGAAGATCTCTTCTCTTAGATTCGCATTGTTTTCTACCACCTAAGCATTGTAGCATACTTCAAGATCCTTCTAGCTGTTTAGGAGTCAAGTGAACAGGGAGTAATGTCAACTGCCTATCTCTTTAATCCTATGAGAAAATTTAGTCTTATTTGCATGGGAGAAGTAGTAAAGGTATTGCTTTGATGACAGAAGGCATTCTAAAAATAGGAGACAGACTACACAAAGGCATGGAGGTGGAGAATATAAAGCTGTGGAGGTGGGGATAATAAACAGGAGAGCTTTAAACACAAAGTTGTGAGGGAGTAGTGTGAAATGTTGGGAAAGAAAGGTTGGAGTCAGACAATGAAAGACTTGAAGTGTGAAGGAGGAGGAGGAGGAGTAGGTGAAGGAGAAGGAGGAGGAAGAGGATGAGGAGGAAGAGGAGGAGGAGGGGGAGGAGGAGGAAGAGGAGGGGGAGGAGGAGGAGGAGGAGAAGAAGAAGAAGAAGGAGAAGAAGAAGGAGAAGAAGAAGAAGAAGAAGGAGCAGAAGAAGAAGAAGAAGGAGCAGAAGAAGAAGAAGAAGAAGAAGAAGAAGAAGAAGGAGAAGGAGAAGAAGTTTGAATTTTATCACGGAGGCAATAGAAAAACCACTGAGGATCCTTGAGCAAGTTAAAAATGTGTTGTGACTTTTGCTTTGAGAATGATGTATCACTTTGCCAAATGTGAAAATGACAGACTTGAGAGGGGAAAGACTGGAGGAAAACAAAGAGAGGCTATTATTGTAGTAATTCAGGTGAGAGGTGATGAACTAGGGCTCTGGCTATAAGAGTAGCCAGAGAGACAAATGTGAGAGATATTATGGAGATGCAATCATCAAAATTTGGCAACAGATTAGATATGGTGAGTAACGGCTAGAGAAAAGAAAGAGATGTGGATTAGGCAATAATATGATTCCATTAGATGGAATCAGACCTGGTCGGATGGTCAGGTTCAAAGAGTAGTTGTTAATTATTCAAGGAGCAGTGTGTTCTGTGTTCTTCCTGTGCTTTTTAACATGTTCATCAATGACTTGGATAAAGGCATAGATGGCATGTATACTTGGGTTCCTAGAAGAATGATGGTCTTCTTGATACTTAGCGAAATTAGGTAGAAGGATGAAACTTGGGGAAAGTATAATGAGTCAGCTGAGTGATACAGTGGATAAAGGGCTATGGACTCAAAGTCAGAAAGACCTGAGTTCAAATCTATTATATATTCATATATTTATATATATATATATATATGTATGAGAGAGAGAGAGAGAGAGAGCATTAGCTGTGTGACTCTAGGCAAGACTCTTGATCTCTCCATCTGCCTCAGTTTCTTCTTCTGTAAAGGGAGAATAATAATAGCACCTATGTGACGGGGTTGCTGTGGGGATAAAATGACACAATATTTCTAAAATGTTTTGCAAACCTTAAAGTGAAACATAAATGCTAGCTATTTTTCTTTATAAGTTCTATTTTGGACATGTTGAGCTTTAAATGTCCATGGAACATTCAGAAGGAGATGTTTAGAAGTTATTTGATGATGCTAGATTGCAGTTCAGGGGAGAGAAGAAGGCTTAGATATGCAGATTTGGGAATCATCTTGTATAGGTAGTAACCAAACTCATGGTTTAAATCATAGCTATACCACCAGATTTGTGACATTATACAATTCACACCTCTTTTAGCCCAATTTCTTCCTTTTAAAATGGGAATAATGACTTTTAAACTACTTATTTCATAGGGCAATAGAGCAATATAGAACGGAAATTAATGTTCCCAACATGTCAGCAGGTGTTCTCTGTTAATAGAGCCTCAATTAGCACTGCTCATAGAACTTCATATTTAAGATTCTTCTTCCATCACTCCTAGACAAGGAATCAAGCATCTTAAAAGGAAATGACTCTCAATCTGCTCAGTCCATGCTATGATAAAAATCTCTGGCATTTATATAGAGCTTTAAGGTTTGTAAAGCATTTTCCATGTTAACTCATTTTGTCCTCAAAGCAAGACACCAAGAAAGGTGTTATTATTCTCCCTGTTTTATAGATGAAGGAAATGGGAGGGATTAAGCAACTTCCCTAGAGTCTCACAGCTAGTAAATTTCTCAGGCAAAATTCAATTTCGGATATTCCTGACACCAAGCCTCCCACACCATCCACTGAGCCACCTAACCCCCTAGATGAACCTGTGAAACAAATATCCCCCCATTTAATAGAAATAAGAGCTATTGGGGGTAATGATTTCATTATTAAAACTGTTTCAGTCTTGGAGAAGATTGATCAGGCACTCTTGCCTCTTGGCTCCTGAACATCCCACAAGGAGTCATGTCATTTGGGAAACCCAAATGTCATTGGCTATGTAGATAATGTAAATCATTTGGCAATCTCCTTTGGATGAGAATAAACTAAGTGAAACTCATCTAAGAACACTTAACTGGTAGCCAAAAAAAAGCCGAAAGGAGATTTAGGAAAGCAATAACACAGGCTTCTTAGTTCTCATGGTGACTCAGCTTGTTGCTTTCATAGGAGCAGCCAGCATCTCTCTCTCCATTTATTGGAGTTAAATTGTTTCTTCTTCATGTGGCAGTTTTCAGTTGGCAAAGGCCGCCAGCTCCACGCTAATTTATTTGTTCAAGTCAGTAGCACTCAGCTCCCTACAGAGGTTACAAAATTAAAAATTGTCACTTCCCATAACTGTCTGACCTTTTCAATTGGAAAAGTTCAGAGCTTGGCCCACTAGGGCCAAGAGGTAATTCCGCCAGGAGCAGCCATTGTCCTCAAAGAGTCAATATAAATATTTCAACAGGTAAATAATCACTCAGAGAGCTTGGGCAAAATATCTCTCACATGAAACAAAATGAACAAGACAAAGCAAGATGACAAGATGTCATACACAGGGTAAATTAAAAAGGAAAGAATCTTTTCATAAAAAATAAAGGCATACTGGGCTCCCACCAAGAGTGATTTAAGAAGTAGAATCGATTGAGTTAGAGTGGATATACGATTTTAAAAATTAAATAATAAAGAACACACAAATACACACATACACACTGACAAATGCCTTTTATTGGTCACTTTCATTATGAAATTACATGGACACACATTGTTGTTGTTGTTTTAAGTTGTGCAATAATTAAAAAAAAAGTTATCTGGAATATCCATCAGTGATTGGGGAAGTAGTAGCATCTCAAATGAAATCCAGAAGGGAAATTTGCAAATCTCCTTCAGCTGTGGTAAAAAGTGAATAAAGAAGGGGAATTGGTTATTCAATCTTTTAATATCTATTGATAAGTTATAGTTAATTAAGGAAGCTTAAGACTATGCCTCAAGTGGTTTCAAGAAATAAAAAATGCATATTATTGAGAGTTTCCTGGACTATAAATCTTATGTCATATTCTTGGGCAAACATAGGAATCATAATAGTCAATGGGTTAAAATAATCCATGCTAATGTAGCACCCCTCTGAAATAATAGAATATTTTAGCATAGTGATGAATGCTGGGAATTTCACCTATGTCAGGAAATTGAAGTATTTTCTTACAGGAGAAGGTAAATTGTTGATGCCCTTCAGCACCACTAGGTAGATTCTTAGTCTGCTTTATAAGATGAAAGGTTTAGAGTTACAAAGGCACTCAGAGGCCATCTAGTCCAAGTGCTTCGTTTTATAGATGACAAAATTGAGACTAGTGAAGTGATTGTCCAAGGTCAAGTAGATAATAGAGAAGATTCAAACCCTGTCTTCTGACCCTGAAAATAGTATGTGCATGCCATCTTACCTTTATCTTTGATTAACATGTTAAAAAAGATTAAAAACAAAAACATCCACTGAAGAACATGTGGTCCCTAGAATCATTGACAACTACTCTGAATCTGGTCATATAACTATGTCTGATTCCATCAAACAGTATTATTGTCTAATCCACATCTTTCCATATTCTCTATTATAACAGTTTAGGATACTATATCACAATCTCTGCTAAAATTTCAGTAAATTATGTGCATAGTTTTCCCCTCATCTACAAGTTTAGATATTCTAACAAAAAGGAAATCAGGTTAGTCTGGCATGATCTTTCCATGAAGCAGCCATGCTGCCTCTTTGAAATCACTACTTCCCTTTATAGATGATGATCAAACATATTTTTAGTGATTTTGTCTAAGATTTTCCTAGGAATCAAAGTCAATCTCACTGGCCTATAGTTTATAGAGTATTTTCTCAATTTTTTTTAGAAAATTGGGACATATTTTTTTTCTATCTTCTGCTGCCATTTTCCATGATCAATTAAATATCACTTATGATGGTTCAACCATTCATTATCTTCCAGTTCCTTTAATACTGGAGGGTGTAGTAAATCTGGGTCAGGTGACTTCAATTCCCTGTTAGTCAACTGTGTTCTAACTCCTCTGCAAAAGTTTTTCTCCTTAGTAGAGAAAAGAGAAGCAAAATAAAAATTGAATGTTTCTTCCTTCTTCCTGTTGTCATTTATCATTATCCTTTTTCACTCCAAAACAAAGGATCCTTTCTTCTTCTCCATTCTTTTTTCTCTCAATACAAATCAGAAAAGATTTCCCTTTTCTAGCCTTGGATTGTTGTAAGCTTTATCACTTTTGACACTATTTATATACCATCATGCCCTTCTTTTATCTTAATTCTTAATTACCTGACCTTGTTTCCATATATCTTATTAAAATCTAAGATTGTTGGTGAGTCTCTCGTAATCCATATTGGTCTCTGTAGACCAGTGGTCCCCAAAGTATGATCTACAAACCCCTAGGGTACCCCAAGATCTTCCATAGTGTCTATGTGGTCAAGATTATTTTTTATACTACTGCTAAGATGATATTCGTCCATAATAACACTCCTGTATTTTCCAAGTACCTATCTGTGTAAGGCCATATTTTCCTTACATAGCTGAACCAAAATAACATTGCAATAGATGGAATGTAGAAAATTTGAGAATCCAACTGTTTTCTACTAAGCCAGATTTTAAAGAGATTTTCAAAAATATTTAAATTATTTTTTTGGGGGAAATATAGATATTTGTTAGTATATTATGAGTTTGCTGTTGTTTTAAAGAATTGGTAACTTTTAATATTTACCAGTTTTAATTTGTAATAATAGAAAAAATTACTAATTATAACCCATAGAAACAAAAGCTCTTTGGTGTCTTCAACAATTTTTAAGAATATAACAAGGTATTGAAACCAAAAACGTTGGGAACTGATACTATAGACAATACCATTTTTCCTCTTCGCTAAAAGTAATTCTCTTTGTACCTTAAGAATATTGTTCTTGAACTCAAAATCTTATAAAAGGGGGTGATGAAAACTATCTTTAGGTTTAATTGGAAAAAATAAAGTACTATCAAGTTGGAAGAAAATATCATTCCTAAGTATCTTTCATCCTTCCTGGGATGACTTCCTCTGCCCATTTGATTTCAACCATTTAATAACTGCTTTCTCAAACTTTAAGGTGCCTCTCAGAGTATACTCAGATTTATGTCACAAATTCTCAGGGAGAGTAGTCAGTTTCTCCCAGGGTTCTCACCCATGTTCACACCAGTAGTCAGTGAGTTACTAAGAATCATATCTAGAAGAGAATCCAATTTGTTAGTTACACCATGTTTTGAAAGATAAAATGATCACTAAGACAAGTCAAGGAGTTATTAGATACTTTGCTTTTTGTAGAGAGAGTGTT
Source organism: Phalanger gymnotis (assembly GCA_028646595.1). Classification (NCBI taxonomy): domain Eukaryota; kingdom Metazoa; phylum Chordata; class Mammalia; order Diprotodontia; family Phalangeridae; genus Phalanger; species Phalanger gymnotis. Next base: position 114,883,914 of record CM053626.1, on the reverse strand, counting down.
CTCTAGCAGATATTTGGATACTCAAAATCCTCCATCAATATTATATATACCTTTATGTCACACTTACGTTGTACCTCCCAAACTCCTTATCTATTTCCTTCTTCTGTCCCTGTGGTCTGTAGTCTGACATAAAGTTAGGAGAGATAGTGAACACAGTGTATGATAGAATCAAGAACAAAATGTATTTTTATAGGCTAGAGTAGTTATGTCAAACTCAAAGAGAAATGGGTACATAAGGATACGTGAAGAAGCATATTGGCTTAGAAAACCACATTAATATTATTTATGTTCTATTCTATAATTATTTATTTTGTTATATATTTCCCAATTGTGTTTTAATATGGTTGAGGCCACATTCAGGAGGGTTGCCTTGTGTTTGACAACTCTGGACTATAGCATTGGGCTAAATCTAATAAGATCAAGTTTAATAGGGATAAATAAAGTCTTACATTTGGGTACCAAAAACAACAGCAACAACAACTTCATCATTTCTGGATGTGAGAATGGCTAGATGGCTGCTGTTCTAAAAATAATCCATGAAGGTTAGTAGACTACAACCTTAATGTATGAGTAGTGTAATGCGGTAGCCACCATGTTAATGCTATCTTAGGTTGCATTAATAGAAGAAGAACTTCCAGGAATTGGGAGGAAATAATTCTCATGTAGTCTGTGTGTTGTGCTCTGTTCTGTGCATAATTATTTTAAGGCTGACATTGACAAGCTGGAGAGTGTCCAGAGGAGGCTCGTGAGGACAAAAAGGACTTTGAGTTCATGTCATATGATGATCAGTTCAAAGAATTGGAGATGTTTATGTAATACTCCTTTGGGACTTACTTGACCAACTCACATAAGCTTTGGCAGGTTGGGTCCCAAGAGGGGTTGTTTTTATTTCTCCAAGGTTTCTGGGGCAAACTTGTGGGTGGCTATTATCCCAAATGCCAATTCATGAGTTCCCACCAGTGTGTTTCAGTTAATAGACTCAATTCTTTAGCAAATATTTATTTAAGTGGACTATCAAGAACAAAAATTAAAACTATTTCCCTCATTATCAGTTGCACACTCTGGGATGTGAACAAGTGGGTACAAACTTAAAATAAAATGGTAGTAAAGTACAGATCTAGTCATAAGTGTGTTGGTAAATGTTTAACAAATGGCTTTCCACTCCCCCCCAAATGTTCATAGGACACACCGTTAAGTTTAATATGCATTATTAACACTTTCTAAAGTCTAGACAATCAACAAAACAATAAATCAATCCCTAATTTGTAGCCTTTGCAAATTTCTGAAGTGTAAATGCTTACAATGTAAGTTTAACAATCTATTTGAACTTGTTCAGTAGTCTCCAATACATCCCCTGTATGCAGGGAACAAAAGAACAGCATCTCTGTAATTTCAGGTCTTTGAAGTCCTTTTGCTTTCTAGAAGGTCCTCATAAAATTTCCTGCAAGTTGCTCTGCTGTCCAGTTGATCTGACCTTTGGCAAGTTACAGTGTCTTTGCTAGAATGACAGTTCAGTCCAATTCCTCTGCTGGTAGTATTTCAACCAATCAGGCCAACTTGCTGCTGAACTGTTACACATAGGTCACATTGTGTCTGTGCTTTCTCCTCACCAAGGTCTGCCACTACTGGGAAGTGGCCACCAGCCATGGCCAAGAAGGCTACTCCGCCACCCGGCAGCTACTAACAGGCTTGTCCAGGAAATTTGAACTTAATCTTCTATTTATTTTTCACCTTTGGGCACTTGCTTGGCTAGATATCAGAGACCTCTCTTTAGCTGGAAGCTGACTACGGTTAATTCTGTTAGAATGCTAGAGAACTCTTTCAGATAGGACAATAACCTTAACTTTAGGATCAGTATAATCTTTTCCCCTTTGGCTCCCTCAAAGCCTCTGATCTAATGTTGTTGTCACCCCCAGGTAGGAGATGGGAGAACACTTAGCTCTCCTGTTGAAAAAATCTCCTGCCTTTCTCAGTAATTCACTACATGTTGCCTTAGGGTGATTAGCTGCAGTACCTCCCACCCTGCTTTGGGAATTTTATGTAGATGAGTGGCTAGTGAGACAGGTATGAGTAAAATTCATAGGTTTGCTGACCTCTTCCTAGTCAAATGAAGCACTTGAGCATAGCATTTTTGGAGTGGAGAATGTCTGTTTTGTACCTTCAGGCTTTTCACTTTACTCTTCAAAATCTCTGTCATTTTATCCCCTGTACAGCATCAGCTTTTGCCAACACATTAATGAGTCATTCTCCCTATATATAGCCTAAAGAACAGAAGACGTAAGGGACACATGAAACTGTCTTTGATTATTTGAAGGGCTGTTATGTGGAGGCAGCAAGGAGGGTTAGATTGATCCATTTGGACCTAGAGGCAAAAATCTAGAGCCAATGTCCAAAAGTTGCCAAGGCAAATTTAGGCTTGATGTCAGGAAAAATTATCTTAACAATTATAGATGTCCAAAATATTTTAGCCGCTATTTTTGTGGTGGATAATAATTGGAAATTGAAGGGATACCCATCAATTGTGGAATGGTTGAACAAATTGTGTCATATGATTGTAATGGAATATTATTGTGCTGTAACAATAATGATGAAGCAACGATGACAAGCATGATGATTTAAAAAGAAACCCAACATGGAACTACATGAATTGATACAAAGTGAAGTGAGCAGAACTAGGAAAACATTGTACACAATCACAACAATATTTTACAATGAAGAATTGTAATGACTTTGCTATTCTCAGTAATGCAATGATCCAATATAATTGATGATAAAAATGCTATCAGCCTCCAAAGAAAGATCTAATATTGTCCAAATTCAGACTGAGGTATACTCTTTTTCACTTGCTTTCTCTCTCTCCCTTCCTTATTTCCTTCCTTTCTTTCTCTCTTCCTCTCTTTAGCCTGGATTTAGCAGATATATTACAGTGGAGATTATGTTTTTGGTATGGGTTGGACCTCATGGTCACTAAGGTCCTATCCAAGTCTCAGATTCTGTGACTCTGTAACTCTAAATTCAATGCTGTCTCCACCTTATAGAATGACAGACTTTGAAGCAATCTTAGAAGTCGTCTATACTAAACCCTACTTGGAGAGGAACCATATTTGCACAATCTCTGATAAGCTGTCTTCTAGCATTCACTGCAAGTGAAGAGCATCCCTTGCTCATTACACTTTTGGGGAGCTCTATAATCATAGCACATTTATTTTCTGTCATCAAATGTAAATGTTTATGTGTGTGTGTGTGTGTGTCTCTTGTCTGAGCTACCTGTACCTCTCTGTATTTCTCTCCCTCCAATGTTCATCTAGTGATTTTAGTACTGTCCTGCTTCAAGACCAAACAGAGTTGAATTCCTCTTCCACATGACTGTCAAATAAGAAAGCCATCCTGGTCCCCTCCTCCATCTTCTGCTCCCCAGCTTAAACATCTCCTGTTGTCATTTGGAATGTTCTTTATTCCCCTAACCATATACTTCTGGAAGCATTTAAGCTTGCCAATAACATATGATATCCGGTGTTTGGGCTGACTCCAGTCCAGAAGGACTATGACCTTCCTTAATGTAGACACATGCTTCTATTCATGGAGACTAAAATTGCATTTTCTATTGTGGCTGCCAAATTCTATTGTTGACTCATTGGCTTTAAAGTCCACTAAAACTCTCAGATCTTTTAAAAAAATAAATTTTACTGATAACTTGTTTTTGCATCAGCTAAATGGGTGCCGTATCCCTCCTTTCTTCCCCTTCCTCCAGTTCTTTAAAAAAAAAACTGTGACATTAATAAACTTCCTCTAAGCTGCTCTTGAAAAGTTGTGTTTTTGAACCCAAGAGTAAGAATTCACGTCAGTCCCTGCTACACTTCAATTTACTAGATTTGGCATAGTAATATAGCCTGTTAAAATAATTTTGAATTCTAATTCTGATATCCTTGGGTCAACTACCTTGTTAACCTACTGTGACTTGCAAATTTGCTAAGTATTCTATCTGTGTCTTTATCTAAATCAATGATTAAAAATAAAAGTTACCACAATGTCAAGAAAAGACCCCTTGGAACACAATACTACAGACATTCCTCTAGGTTAATACCAACTGATCTTTTATTCCTATCACTTAACTTATCTTCTATAGCTTAGTCTCATTACGATTAGTGTGAATAAGAAATGTCCCGAAATGGTGCATGTATTCAGATTTGTACTATAAAATTATAATTGTGTAATATATGGTCATTGATTCCAGCACAATGGAAATACAGAGTATGAATCTGAATAATAGGACCACTTCAGGAGATCCATTATTCACATTAATTGGGTGTTCTAAACCTCTTTATGGATTTTTAGGAAGATACTGTCAGCACTTTGTGAAAATCTACGTAAATAATATTTATACCAATCTACTTATACCTCTTAGTCCCAGTCACCTCATGATTCCTTGTTATTTCTTAGGTCCAAATTCTCTTCTCTGCCCCTCCTGCAAATGTACTGAATGTGATGGGTCTTTGGGGTAAGGAAGTCAACTTGTATTGGCTTTCAAGAAATAACTTAAATATTCACTGTGAACATTTCAACCTCAGAAACTGGTAGATGCTACAAATCAAGGCTGGGTGTATCATTTTGTTGATTAAATGAAAGAAACACTAATAAGGCAGATTACATGTAAAAGTGCATTGTGCAGTGTTTTTTTTCTGGTCAGCCACTTGTTAAACATTTACAAAACACACAACTAGTAGATCCCATATTAAACTGTAAGATCCATGTGGACACTTTTATATGTATTTGTTTTTCTTTGATTTACCATTTTATTTTTCCCCAGTTACATATAAAAACAATTTTTAAAATTCATTTGTAAAACTTTTAGTTTCAGATTGTATCCCTCCCTCGCCACCTCACCCCACCCAATTCAATATAGGTTATACATGTGTAGTAAATGGAAACATACATAATAGTCATGTTGTGAAAGAAAACACTGACCAAAAAAAATTCAAGAAAATTTTAAAAAGTAAAAAAATGTTTCAGTCTGTGTTTAGAGTTCTTTCTCTGAAGATATGCAGAACATTTTTCATCATAAGTCCTTCAGAGTTGTCTTGGATCATTGTATTGATGAGAATAGCTGCCTCATTCACTGCTGATCATCTTACAACATTGCTTTTACTTTGTACACAGTACATTTCACTTCACATCAGCTCATGTAAGTTTTTCCAGATTATTCTCACAGCATCTTGCTCATCATTTCTTATAGCATGATAATACTTCATCATAATCACATACCACAGTTTGTTTAGCCATTCCCCAATTGAATGAACATCACCTCAATTTCCAATTCTTTGCCACCAGAAGAGAGCTGCTATAAATATTGTCATACATATATAAGTCCTTTTCCTTTTTTTTGCTTTTTACTTCTTTTTGGATATAGATCTAGTAGTAGTATTGGTAGTATACATGATTTTATAGTCTCATGGCCATATTTCCAAATTGTTCTATAGAATGTTTGAATCAGTTCACAATTCCACCAACAGTACATTAATATCTCATTTTTTCCTACATTCCCTCCAACAATGTTCATTTTCTTTTCTGTCTTATTAGCCAATCTAATAGGTATGAGGTAATACTGCAGAATTGTTTTAATTTGCATTTCTCCAATCAATACCAAGTCAGAGCATTTTTTTCATATGGCTGTAGATAATTTTGATTACTTCCTCTAAAAACTGTTCACATATTTTGATCATTTATCGGTTGGGAAATGGTTCCTATTTTTATAAATTTGACTAACTTCTCAAGATGTTTGCTTTTGTCAGAGAAATTTGTTTCAATTTTTCCCCTGGTTACTATTGATAGCTGTTTTTCTCTCCATCTTATTTCCCCCTTTTATTCTATTCTCTCTCTCCTTTCACCCTGTCCCTTCTCAAAGGTGTTTATTAAGTCCTTTAAGATTTCACTTTCCTGTTTACCTTTTTTATGCTTCTCTTCAATTTTGTATTTGAAAGTCATATTTTCTATTCAATTCTGGCCTTTTCATCAAGAATGCTTGAAGGTCCCCTATTTCATTAAATGTCCAATTATGCGATTATGCTACTTTTGCTGGTTAAGTGATTCTTGATTTTAATCCTAGCTGTTTTGCCCTCCAGAATATCATATTCCAAGCCCTTTGATCCTTTAATGTAGAAGCTGTTAAATATTTTGTTATTCTGATTATGGCTCCATAAAACACGACTTGTTTATTTTTGGCTGCTTGCACTATTTTCTCCTTGACACAGGAGATCTGGAATTTAGTTATAATGCTCCCAAGAGTTTTCATTTTGGGATCTTTCGGGAAATAAATGGTGGATTCTTTCAATTTGTATTTTACCCTCTGGTTTTAGCATTTTAGGGCAGGTTTCCTTGATGATTTCTTTAAAAAAATGATGTCTAGGCTCTTTTTTTTTTTGATTATGTCTTTCAGGTAGTCCAGTAATTTTTAAATTATCTCTCTTGGAACTATTTTCCAGGTTAGTTGTTTTTTAAGTAAGATATTTAACATTGTGTTCCTTTGTTTTTCATTCTTTTGATTTTGTTTTGTTGTTTCTTGCCTTCTCATAAAGTCATTAACTTCCATTTGCTCAATTCTAATTTTTGAGAAGTTATTTTCTTCACTGAGCTTTTGTACCTCCTTTTCCATTTGGCCAATTCTACTTTTTGAGGAGATGTTTTTTTCCTTTAGGGAATTTTTGTACCTTTTTTTCCATTTGGCTAATTCTGCTTTTAAGACATTCTTCTCATTGACTTTTTAGATGTCTTTTATCATTTGGACTAGACCATTTTTTTAAGGTATTCTCTTTAGCATTTTTTGTGTCTCCTTTACCAAACTGTTGACTCATTTTTCATATTCGACTCTCATTTCTCTTCCCAAATTTTCATCTACTTCTCTTCTTTGATTTTCAAAATCCTTTTTGATCTATTCTGTGGCCTGAGACCAATTCACATTTTCTTGGAGGCTTTGAATGTAGGAGCTTTGACTTCCTCATCTTCTTCTGAGTGTGTGTTTTGATCTTCATTGTTACCATAGTATCTTTCTATGGTCAGAGGTTTTTTCCCATTGTTTGCTAATTTTCCCAGCCTATTACTTGACTTTTAAATCTTTGTTAAAGAAGGAGGTGGTGGATGCACTTTCCCAAGCTTCAAGGGTTTTGTGCAGCTCTTTTCAAAGATACTTCTAGCGACCTATAAGTTTTAGGTCTTCCAAGGCTGTATGATCTAAGGAGAAGTGTTTACAACTCTCCTGGCTTGTATGCTGGTCTGTGAGAGACTACAAGTGCCTTTCAGGCCCTGGAACCGTGATAAGGGCCATTGCTTTCTTGTGGCCACAAACTCTGGTGAGCTAGTGCTCCTCCTCACCCTAGGACTGCCACCCAGGACTGAGATCTTCATCCAAGTATGAGTAATGCAACAGAGTCCCGCCCCCAGTTCCAGCAAAGAGACCCCTATAAATTCCTCCTGATGAGCTGTTTAACCCCATTTATATCTATGGACCAAGAGCTCCAAAATCAGCTGCTGCTCTTGCTGACTCAGACTTGCTCCCACTTTGCTGGGGAGTAGTTTGCACTGGCTAGATTGTGCTCTTCTCTCACCCTGGTGCAACAGACTTTTCCTGCTGACCTAAGTTGTTTCGGGATGCTGGAAAAATCATTTTATCCTGTTCTTTTGTGGGTTCTGCTGTTCTAAAATTTGGTTAAAATCATTCATCAATGTAATTAATGTAAAGTAATATTTGGAGGAGTTTGGGAGAGAGTTCAGGAGAATCCCTTTACTCCATCATCTTGACTCTGTTTCTTCCTTTATATTAGTATTACCAAACTCCAGCAAAATGCCCATACGGGGCTCATAATAGATATTTATTAAATATTTGTCAACTAATTCATAATAATGAATTAATAAATTTCATCTTATTCAATTCAGCACACCTTGCTATGCTTTAAAGACCTTTGGGAATGGGGTGGCAGAGATGATTCTGTTATCCAATACATAAACTATGGCATCTAGTTCTGCATCATCTTTTATATTAAGCATAAAAGTGTTATATTAAGCATTATAAGCCTGTTACTTATGTTTTTCTAGTACTGAGCACAATGTTTGGCACATAGAGAGCACTTAGATATTTGTTGGATTGGTGAATTTGCTAACTGAAATGTATTATTTTATACAAGTTATTAATACAAATGTAAAGCAATGTAGGGCTAAGTATAGATGCCTCTGGATGCTTCCAATTTAACCTCAAACTATTATTATTATTTTATATCATATATATTTATGTATTATATATTATTTGTATGTTACATATATACTTATATAGGTATATAATATTATATACTATTATTATATATTATTAGATAGGTGGATTTAAAAAAAAAAATGAATGGCTTGACACAAACCATACTATCATGTGGCCCATATCTTTGCATCTTATCCATAAGGATTGCATGAAAAACACTGACCAAACTTTACTAAAATCTAGATAAATTCTATCTATACTATGTCTTTAATCTTCCAGCCTAGTAACCATGTCAAAGAAAAAAAAAGAAACTGGATTAGGCTGTCATGACTTGGTCTTGATAAAGACCTGCTGCCTCTTTATAAGAAGATATATAACTGTAACAGGCAACATATGAATCAATGCTGATCTATAGCAAAGAGGGAAGAAATGGAGTCTGTAGTCATTCACTCAGTGTGAAACACAAAGAATAAGGTACAGACCATTTCTGGGTGACTATGTGGCAAATGAAGCCTGTATAGGGGGAGTGGAGGGAGAATGGGGTTAATAGAGGAAGTTTATGGCTTAAGGAGACACTAAGTGGATACCTCAAAAGGGTGTCAATAGTTAGACTATCTTTTTTTT
>CM053626.1:114821324-114874551 GCA_028646595.1 Phalanger gymnotis | reverse complement strand
CCAGGTGGGCCTGGGGCCAGAAGCAACTGCAGCTGAATTTCTAAAGCTGCCCCGCCTCTGTTGCCACAGGGGCAGTGGCCAAACTGCAAACTCCGTCTCATCCCGCAGCTTTTCCCACTAACCTTCTCTGTCATCTTTGCTGTTTGTGGGTTGCGAGATCTGGTACATGCCACAGCTCAGTAATTCACCATGCTAGGGCACTCTACGCTCCACTCCTGGTCTCCTCGGTCCGCGGTCTGCTGCGCCGCTCGTGCTGGGCTCTGCTTGGCTCAGCTCCGCTCCCCTCAGCTGGGAGCTGGGAGTTCCGTGCGGGACAGACCTTACCCCGAGACTATCCAGGCTGTCCTGGGCTGGAGCCCTGCTTCCCTCTGCCATTTTGTGGGTTCTGCAGTTCTAGAATTGGTTCAGAGCCATTTTTTATAGGTTTTTGGAGGGACTTGGTGGGGAGCTCACGCCAGTTACTGCTTTCCAGTCACCATCTTGGCTCTGCCCCCAATAGTTAGACTATCTTAATTACAAAGTAGAACCCATGGAACCACAAATGGCCAATTGGGAGTCCAAATACTCCATGAGATATTGTCTGGTTGTTCAGATAGAAACAGAAATAAAATTAAGATGGTCAATTTCAGTATTGTGAGGGTCTCTGAATGAATGTATGAAAGAATGAATTCATATGCTAAGTGCCAAAATGTTAGTAGAATGAAGAGTAAGGAAAATATGTGTTTGTGTGTGTGTGTGTTTCCTGGGGGAGGGGGGCAGGAAAAGCTTCTATTAGGGTCACATGGGAGTCCCCAGATGTACTTCTCAAAAGAACATTACAAATTGTTCAAAATACTCCTAATAATTTGAGCAGAACTTTCAGTACAAAAGAAGTTGCTGAGTAAGAATAGAATCCTACAATTCCATATGTCATTTTAGATCCAGAGTAACAGCTTCCATAGCATGGACTGCCATTCGGTAACTGCTGTGAGTGGTGGGTGGGGCAGAGCTGGGGGAAACACACACACACACACACACACACACACACACACACACACACGCACACGCACACCCATTTATTTATATGTATACATACATGTACACACAAATTTATATTTACTTATTTTTATTTATTTCAAATCATTTATTTTATTATTTATTTTATTGCTAAATATCTATTACCTATTTAATCATTATTCAATTATTTATTGCACCCCCCACTCACCTAGGATTGTATGAATGTCATGCCACAAAGAAAACATTCCAAAGTCAGATTTCTTAATTGGAAAATAATGACATGTTGATGTTTTCTGGCACATTTTCTTATGTAATTCTGAGCAAAGCTCTAGAGAGATCAGCTGCTATATTCATGTTTTCCACAGATTCCAGGTAAAAGTCCAAGAAATCCAGCATTCAGTTTCTGGGCAATTCATCTCTATAAATGAAGCCAAGGGGTGGACACTAGGGATAGCGTGTCTTCTTTGTTGGACTTTGTGAGTATTTCTTTTCATGTCATCATGCCTATGTAGCAGAACCAAATGATAAATGACTTTTACATACTATCACACAAGCAACAATTGAAGTACGGTAGGTTTCTGATGATGAACCGGGAATGATAAATTGATGGTTGTTTCCCAAGCATTATCAGAGTAACATTCAACAATGCCTGGCATTTAAGGCCCTCCACAATATGGAATTACCCTACCTTTCCAGCCCTATCTCATACTATTCTCCTCAAGCTACTTTATATGCCTGCAATGTGGATGATCCTCTGCACCTTCAAATACTCCCTGTGTTCTCCCCCAAGACATCCTGTGTCGTCCCATCTCTATGCCTTTGTGTAGGTTGCTCCCCATGCCAGAAATGTTCTCTCTCATTCTTTTCTGCTTATTGATTTCCAAATGTCTCCTGCTGTATGAAGCCTTCATGTATCCATATTGCTGGTGACAACCTAACCCTTCTACCCTCCTATAGCATTTCACTTTGTGTTCTCCAGTGCACTTATTATGGGATATTAAAATAGCATCATTATCTTTGGGTCTTTGTCTTTATTGGATTCTATGCTTCCCAAGAGTTTCGAATACATTTTATTTCTTTAGTGCACCTCTCAAAGAGTCGGACACAGCTTTGCACAAAGGTGCTTAATAAACAAATTCATTAAGACACAATAGAAAGAATACTGTACTAGGAAAGTGTTTTTTTAATCCTGTGACTACTCCATTTTTTTCATTTTGTAACTTGGGAAGATATCTCAATCTCATCTGTAAAATAGGGATAGTAATATTCAAATTAACTACCTCAAAGAGTTATTGTGAGGATCTTGTGAGATAATAATAACTATACTCACATAGCACTTTAAGGTTTACAAAGCACTTTGCCCAGATATTATCTCATTTGATCATCACAACAATCCCCTGAGCTAGGTGATAGTATTTTCCCTATCTTAAAGTTGAGAAATCTGAGTCTGACGACGTTAAATGATATGCAAAGGGTCATATAGCTAGTGAAAGATTGAGGTAGGATTCAAATTCAGGTCCTCCTGATTCCAAATATCTACTGCACTGCCTAACTTTATGTACGTAAAATGACATAAGATGCTATGGAAATATAAGGCCTTATGTAAATTTGTTATTGTTTTTTGTCTTTTTTTGAAGAGAAATGACAGCATCGTGGATGATTTTTTGACTTGCACATGAATTGTATTCAAGCGAGGTAAAGTTGCACAAAGTCATCAGCCTCATTCCTGACTTATAAAAGTCCTGTGGAAGGACAAAAGTCAAAATGACTGGCAATGGCCAGGGATACAGTGAATGACCATGGCATCTTCAATGTCTTCCCAAGTTCTAAGTCCTCCACAGTGCCTGCTTCAGTGGCCTCCATGGGTACTGGAACAAATTGTTCTCATCTACTCATTCCAATGTGGTAAGTGTTCACATGCTTGGGGGTAGACAATGCCCTAACTCACCAAGAGGTTTGAGATCTGTCAGTTACTCTTTTTTTAGCAGCTTCTGCCATTTATTAATTCATTAGCAGCTTCCGCCATTTATTAATACCATGCTGATTTAATAGAGCCGCTGGGGCTTGACCGTGGTGTTCTTGATATACAATGCCCTCACATTTTGCCAGTTTTTCTTCAGCAGAGAAACCAGGAAATTGACAGCCAAATGGATGTTGTAGACAAGCTCGTCATCTGTCATCTTCACATGGCCAACAGCTACTGCCAGACGCAGCACCTTCTTCATCTGGAACTTGATAGTAGATTTGACCTCATCAACCTTTGCCACCATATTCTCATTGTGGGTGAGCAGAGATGAAAACTTGCCGACTTTGTTCAGAACAGGGCCCAGGATTTGAGGGATTTGCTTGATCAAGGACTCAGAGGCCAAAAAGGCATCGTACTTTTTAGCCAGCTTTTTGACCAATTTCTTATTCTTATTTAACTTCTTCAGGGCCTCAATGTCCATGTGGGAGATTTCTACAGCCTTGGCTTCATCGCAGTGCTGCTGGTCTCCCAGTACACACACAGAAAATTTAGGTCGGGGTGTGGATTTGAGCCTGATGGTGCCAGAAAAATATTTGTCCTTTTGGTGATCATAGTTCTTCTGCTCTCAAGCTGAATAATTTGATTTACCTTATCATTGTGTTCTGTCAACCGCTATCTCTCTCTTTCACCATCACAACAGATGCTAAATCCTCCCCATTCCTCAGTGCCCTTAGGATTATCGCCTTAGTTCCTACTGGATTCAATCTTGCCTAGCCAAATAAAGCCCCTTTTCCAATTGTAGCATCCTACCTCCAGCCTCTACCATCATCCTGCCTTGATGGATCTTCAAGGCCATTACCAAAATAATCTTCTCTAACCCATTGTCTTGACTGGCAATTTCCCCTGTGTAATTTCTCTTTATATTGTGAAGCAAGGCCAAGATCTTCATTCTTTTCCATCACATCATTCCATACATATGCTATGCTTATATATAAATTCAAAAAAACCCTATGCTATAAAACCTCATTTGTCTCTTTCTACTCTTTCATCCTCTCCTGTATGCTTCCTGGACCACTTTTCTTGCTTCTTCTTCATCTCACCATTTTAGTCCTACTTCTGAGCCTTCTCCTGAACACCATCTGGAATTCCTTCCTCACATCAAATGCTTGTTGACTGACACCCAGTGGCCAAATTCTCTCCCTACCACTCTCCAAATCATTATGGAAATTCCTCCTCTTGTTCGCTTTAATATTTAGTGAAAATTAGAATGGCCTTCTGTCTATTTGCCACAAATTACAGACTTTTGTGCACAAGTTTTATCTTCTGTTTGAGAGAGGCTTTGAGAGCCCTAAGGGAGGAGACTTATCCTCTTGTTTGCATTCTCTATAACCTTAGTAGAGCAATGCCTTCTTGAAACTCTCTTCTCTAGCTTGAGTAGAGTGCATCCTGGTGGCCAAATAAGTTGTTACACTCTAAATCAATTCAACCCCTTTAGACTACTTTAACCCTTATGGTCTACCAAAAAAGAAAAACCAAATACCCATACACATGTCTTGTCACATTAGCTGAAGGGGTTTAGCTGAATTGCTGGCAAAGTTGCTTTCAGCTTGCTGTATTCTGGAGTCTGTACTCCCTTGGAACCACTAATAGTTGCTGATCAGTGTGTATAACTACACACACACACACACACACTCAAAAATATATAATAACATTTTTGTCACATGTGCTCAATGAGATTGGTCACTCTTCTCTGTGGATGGGAAATTGGAAGTAAGGTCAGCTGTTACGCTGCAGATAAACATTCTCATTATGGCTATAATCATGACTCGCTTATACATTTATGGTGTACACAGTGTGTGGACCTTGGAGCAGCATAATTGATAGACCTAGCAAAACTGATGCCTAGGAATTCCCCCACCATGAAAGTGGGAGGACAACTAGGACTATGCACTATGAATTCATCTGTCCCATTCTATTCAGCCTTAACAAGTATCTCTGTAGGACCTTCTTTAATACCCAGAATATTTAACTAAATGAGAACCCAAGTGTCTTGCCTCTGGATCCAGGAATCTTTTGAAAGTTTAAGTAGACCATGGGGTCCTGAAAAGTCTTTTACATTCTTGACTGTCCATCAAAAATGAGATTGAAGAAGCTTAACATTTTGGAATAACAGAGCTCTCTATATTATCGGTTGTTTTTCTTTTCTGGAAGTATAGATATTTCCCATAGCTTGCAAACTACTTTTTCTCTCACCAGTCACTTAGTACAGTCTTTTTCATGCATGCTACCTTGCTCCAATGTGGAATCATTCAGGTATGTCTCAACAGCTGCCATAGAAATGCTAGAGCCCATCAGATACACTGGGTGTACTTTACACAGTTCCCAAATCAACATGATGAGCTGTAATAACCTGAAAGATTGACTTATTTTATTATTACCCAGACTTTCAATGTGGAGAATTCTAACTGTGGAAACTCCTGCCACCAATTTGTCTGCAACTTATAGTCTTAGAGAGTAGTCTGGGGCACTTTGAAATTAAGTGACCTTCTCATGGTCACAGAGATGGCATGTAGCAGATGTAGGACTTGAATCCAGGTCTTCCTGATCCCAAGGTCAGGTCTCTTTTCTCTATGCCATGCTACCCTCAATTTCCATCTAACATCATTAATTGGTTCTAGAAAAACATGATAGCAGGGGAAATGACATTATCGCAGGCAGTTAGTGTTATAGGAACAATGTTACATATATTCAAAATGAGTGATTGCCTAAAGAATATTATAGCAGGTTTTGTGAGCTAAGATGGGGTTTAGTTATAATGCATTAATACTGTTATTGTTGATCATTGTGTGCAATGTGCCTATATAAGGATGGCTTGATTGGCATTTTAAAGTTTTTGTTTGCAAAATTGCCATTAACAGTCTTGTCCCCAAGTTCCTAGGTAGAAGCAAATCCCCCAGCTATACTTCATTTGACTTTTAATTAAATCGAATTCATTCAATCATGATGCATACACTTTACTTCTCTGTTTTCCTGTGCCTAAGACTATATTTATAAACAATTTAGGCATATGGACTACTGGATTAGGAGCATAATTAAAACCGTGAGCTGCTAATGTAGCTGCACAAAACAACGTTTAGACCGTTTTCACATAGCGATGATTAATCCATTGCTTGTGAAGGACAAAATGCACTTTGTGTGCCAGATGTGTGAGTCGATTTCAACTCAGCACACATTTCTTCTTGGAGTCCCAAGCCCCAAAGTCCTCCTGGACCTTTTCTCTTTTTGGAATGTTTCACGCATGTGGGCTCTCCCCACTGTGGAATAATTCAGGTATGTCTCAACAGCTGCCACAGAAACGCTAAAGCTCATCAGATATACTGGGTGTACTTTACACATTTCCCAAGTCAACATGATGAGCTATAATAACCTGAAAGACTGGCTGGTTAAAGGGTTGACATGGATTTCTCCTCCTATCTTGGATGGAAGCCGCTGTGGAAAAAAAATCAAATGGAAATTCAACCACTAGAGTGAAGGGCAACTGAAATTGATTTTTAAAGGGCTGGCTTCAAGCCATAGAAACAAGTAAAGTTGAGACCAAAATGGTGCCTGAAGCCCTAGTAAAAATTGTTAAAATTGTGGAGAGAGGGGAAGGGTGGGAGGGAGAAGGAGAGGGGGAGAGAGTGAGAGAGAGAGAGAGACAGACAGACAGACAGGCAGGCAGGCAGAGAAACAGAGAGACAGAGAATGGAAGAATGGAACCAAAATGCCTCATTTTTGGCATGCCCAGTTTACTGTAAAGTAAGGTAGAGAGACTTTCTTCACAATTAAAGATAAACTGCCTCCAGAGCACAGTGTGACTGTACTAAAAAATTTGTTGAAATATAGGCAAAATGAGGGAACATCACGGATCTTGTCTTATAACTGGGTAGAGTCCATTTGTTTCAATTTTTTTTGTAAACTGACAGAAGTTTATAGTCTCTAATGGAATTCTTTAATAATGTTCTGATGAAATAATAAAACCCATTTGTCCATGAAATCCAGGACCAAGATTTTTTTTTTCCTAGCCATCTTGTTATCTGGATCCATTTTGTCTCTGAACACCATGTCTCCATCTGTTACTCCTCATCCCTCACTTGTTTCTGCTTTAGCCAGCTTGGCTCCTTTTGTAAACACAACAATCCAGCCTCTCTGAGTATAGGCTCTACATCCCAGGGCTGGCATGAGGATACAATGAAGATACACACACACACACACACACACACACACACACACACACATATGAATTTAAAAGTACAGTACAGCAATGGTAAGTACCAATATCCTAAAGGAGCATTTTGCTATAAGACCTGTTTATATTTTACAGCAACATTATGCAGAAGTTACTTTATATCTATTGATCAGCCAGAGAAGAAATTACATGTAATGGTACCTGAAAAGTCACCAAGGACTTATATTAGTTGCATAATATTTGTATTCGATAAAATCAGGGCTTGTCCTGTTCCTAGCAAGAGAATGCCCTTCCTTTGGACCCATTTATGTTTTCTTTCTTGCCATATCTGATAAAGCAGAGGCAATATGTATTTCAATATTATTACAGTATTATTATCAGCCACAGCAATGATGTAATATTCATGGGACATCAATAATATATTCTCTATTCTTTAGAATAAACCAAGTTTTACTTTTCGTAAAAGTCAACTGAGCTTTATAAGCTTGGAAATTAATATCCTAAAGGCTCAATTTTTCTCCTTTGCATCTTAACATTGTGATTTTTTTCTCTTCAGATTCAACTGTGTTTGTGTGCACACCATTTGTACATGATGAATTACAAGAGAGTTAATTTAAATATTGTTTTTGGTCCAGCCAGCCTGGGTATTGCTGTCCAAGGTACATAAATATTGCAACAGATCTAGTTTTACATGTCCTCAACCAATGATTCTTCAGCAAGCATGACAAAGAATTTAAGAGAAAGAGAGATCAATGATAATTAGTGGTACAATTCCACAGGCATGACCACGAAACCCAGAAAAATGATTTTTGGACCTCCTGGTCTCACCAGGATACTTGGGTACATATTACTTTATAGCACATAGTGCATACACTTTAGCGTTTTTTTAAAGCAAACTTTACTTTTTTATTTTGAACTTTATAAGCACCAAATAAAATGAACATATATATGTGTACATATGTATGTAAATATGTATACACACACATATATACATATATAGACAGAGAGAAAGGATTATATGTGAAGCTGTAAAACTCTATAATGTAAAGCTTGATTTAATTTTCATGTATGATAATTCAACATGTAACTTCCAAAGTTGTTGTCATTGTCTGTGATTTCTTCTGGCCTTTTTTTTCTCTTTTATTCTCATGGAGCTGGCGGTGGTAGTTGAGAGAGTACTAAATCTATCCCTAGTCCCTTTCTTCCTCTTGAGTCTCCTTAATCCCTCTAATATGTACAGTCAAGAAAACCAAATTCCACTATTATTCATGTTTAAAAAATCGGTGTTTCATTATCTTGAGTACACCACCTCCTTGTCAAGAAGTTTAAAGCATGCTTCGAGTTAACAGTCATCTAGAATTAAATTGGTCATTGCATTGATTCTTAAGTTCTAAAGTCTTTCAAAGCTGTTTGTCTTTACAATGTTGTTATATAAATAATTCTCTTAGTTCTCACTTTACTATGCATCAATTCATGTAGTTCTTTCTGGATTTCTCTGAAACCATCTCTTTTGTCATTTTGTATAATGAAAATATTCCGATATATTCATGAGCCATAATTTATTCAACTCTTACCCAATTTAAGAGCATTCTCTTAATTTCCAGTATTTTCTATTACAAAAGGGCTGTTATTACTAATTTTGTACACAAGGCTATTTTTTTCTTTTGTTGATAGACCTAGTAGTGAGTTCCAAATTACTTTCCAGAATGGATGGACCCATCCCAAGCCACATCAATAGTTCATTGATGTGCATTAATCTGATGGATTTATGGAAAGACACAGAGTTGCTTTAAATTTACATTCATCTCATTACTGTGACACTATTTTCCATTGATTTCTATTAAAAATATGGTCAGAAAGATGGCCATATATTACTATATGAAACACACACTCAAACTCGTTCCTTAGTTTGGCATTTAATATCTTTTGGTCAGGAAGGGGTTAAGGAAAAGTGTACAATGATGGAAATGTTATTTTCCTCTTAGAATCTTGCTGTTCTTTTGCAATGCTTTTCTAATTTTCAGATTTCCTTTCCTAATCAACCAATCATATTCTTTATCCTCCTAGACCAGAAGTTTTTAAACACTCATGTGTCTGTGTGTGTGTCTGTGTGTGTGTGTGTGTGTGTGTGTGTGTGTGTGTGTGTGTGTGTGTGCGTGAAGCCTATGGGCCCCTTCTCAGAATAATATTTTTAAATAATTCAAGGAAATGCTAATGCTAATTTTCAGTTAGAGATTAGTAAAAATAAGGATGGTTTTTTTTTTCCCTAGGTTAAGAACTGTTGCCTTTGACTTGTTTGTCAAGAGGATTTCTTAGCTCCTCACTCATTTCTCCCAGAACTTTACTACTTGTTTCCTTTGGGGTGTGTGTGTGTGTGTGTGTGTGTGTGTGTGTGTGTGTGTGTGTGTTTGTGTGTGTGTGTACCTGTGTCTATGAATATGTGTATTTGGCCATGCAAACCACAGAATTTAATGCTGAAATGAACTACAGTCGTCATGTAGCCCAAGATGCTGATTTTACAAATAAGGAAGCTGAGACACATAGGAGAGTAAGAGATATGCCTAAATGGTATGCTTCTGTCAGAAAATTCTTTAATATTAAGATTTCTGGTTTTATAAGTCAAATTTGTTCCACATTTCTGAATTTAGTAAAAAGCAGAAGTTGATCATCTAGCATTTATATGGAGATTTAAGGTTTACAGACAAATATTATCTCATTGTATCTTGATAACAACTCTGGGATGTAGATGCTATTATTATCCTTATCTCTGTTTTACAGATGAGGAAACTGAAGTAAACAAAGTCTCAGGGACTTGCTTATGGGGGTCACACAGTAAGCATATGAGGTTATATTTGAACCCAGGTTTTCCTTACTTCAGGTCCAGCAGTCACTTCACTGTGCCATCTATCTGCCAACTAATCCTTTTTGAGTATAATATTACTACAACTATCCAACAAATGATTGCAGGGGATAGAATGCTGGACTTGGAGGAAGAAAGGCCTGGTATTGAATCCTTCCTCTTACACTTACTGTGTGACTGCAGGCAAATCTTTTAATCTCTTCTTAGTCTCATATTTCTCATCTATAAAATGGAGACAATAATACTTGCTGGTACCTACCTCTCAGGATGTTATAAGGGTCACTTAAGATAATGAATGAAAATTTTTCTGCATTCTCTAAAGCATTTTATAATCTTCAGTTGTCATAGTCATTTTTGAGTAATGTTTTAGTGGGACCAGGTTAGGGGACTCTAAATATAAGATAGGAGGGAGGAAAGGATAAATCTACTCTAAAAATGGAATGAGATAAATACCAGCACATTTAGGAATAAACAGCACCATTCTGTTCTGGCCCATCATTTGTTTCATTCCTATATTCTAGAATGATAGAGTCAATGTTCACAAAATCAATAGTCCCACTTTTGCTAATGGCATTAATGTCTTATCTAGGGGATATCCCCATAGCCTAGGATGGGCCAAATCCTGGGGAAAGGAAAAACTACCCATACATTGAAGCTGAAGCAGTTGCCTAGACCAATGTGTTGTGCTCTGTAAAGAAAGCTCAGAATCTTTGATACTGTCCCTAGAGTTACTGAATAAATGTGTTCTCCATATACTTCATATGCTCATCTGTAAAATGGGATGGATAGCACTCAGTCATTTGTACCATGGCTGATTTCATTGATGCTTGATCATGGAAACTGTTCTATAGAAGCTTTATTAAGCAGGAAAGGATATATGAGTTTATAGCATGAATCTGAGAGCTAAAAATCATTACTCCTGATCTATTGCCTGGAACACATCTCTAGTGAGCTGTCCAGGAGGAAAGAGAAGAGTATTCCTATCTGGGCCAGGGATGGTATACTTAATGGAAAACTTACCAACTCTGGTGAGGGGCATGTTAGCTATCTGCCAAGGCTTGTATGCATTTCACTAATGCTCTAGCTTTTCCTTTTTTGCACATTAAAAAAAAACAATTTTGTAAATTTCTTGTGGCAAATAGCCATATTTTCTCTTGCCTTTATAATAAGATGTGGTGTTAATGTGATTAAAGATCTTCCCTACCCATTCAATAGAACCTTTACTTACACCCTTTACTTACTAGGTGTGAAGCCCCAGGCCCACACCCTTTCACTAACTAGTGAGGCCCCAGGCCCACACCCTTTTGCTAATTAGGTCACTAGAGGTGTGAAGCCCTCAGGGCCCTAAGGAGAGGTGCTAAGACCAGAGTAAATCTTGCACTAAATGCTAACCAGGCAGATGTGCATGAATTCAACCAATCAGATGACAGCTAGAACTGTATATAAGGAGAGCCCAGAGTGTGAGAGAAGCAGAATTGAGAAACAGACATTGAGAAGACATTGAGGCAGTAGACATCAAAAGGGTGCTGAAGAGCAGACATTGAGAGAAAGCCAGCATCTAGAGACACTGCAGAGTGGAGAGTGCAGACCAGAGAGTTTCAGAGATCAAAGAACTGAGAATCTATAGCATCGAGAGACTGGAGAACTGAGAACTGAGAGAATCCAGGAGACTGCAAGGTTTCCAAGAACTTCAAGGGCTTTCAGAACTGTGGGAGAGGATGCAAGCAAGCAGACAGTATTCATGAGTGATTGTTTACAGGAAGTCCCTAGGAAAGGAGGTTGCAGGATGACACAGTTCCTTGCTCTAATACTGTTAAAATTTCCTTGTTGCTACATTGAGGTGGGCTTACTGGTTTTGGAATATAATTACTGCCATATGAAATTGGAGTTCGTGGTCTTGAGATCTGATGCTCTGGTGTCTAAATAAATGTATATAATATTTTATATGTATATTTATATATATTTATATCCTCTGCCTTCTACCTAGAGAGTTTTTCATACTTTGCAATTCCGAACCACATAGGCATGCTCATGGTGATCCTCGAGGTCATGAATTTTGCCTTACTGATGCGTAAAACCAGTTCCATTTGAAATAAGTAGGATTTAAGTGATGAGGAGGAACAGATTTTGAATTAACCATGCTTAGAATAGGATTTTTTTTAATTCAAGAGCAATATGACATCCAATCATCTGGGAATAGAAGTTGCTTTAAACAAATATTACATGCTATACTATCTCCTATACCACGAGGAACTCTCTTACATTAGAATATATTCTGTGTAATACAGTATATACTATCAAGGTAATGGTGGGATTTGGTTATAATGTAGTGTACAATAGAGTGCTGGGCCTGGAGTGAGAATGATTCATCATCCTGAATTCAAATCTGACCTCAGACACTAATGAGCTATGTGACCCTGGGGAAGCCATTTAACCCTATTTGCCTCAGTTTCCTCATCTGAAAAATGAACTTGAGAAGGAAAATGCAAACTGCTCCAGCATCTTTGCCAAGAAAACTGCAAATGGAGTCACAAAGAATTGAACACTACTGAACAGCATAGGATAGCATAAAATTTCTTTTTGCTACTCTTCAGTATCCTTAAAGTTATTCAAGCTTACTAAAGCTTTAATTGCTTTTTCCATTATTATTATTATTATTATTATTATTACTTTTTTGCTATTTAGTACTATTTATTTGCATTGAGAATTTTGGAATGCTCTGTATATTAATATTGAGAATTCGATAGGAAAAGCCAAAGAGAATCTCTCATCAGAGGGATGTAGGATTAAAAAAGATGTAAGAGTGGCCATGGACAAAGAGTAAGGAATAAATCATATACTCTAATGGTACACGTGCAATGTCAGTCAATCTAATGAAAGACCCATTGTACTTTAGGTGGGCATCAAGCACTTATTAATTGCCTACTGTGTTCCAGGGACTGAATACTTTACAAATATCATCTGATTTGATCCTCACAACAACCTCGGAAGGCAAATGTAAAATGATCCCCATTTTATAGCTGAGGAAACTGAAGCAAGTAGAAGTTAAGTGATTTGCCCAGGTTCATATAGTTATTTAGTAACTGTGGCTAGATTTGAATTCAGATCTTTCTGACTCCAGGCCCACTACTCTATCCACTGTACCTAAACACCCTGTGGAGGATTTATAGGATGTCACAAACAAGAATTACATAGGCTAGAAAGACTTAGATGAGTTGCAATCTGTACTTGTGGAGGAAGGACTGATACTGAGGGGATCAGAAACTCATTGTGATAGCAAAGGAGCTCTATACTGCATGGCATGATTAAATACAAGATATCTCAAAAGTCTCAGTGTATTTTTAAGCTACTAAGGCTTCACACTGTACTAAGACTTTCACTAAGACAATCATTGAGGCAGAATAATAACAATGGAAAATACAGTGGATATGAAGGTGAAGGAAGGGGTTCAGAGGCTGCCTTTGCATCTGTGACCACGGACAAATGTCTTCATCTCTCTGGTCTTTCCTTTTATGACCTGTATAAGGAAGGGACTGGATTAGATGACTTCTAATGTACCTTTTAGCTCCAGAACTATGATCCTGTGACTTATGCAGAGGCTTCCATGTGATGTGTAAGCAGCTATATCAGCATGGCTCTCTCTTCAGATGACTTTGTATAGTGCTACTATATTTATATATAGTCTTCCTTCTGACATTTAATAGCTGTGACCATGGACCTGAGCTGAGGGCAAATCTCTGAAACTGAATTACAAACAACTTGCCAATCTGCATTAGTGGATAGGGATTTCCATGCTTCATATTATAAAAGAAACTTAATTCAGTATTTTAAGAATCTATTATTTCACTGGTGTGCATAATACTTCTACCAGTGCATATAACAATGCTATTACACCCTTCTGAATAATTTTTGCAGTCAGATAAATTAATTACTTAGTGACCAGCTTCTGGACTGCTAGGTGGCACAGTGAATAGAGTGCTCAACCCAGAATCAAGAAGGTTCATCTTCCTGAGTTCAAATCTGGCCTCACACACTTACTATCTATGTGAGTTTGGGCAAGTCAGTCACCTCAGTTTCCTCATCTGTAAAATAAGGTGGAGAAGGAAATTGCAAACCACTCCATTTTCTTTGCCAAAAAAAAAAACCCTGAATGGAGTCAGGAGAGTTGAACAAGACTAAAAATGTAAGCTCCATGAGGACATTTTTATATATGTATTATCAAAATCTATCACAAATGCCCATACCTGGTTCATAATAGGTATTTATTAAATATTTGTTGACTGATTCATAATAATGAATTCATATTAATGAATTAATGAATAACAATGATGATGATGACTAGCCTCTACAATCAATCAACCAGCATTTATTAAGACCATACTACGTGTCAGACACTGGATTAGTTGCTGGACTAGTGACCACCAGAATGTCCTAGGATCAGATCTAGAGCAGGAAGGCACTTCAGACATCATCAACTTCTTATATCCAAATGAAGAAACTGAGGCAGATACACGCAGAGAAGGAAGACTGAGAAAGAAAGACAATTGCAGAGGCATCTACTTGTTAAGTGCTTAAAAAGGCAGGTGAGAGATCATGGAATACAAGTTTTCTTCCTTTACAATGTCGTTGATGCATGATAATATTCAGAAAAGAGGACAATGCAGCATTATTACTCTATGTGGGAGCAGAATTATGGAAGTTCAGAAGGGGATGATGGGTAGCAGCAGTAGCTATACATGATTTTTAAAAAATATATAGTCGTGATATAATAAGAATGAATGACAAAACCAGAAATACTAACTCTCCACTCTTAATTATAACTTGCACTTCTCTGCCTGACAGGTGAAAGAATTTCAAAATATAATTAAACCTTCCAATACCCTTGTCAGATAGGTAGTGCTATATTCATTTTACAGATGGGTAAACTGAGGCCAACAGAGGACAAGTCTCTGAATTATCTCATGAATTGGTGGCAAAGCCTGAAGGAAAACTTTTAAGTGCCCAAGTCCCTAATGTTTCTGCTCCAATGGGCACTTCACAGTAGTGAGATGGAATTAATAAAGAGCAATTTTAGTCCAAGTATTACAAAAATGCAATATCCAACATCATTGCTGGCTCCCACATGCATTGTTCCTTTAGATATGGGACATATTTATGAAGAAATTGGTAAGTGAAATATGAAGATCCATATTCTAGGACTGGATCTGGTAAAAGACTTATTATTTAATCTATCAATCAACCAAGAAACCAAGTAGTACTCGTTGTACTTACCACAGGCTTTGAACACTGTGCTAGAGACTTAATCAATCAATTATTCAATCAGCAAGTATTTATTTGGTACTTACTACCGGGTACTATGTTAGGCACAGAGTATAACAGTAAAAAAGATTGAAACAACCCCTATATATATAATGAGCTTACATTAATGGGAAATATAATAAGTGCAAACACAAATATATACAGCATTTACATAAAATTGATAAATACCTATGTATATATACACATAAAATAATTAAATATGAGATAGTCTGAGAGGGGGACACCAACAAGTGGTGGGACTGGAGAGGCTTCATGCAGAAGATTGTGTCTGAACTGCATCTTAAAAGAAGAGGGAAGTTTTTAAAAGGAAGAAGTGTGTTCCAGGCACAGGGAATGGTCAGTACCAAGAGAGAAATGTGATATGGAGTGTTGTGTTTGAGGAAATGAAAAGACCATGGCTGGATCATAGAGTGAAGGATGGAGAATAATGTCCAATGAAACTAGAAAGGTAGGGTGAGGTAAGGGTGTGTGGGGCTTTAAAGGCTAAACAGAAAAACTTATATTTTACTTTAGAAGCCAGACGAAGCCACTGGAATTAGCCAAGTAGGGAAGTGATGTGGCCAGATCTATACTTAAGAAAAATTACTTTGGCAGTAATGTATAGATTCAACAGGAATAGGTGGAGATCTGTGGTAGGAAGATCACTGGGGAGGCTGTTGAAATTGTCCAGGAGAGAGACGATGAGTGCCCTGAACTAAGATGGTAGCTGTGTGAGCAAAGAGAGTAAAGGGTCCAATGTGAGGGATGTGAAGACAGAAACAGCAAGATTTGGCAACTTATTGATATTTGGGATGAGAGCAGGTAAGGAATTAAGGATAATGCTGAAATGACAAAACTGAGACTCTGGAAGCATCAAGGTACCTTCCCTAGGAATAGGGAATTTCCAATCAGGGGTGTAATTAGGGAGAAAGAGGAGCTCAGTTGTTGAGGTGTTTGATGGTTTGTGGCAAGAGATTCCAGTTTACGAGAAAGAAGGGGAATGGATATGTAGATCCAGGAGTTATTTGAATAGAGATCATAGTTAAACCCATGGGAATAAAAAAGTTTATGAGACAGAGAGAGAGAGAGAAAGAGAGAGAGAGGGAGAAAGAGAGAGACAGAAAGAGAGAGAGAGACAGAAAGAGAGAGAGAGACAGAAAGAGAGAGAGAGAGAAAGAGAGAGAGAGAAAGAGAGAGAGAGACAGAGAGAGAGAGAGAGAAAGAGAGAGAGAGAGAAAGAGAGAGAGAGAGAG
This sequence comes from Phalanger gymnotis, assembly GCA_028646595.1. Taxonomy (NCBI): domain Eukaryota; kingdom Metazoa; phylum Chordata; class Mammalia; order Diprotodontia; family Phalangeridae; genus Phalanger; species Phalanger gymnotis. The sequence continues at coordinate 114,857,950 of CM053626.1, read as the reverse complement.
AGTGTGTGTGTACATAATAAAGAAAAGATAATTGCACCTAGAACAGAACCTTAGGGGGCATTCCCAATTAGAAAGAGTGATGCAAATGATGAGCCAACAAAGAAGACAGAAAAAGATCATTCAGACAGGTGGGAAGTGAAGCAGGGTGTCACTATAGAGTAACAATAACATATTACAGTTCCCAAAAGTCCTTTTTGGTTCTTATGATGATGATCTAAGCTATTAGATATTCTGTACAGGTTTTCAGATGGAAGTCTTGCCATGGGGAATAATTTAGGAAATTTGTAGTGTTCATGGAATGAAGTCAATCAGTGACCACTAGTGGGAGATGTTTGCTTGGAAAATGTATAGGCCTGGAATGATCCAGAAGGAAGAAAAAAAAGCTACTTTCCAGAGACAAGACAAACCAAAACAAAACAAACAGAAATCAACAAACGAAACCTTATTCCCTAATATCAGGGCTGTCTAAAATGGGGGGCCCATGGGCCCCATACCGGCGGCAGTGCGATTTATGTGGCCCACCTACAAGCATAGAAACTTACATAAATGCTTTAGTAAAATGGCAAATCAAAATATATTGTCTGTTGTTTCAATAAAAACCTGAGGTTTCACAGTCCTGCCCTAACATGAAACAGTCAGAAAGCTTGCTGACAAATGTGAGGACCAATTTACTCTTCTAAAATAGCATTTTTAAGTTATAAAGCTTAATCAGTAGGTCAATCCATTAATAAACATCTATTAAGAGCCTATGTTGTGCCAGACACTGTGCTAAATCAGTGAAAAGGTATTTCTAATTCCATGGGTATGCCCAAGAGAATCAAAAAGGGTTTAGAAAGCAATGCCAAGGACACAGTTATGAATGACCTTAATGACACAAAGTCATCATTGCCTCACCTTTACGCAAGGCTTCGCAAGCTCTGGCAAGCTCTTCCAAGCCAGAAGAGGTCTTGCCTGGATCTAGGGAAAGTCTGCACATATGTCATCCTGGAACTAGCCAAGCTAGACTGCAAAGGACCATTTCTGAAAGGTGGCTTCCAGGTGATACCAGGTGGGACACCGTGCTTTCTTCATTATTCAGTGGTCTGCTCACCAGGATGGAATCACATATCTTTGAAATTTTGAAATATGTGTGTGTATGTGTATTTATATATATGTATATATATATATACACATATACATATATAATATAACAAATAATTATATATAGTAATTGTAGTTTAACAGATATTTTTGACATCCATTATCTCATCTTCACAATAATATATGAAATAAATAAGATAGGAATTACAGTGGTGTTCAAATTTTTAAAAAAGGAGTAGGGGGCCAGCATAATGGGATACTCATCTTGGCTGTGACCTTGATGTTTGGGATATCTCCTCAACACTTGTGGCCTCAGTTTCTTCTGTAATATAATAAATATAGACTTGATCATGAGCTAAGATATTGTTCAGCTGAAATATTTTATATTTCCAAGCCTCTGTTGCATTCAGGACTTTGCTATGAGATAGTAGATGCCCAGAGAAATGCCTAATTTTGCCAAACCTGAAATGAAAGAAAATGCAACTACCTAAAACTGGCTTGGAGGGAATAATAGGGATTATAGGAGTATCATTCAAGAATTCCTAAACATGGATTAGGGGCTTGCTGTGCGGCAGCCAGAAAGAGGTACCATAGACCTGGAGGCATTATTTTGAAATAACCTATTATATAATCCATTAAGCATAAGAAAAACAAATCCTGGTTGAAGTAATAGGAAAGACAGTGTTAAGTAGAGAATGTTAGTTTGATATGATGCACTTGAATTAGAAGAACTGATGTGAAATCCCAGCTCTGACATTTAATACCATTGTAACCAGAGACATGCTTCATAAACTCTCTAGACTTCAGTTATTCTCATCTGTCAAATAAGAGTTGTAATAGATAATCTCTTTTTTTTAAAAAAAAAACTTCTCCCCAGTTACATATAAAAACAAATTTTAACATTGCTTTTAATTTTAAGTTCCAGATTCCCTCCCTTTCTCCCTCTTTCCCCCACCTCACACCTCCCTTAGCCAGCAAGTAAATAACCAATTTCTTAATGTTCCTTCTAGTTCTAAATTCAAACACCTTATGAGGTATCACTATGAGAAAAAGGGACATAGTAGCCTCATAATCACCCCTTGGGGCCTCAGTTTCCTGACCTGTAAAACTGGGAGTTTGGCTAAATTGGATGACCTTTGAAGTCCCTTCCAAGTCTCAATATACCAAGCTTGTGTCTCCATGAGACAAGGAGAAGAGTCAAGGTAAAAGAGACTGAGAGTAGAGAACAAAGCTGAACAGAAAAGGAGAAAGCAGAGGAGCCTACCATTTCTCCTCACACCGTTGGTTAAAGTAAAAGCCCTAGGGCCATCTTACACATCCGAATCTAGGAACCTTAAAGCCACTAGTTTCATCACTGACCCAATTCTAACTTGCTTACTTTCCATTCTTCCTGCCGTGAAATATTTTCAGCCCTTGAACTAAACGTGGTTTTGAAAGCAGTTTCTACAGCAACCCATTTTATAGGGTTCTCAGTGCCTATTGCTTTGCGCTGGTCATATCTCCACAGAGCCCATATTCAAATGGAATCTTTTCACAGCAGCCTTCCTTTGGGACCCAGAACCAAAACAGATTTTCACCTCCACAATCACGGCTTACTGTACTGCCTTTTTTTACTTGACCTGTTTTAATACCATCTTTTTCAATTCAGCATAGCACTGTTAAACCAAAACTGGACCCTCCCCCACTTTTTTTGTTTTGATTCCCACAGCTAAACTCAAAATTTAACCTCTACACAGTAAAATAAACATTATTGCAACTTGTCACTAGAATAGAGAATTGCCTTGTAAATTAGATCAGTGAGGCAAAACTCAAAATAAGGCTAGTCAGCTCCCAAGCACCCCAAGGATTTTAAGAGGGAGTGCTTGGGCTTTTGTAATAAGAGAAACACTTCTACAAATCCTCATACTGCTAGTAAATATAATGTCCTACCTTGGTGTGGGGCCCTATACAAAGACTATTAAAGCATCTCATGTTGTAATTAGTTCTCATCAAGTCTTTGAGGTAGAGGGAGATACCTGCTCCAAAAATCCATCTCCAGTTGTGTTTAAAGGGAAGAAGACTATTAGGGGAGGTAGAATAATGCTACTGTAACCAACAAACATAATACTAGGAAGAACATTTTTAACAGGATCCCTTCCGTACTAAGTGTGGGTACATTTTCCATTCCCTTTTCAGCAGAACTGAAAGCCCTGGAGACTCCAGCTCAATTAAGCCCTGCAGGTAGTTGATGCTGCCAAAGAACTATGTGTGCAGAGAAAATGTTAACCTAGTTCGAGATTAGGGTAGGGTTGCCAACCGGCTGGTGTTTTACTGACCTGGCTGGCATTTTATCACAGAAGCTGATTGCTTCTTACAGATACACAGTGTCGTGGCCAGTTTTTAAATTAAAGAAAAAATTATACTCTTGATGAAGGCCATACATTCTAATACAGAAAGTGCTATTAGTCTTTTCAAAGCTCATGAAAAGACTAGGCTAGGTACTAGTCTGCATCTAGAAGACTTCTTCAATTAACCAACTCCCTTTCTAATTCTCACCCCTCCTTTGGTCCTGTCACTACAGTTGTTCATGTCACAGGTGTTTGTATTTTTATATGTGCTTTCTCCTATAGTATTTTTTTTTCTTTTCTACAAGTGCAAATTGTGGTTTGCTGTATCGACAGCCAGTTCACTAATGGTAAGGTTCCCAGTCCTTCCTCTACCTCAGAGACCCAAGTTCAATAGTTAGGAAATAATGGGCAGAATGACAGAGGTCTAGTTTGGGCATGGTGGTTCAAACTTTTATCCATGTTCTCTAAATTTAGAAGAAAATACTGATAATGGCACTTGCTCTCTTCTGGCAGAGTAGAAACAACTGAGCTCAGCATATAGTTAGTAAGAATAATTAAAGCTATGAGGTAGCATGCTTCCTCCAGATGAGTTCCTCCATGGCTCCATGGTAGCAGTAGGATCTCTGTCTCCCCTACCATAAAGTCAGTTTTAAGAGTCTCTCTACACCCCAAACTGAACCACCATTAATGTCACTCACTAACCCTAGTTAAACATATCAGAAAATGATGACTAACCAAAAAGGACAGCTGTCTGAACTAGTCATACTAAAAGGATCCTTTGGGATTCTTGGCTGAATAATATGCCAAATAAAAAATTATGGAGAATAAAAAAAGATGGCAGAAGAAGGTGTTAATTCTTATGGGCTGAGAGAAGAAGAACATTCACTTATCAAGTTATTTTTATATTCTTGTGCTTTTTGACTTAACTTAAGATCAAAACAAGAACTAGATGGAGTTGATATATTCAGTTTCTTAGAAATGACTTACAAAAGAAAATTTTCTTTTTTAATTTTTTTTAATTTTCTTTTTTAAAATTTTATTATTATTTAATGCTTTTAGTTTTCAACATGGATTTCCACAAGATTTTGATTTCCAAATTTTCTCCCTCTTTCTACCCTTCCCTCCATTCCAAGATGGCCTATATTCTGATTGCCCCATTCCCCAGTCAGCTCTCCCTTCTGTCACCTCACTTCCCCCCCATCTGATTACCCCTTACTTTCTTGTAAGGCAACATAGATTTCTATATCCCATTGCCTGTGTACCTTATTTCCCAGTTGCATGCAAAAACAACTTTTTTTTCAGCATTCACTTTTAAAACCTTGAGTTTCAAATTCTCTCCCCTCTTCTTTCCTCACCCACCCTCCCTGAGAAGGCAAGCAGTTCAACACAGGCCACACAAGCATCACTATGCAAAACATTTCCACAATAATCATGTTGTGAAAGACTAACTATATTTCCTTCCATCCTATCCTTGCCCCTTTATTCACTTTTCTCCCTTGACCCTGCTCCTTTTCAAATTTTTTTTGCTTTTGATTACCTCCTCTCCCAATCTACCCTCCCTTCTATCATCCCCCTTTTCTTATCCTCTTACACCTACTTTGATGAGGGATAAGAAACCCAATTGAGTTTGTATATTATTCCCTCCTCGAGTCAAATCTGATGAGAGCAAGATTCACTCATTCCCCCTCATCTGTCCCCTCTTCCCTTCCAGTAGAACTGCTTTTTCTTGCCACTTTTATGTGAGATAATTTACCCCATTCTATCTCTCCCTTTCTCCCTCTCTCAATATATTACTATCTCATCCCTTAATTTTATCATTGTCTTTCCATGTAGCTGTGTAAACAAAATAGTTCAACTTTAGTAAGTCCCTAATGAATTCTTTCTTGTTTACCTTTTCATTCTTCTCTTGATTCTTGTATTTGAAAGTCAAATTTTCTATTCAGCTCTGCTCTTTTCATCAAGAAAGCTTGAAAGTCCTCTATTTTATTGAAAATCCATGTTTTGCCTTGGAACATGATATTCAGTTTTGCTGGGTAGGTGATTCTTGGTTTTAATCCTAGTTCCTTTGATTTCCAGAGTATCATATTCCAAGCCCTTTGAACCCTTAATGTTCAAGCTTCTAGATCTTGTGTTATCCTGATTGTGTTTCCATAATACTCAAATTGCTTCTTTCTGGCTGCTTGCAATATTTTCTCCTTGACCTAGAAAATCTGGAATTGGTGACAATATTCCTAGGCATTTTCTTTTTGGGATCTTTTTCAAGAAGTGATTGGTGGATTCTTTCAATTTCTATTTTACCCTCTGGTTCTAGAATATCAGGGAAGTTTTCCTTGATAATTTCTTGAAAGATGATGTCTAGGCTCTTTTTTTGATCATGGCTTTCAGGTAGTCCAATAATTTTTAAATTAAGTCTCCTGGATCTATTCTCCAAGCCAGCGGTTTTTCCAATGAGTTATTTCACTTTGTCTTCTATTTTTTCATTGCTTTGGTTCTGTTTTATAATATCTTGATTTCTCATAAAATCACTAACTTCCACTTGTTACAATCTAATTTTTAAGGTGGTATTTTCTTCAGTAGTCTTTTGGACCTCCTTTTCTATTGGCTAATTCTGCCTTTTCAGGCATTCTTCCCCTCATTGGCTTTTTGGAGCTCTTTTGACATTTGGGTCAGTCTATTCTTTAAGGTGTTATTTTCTTCAGTATTTTTTGGGTCTCCTTTAGCAAGTCATTGACTTGTTTTTCATGGTTTTCTCACATAACTCTCATTTCTCTTCCCAATTTTTCCTCCACTCCTCTTACTTACTTTTATAAATGCTTTTTGAGCTCTTTCATGGCCTGAGACCAATTCATATTTTTCTTGGAGGCTTTTGATGTAGGCTCTTTGACTTTGATGACTTATTCTGGCACATTTTTGGATCTCCTGTCACCAAAAAAGGAATCTAGAGTTTGAGTTTGAGTCTGAATTTGAGTCTGAGTTCATTTTCCCTGCCTGTTCATGTTCCCAGCCAACTGTTTGAACCTTGACCTTTTTGTCAGGGTATGACTGCTTGTAGAGTAGAGAGCATTTTGTCCCAAGCTTTAGGTTCCAAGTACTGCTGTTTTCAGAGCTACTTCTACTCCACTGTCATCCCAGGATCTGTCACTGCAGTGCTCCTCCTGCCCCATGAACTGCCAACCAGGACTTCAATACAGATCTGAGCAGGGCACAGCAAGAGAGTCTGCCTTTGTGCCAAAAAGTGCTGCTTGCACTCCCACTCTGACCTGCTGCTACATTTTTCCCACCATGTGAGCCAGGGACTCCAGAAGCAGCTGACACCATAGCTCTGTAAGCAGCCTCAGGAGCTTCTTGCTGCTGCCACCTTCACTGCTGTACCACCTCTACCACCCCCAGGGCTGGTGGCCAGACTATTCTTAACTTGATCCTGCAGTTTCCCTCTAACCTGCTCTTTGGATTTTGTGGGTTAAGAAGTCTAGTAACTGCCACAGCTCACTGATTCATGGCACCAAGGCCTGTTCCAGTTGGCTGACTCTAGGTCTGATCTGTCCTGGAGCAGCCCATACTGGACTGTGCTCCACTCCCAGCACTGTGTGATAGACGCATCCCAGTGACCATCCAGGCTCTCTTGGGCTGGAAACCTGTTTCCCTCTGCTATTTCATGGGTTCTGCAGCTGTAAATTTGTTCAAAGACATTTTTTCTAGTGTTTGGATGGATTTGGTGGAGAGTTGAAGCAAATTGCTGCTTTTCAGCCTCTGTATTGGCTCTGCCCCCACCTTCGGTTCTATTATAATGCACCAACATGATATATTGGTTTACCTGTTTCATTTAAGGCTATGGTAATGTAGCTAAAGCTATGACTGAGCTTTGAGTGAGTATAGGTCTGACAAGAGATTGAACAATCTGACAAAAGGAGGCTGGTCTTTCTAAATGTAGAAAGGCTCATCAGCACAGGATCAACCATAAGCTGAAAAATGTTGGGATACAGCAATTTATGAAGATCAACTTTATTATTTTGCAGGATAGCAACCTGTATCAATACTGGGATTACCTGTCCTAGGAGCTCAAAGATCTTTTGAGGTATTGGAGAAGTAACATGTGCACATTTTGTACTGGAAATTTCTACTTTCTGTTACACTATGATTGTTTATTTGGTGATGCCAAGTCATATGATTACAGAAAAGTTTCCAAAATCCATTGGCCAGTGACACATGGAGGACATAATTTCTGAACACAGGGAAGTACAGTTTTCAAACCTGGTCTTGGCCACATGACTATCAGCAAGATTTACCTGATAGAGAAGTGTGGTGATACATTCTGTTTAAGTAATGAGCTAATGCCAGAGCTAGAGTACTAATGAGTACTTGAATTTCTCTAGGACACTGATTTTTAATTTTTGGAGGGTCGCGTCACTTTCAATACTGGTACTATGTACTGAGCAAATGCATATACTAGCTAAAACCCTTTAATTTCCTCTTTAAACTTTGCCATGATTTTAAATTCTAGGATCTGCACCTAAAAATGGCAGACTGTGACTTTTTTCCCCTTAATTAATTGTGAATGAATACGTGTGTGTGTGTGTGTGTGTGTGTGTGTGTGTGTGTATCTGGGGGGGAGAGAGTAGGAGGGAGGGAGGGAGAAAGCCTAATTAAAGGCTTTCAGATTTAACAATTAAGAAATCATTGGTACTTTTGGAAAGAGCAATTTCATCTGAATGATGAGACCAAAACACTGATTACAGTAAGCTAGAGTAGACAGATTCCCACTGCCACCTCCCCCCAACCCAATTTTAGTTATGAAAGAAAAGGGATCCCTGTAGGAGTACAAGTAAAGAGGTTGCACTTGTTAAGGAGATAAAGTGTTGGAAGTAGAAAGACAGAAGTGAAATGGTCCTTGTTCACAAGGAATTAACATTTAATTAAAGGAAGTAGCAAGTAAAATGTAAGTACAAAATATACAAAATAAATGCAAACTAAGTTTAATGGTAGTGGAAGGGGACACTAGCAGCTAGGAAAACCTAACCTAGATAATATGACACAAACATTAATGAATGTTCCTCCTACCATATCCCAGGGTTTGGTGGTGAGTTCTTCAAGGACTGCTAGAGGACCTTCTATCATGTAAATGCCCCAAGAATCATTGCCAGAAAATCCTGACTTGAGTGATGTGAGGCTAACGATGGCATAGATTTCACTGGAGGAGCTTAGTAGAGGTAAAAAAAAAAAAACCAAAAACTGAGTGACAATGTTACCTTTAACTAGTTGTAGAATGGTCCCTAGAAAAAGTGATGGATATGGAGGACAATGAAGATCAAAATCCCAGGCTTCACCTCTCCTATTTCAGAGGACTAAGTCCTATAGCTTTATGGCATTATACATTTCATGAATGAAGTACATTTATGTAGTTTGCACTGGTCTTGTGATGTACAGGAGTGGCACCAGGAGCAATATGGTAAAAAAAAAAAGGCACCTTCCACAGTAAGACAGTTGCTTGGAAATGATAAAGAAAGAAGTTGGAAGAGTTAGGAGTAGAGATTGAAGAGTAGTGAAAAGAAGATGGGAAATTGAGTGATGTGGGCAAGGAGTAAGGAAAAGTCCATTGGCTTGAATTATAGCATATGGAAGGTGCTGGAAAGACAGGTTAGGATCAAGTTGTGAAGGGTTTTAAAAGCAAAAGAAGAACATTTATATTTTATCCTGGAGGCCACTCATTGCAGGGTATGGGTGGAGGGTAGTGGGAAGGGTGACATAGATCTATGCTCAAGAAAAATCCCTTTGGTAGAAGTGTGGAGGTTGGACTCCAATGGGCAGAGAGGTGATTCGGGGAGACCAATTAAGCTCCTGTTGTAATAATAATGCAGCAAGAGAAGATAAGGATCTGCTTTAAGTTGATAGCTTAGTTTGATAGTGTAGAGACAAGGGCTCAGATGAAAGAAACATTGTGAAGGTAGAAGTAGGAAGATTTAGCAACTAACGTCACATGTGAGGGAAGGGTGAGTGAGGTGTCAAGGATAATACTGAGATGATGAATTCAAGACACTGGAAGAAGGATGGTGATATCTTTGACAAAATTAGGATGTTTCAAAGATGAGCAGGTTTACAACAGAAGATAATGAACTCAGGCTTTTGGACAGGTTGAGTTCAATATATCTCTAGATTATCCCATTTGAAATGTCCAATGGGTGATTTGGGACTGAAGCTCAAGGGAGAGACTGGGACTACATCTAGGAGTTATCTACCTAGAAATGACAAACCCATGGGAGTTGAAGCAATTACCAAGAGGAAGAGTGTCATTAGAAACCAAGGTACCTCCCAACAATTCTTGGTCTCCCAAACCTTCCTAGAGAATTCATTGTCTGTTGACAACTAGGTACTAGACTGGAATCACTATGGAGGGACCTTACCAATTATATATTATAATAATCAAAGAGCTATGATGGGCCTGCCATAATGTTAATGGAATAAGAAGATCTTCCCTGTCCATTAATGGGCTAATGTGACCACATGTGTTCAGTTCACAGCTGTGATACATCGTGAGTCACATAGAGCCCATTGGGGGAGGAACTTGCCTAAGAAGGAAATTGCTTATAAAAGAAGCTTGCTTATGCGGAGGCTTGATTGTAGGAAGGCTCTCACATCTTTTGGTACTAAGCCAATTAGGCACTGAGTCATGAGGGTTGTGACGCCTTGTGGCTCTGAGCCTATTAGCCAAAAAGGTATATATACTCTAAAGTGAGATTTTGCTTTGGGGGTTCATTTATGAAAAGGACCTTTTGATTCCCCAGACTGGACTCTGGGTAGTCATTTGTTAAGAGCCCCACCCCCAGCTACTGAGATGTTGATAGTGCTCCCTTGATCCAGTGGTATATAGGTGGTCGTACTACTTTGTTAAGACAGATTGGAGCCCTGTCTGTTGATGTTTGTGTTAATTTCTCTGCTTGTATTTTCTTGGCTTATATTTTCTCCATGTTCAGGGTACTGACATTTCCCCTGAACCAGTACATGTAATTAAAAGAAGATTGTTAATCTCTTTAAAAACTGTTTTTCCTTTAAAAGCAGATAAAAAGAATCTGTGCTAGCAGGCCATTCTGGGTATGCTAGGGTGCTTGGTGATACACCTGCCTATCAGGCAGGCCTAAGTGTCGCTTCTATCCACTTTCTTGAAGCCTGAACTCTATCCCCATTCTATCATGCAAAAATCAAATGGGTAATATTTGGCACTTTTGTCCATATCCTCAGTTCTGAATTCTTTGGGATCCTGGAGATGTATAAGCATTGTCTTTTGAGTACCTCCCTCTTCCCTCTTCCTACCCACCTCTGCTCCATGCCAGGTACTAAAGAGTCTGATCTGAAATGATCAACATTGATTCTGTATCATTTTATTATTGAACCTGTTTACAATTAATTAATTTTGTCCTGTGATTGCTTTTCATGGTTCCCTGCCTCTAAACTTAGTAGCTGACCTGAAATGGGTTGAATTTAGAAATCCAGGTTTCTTGCTAATCACTGTTGTATTCTGGTCTCAAGGAATGCTGCTAACCTTGGGTGATGTGGGTGGACATTAGGGAATCTGGCCCAGTATGTATACACATCACCAAACTATCCTTCAAGTCTCTGGTTTGCTATCCATGGAAGTCTGGGCCACTCTCTTGCAGGAGGATTAAAACAATGAATACTTCTTAATCTAAGGGTAGAAGAAGGAGGTAATTTCTAGTCCTTCATTACCAAACTTCCAACCAATCACATTGTTCCTCATGTCTCAGTTATGTAACAAATCATATTTCCTCAGTTCCATGATTTCACCTACCCTGTTCTGTTCTTTGTTCTGTACTCCCCAAAACCTGTAAAATAAAACTGTCCCCTTTAGCTTGCTGAGGGAATTAAGACCATATTTATTGCTAGATTCATGTTTCACCAAGAAATGGATCATGCATATAACATTGTGCCTCAGTTTACCCTTTTAACTGTTATAGAACACAAATCTACATTGCCCAGTTCTTAAATCACATTACATAGGGAGCTGCTTTTTCTGTCTGTTCATTATGTAGAAATTATTAATAATTCCCTGAAAGGCCTGGACAGGTAAGACCAATAGAGTTACCAGCTTGAGGCACAGCAAAGTTGTACATGAATGATAATATGAAGATCCTATAGGAGTATCAGTAGATGGAAATGCATATATTTATCCCAGAAATGAGAAGACTAGGTAAGAGTACAATCCTTGACTCTAAATATTCGAAGCATTGGAAAAAGAGCAATTTTTTGTCCCTTTACCCCAAGGAAAGATATAGTACCATCAGATCAAAGACTTCAGTGAAATGTAAGGAAGAGCTTCGTAAAAAAGGAGCTACCAGAAAATGGAATGGGCTATCTTAGGATGTAGAGAGTTTCAATAATTACAAATCTTTTGAAAAAGCTAAATGACTATTTGTCAAGAATATTGTAGAAATGATTCATAGTCCAAGGATATATTGGAGTAAACAGCCTCCGAGGTATCTTTCTGTTTAGAGATACCATGATCTGATAATATTCGGAGAATCCGTGATAGTACAGAGAGACATTGAAACTGAAGAACTGAGTTTTGATGCTTCATATTCAATACTGTAGTGTAATAGAGAGATCTATTAAATCAGAGAATATTAAGTGTTCAGATCTTGTCTTGTCTACTCCCCATTGCCTGTATGACCTTGGGCAAAATTGCTTAACATCTCTGTGCCTCAGTTTCCTTATCTATAAAAAAGGCATTGGGTTCTTTAAATATATGATCATATCATCTGTAAAAAGTGACAATTTCATATCTTCTTTACTTATGGTTATTGCCTCAATTTATTTTTCTTGTCTCATTGCTATAGTAAACATTTCTAGTCAAATAAAATTCTGGGTCAAATAAAAGTGGTGATAATGGATATCCTTGTTTCACTCTTGAATTTGTTGGAGAATTCATTGTATTTTATAATAGTTACTCTTGGTTTTAGATTTATATTACTCATCATTTTAAGGAAAGATTCATTTATTCCTGTTTTCTAGTGATTGTAATAGAAACAGGATTGTAATGTGTTAAAAAGTTTTTTCAGCATTATTGTTATTAATCATAAGTTTTGTTGATTTTTGTTATTAACATGGTTAAGTTTGAATTCGTTTTGCTTGGCTATGTATATAGTTACAAAATGTGATTTTTATTTTTGTTAATGTAATGAGAGGTGGTTCAGAGGGAAAATAGATTTCTATTAATTTTTTAAAAATGGGTGTTGTATGCTACAAATATGTATAGTTGCATGTGCTTTCAGGTGAATTTGCTATTATCAATTTTACCTAAACATTTTACTTTGTTATGAAAGGCCTTTTATAAAGTGAGAATAATCTATAAATGTTTTTAATGCAAAAATAAAACACATCAATAAAACTGAAAGTGACAAAAAATACAATAAAATAAGGAGATGGGTATAGTAAGCTCTAATGTCTCTATTGGCCTTAAATCTATGCTCCTATGCCTGTATGTTGAAATTAGGTACTAATGTTACCTACAAAAGAAGGTACAAATAAGTGCATCAAGAAGGCAGCAGATTTGAAGTTCGAGCCTGGACATCACTAAATGAAGCATTGTTTCCAAGTGTAATAATAATAACCCATATTTATAAAGAACTGAAGATTATAAAGTACTTTCCTCCTAACAATGCTGTAAAAATCTGTACAGGTATTATTAACCCCGTGTAATAAATGAGGCTTTGAAATGTTAAATGGTGAGTCCAAGGTTGTAGGTCTAATAAGTCTTTTATTTAGGATTTCTGTCAGCCTAGGTCTGAAGTCTCTAGGTCTGGCCTTCTTTCCTCCGTATCATCTTTTTGACTCTCACTGATAGCCTATTTAAAGCTCTCTGAGTATATTAATTTTTTATATCAAACAGTTAATCCTCAACTGTTACAAACTTCTGGATTGCTTAAAGGAAGATTTGATCATGAAAGGACAAAGAGAGTGTTCCTGACTCTGATTCTTCATCTCTATCTAAATTACTATCTCAGGAGGAAAAGAAAACCAATTTTCCTTGAGGCTCTCATCAAGGTACAAAGGAGACAGTCCAGCTGCCACATGCTAACAAGACAGTGGCTTCTAGATAAGAACAACAAACTAAAAAGTCAAATTGTGCCAAGCAAATATTTTGTAAGTGAGGGTGTCAGGCACAGAGTAAACTCTCGTTTACTTAAAGAAGTCCAGAGAACTGTGGTTCTGATTAATGAACATTCTGTCTAATTCTGAGTTAACGTATATCTAATAGACACATTGCTGGTTTGTAAAAAAGGCAATAAGAGAGATTTAACATTAAAAACTACTGATGAGAGAGAAGAGGGCAAAGTGCAGCATGCTCTGGCTTTGGGAAAGGTGGGTTTCAAAGAATTCAGAGACAAGATGACCAAAACACTATATAGTGAAAGTGATTTGAGGATAGAAAACAGTTTATGTGTAAAAGTGTAGGATTCAGTAGACTATAAGCTCAATATTAGTCAACCATGTGATACCATAGCCAAAATAGCCGCTGTGATTATTTGCTGCTTTAAAGGGCGTATATTATCTAGAAAAAAGGATGTGTTAGTGTCATTACGCTTGGAATTGCTCAGAGCACACAGTCATCATGACATTTTTACTTACTTATAGGTACCATATTTTAGTAAGGTTGTTTGTTTATTCTTCATTTTCAAAGAGAACTGATGACATCATGACCTAAGGGTAAAATAGTAGATGACGAGTGATGTTTTGACATGCATATGATTTGTATTTAAATGAATCAGGGTCATCAGCCTCACTCTCTCTTGCCGAAACATCAAAGTCCAGTGGCAGGACAAAAGTCAAGGCTATTGGCAATGAACCTGGAGGCAGTGGATGACCTTGGTATATTCAATGTCTGACCAAGCTCCGCTGAGCCTGTTTCAGCTGCCTTCATGGCCATTGGAACAAGTTGTTCTCATCTGTCCATTCCATTGGGGAAGTCTTCACATGCGTGAGGTAGATATCCCCCTAACTCACCAACATGTTTGAGGTCTGTTGACTCCCCTCAACCTGGTTTGGTCTGTTTGCCAAGTCAGTTTTACTGAGGCATGGCCACTGCAAATGCTATAGCTTCTTGGAGCCACAGGTGAGAGCTGGGTGAAGGTGGACACCAAAGGCGGATTAGCAGTCCTGAAAAGGGCTCTGCAAGCCCTCACGCCAGATGTGCCAGTCCTTCCAGAACAACCCTCCAAACTCACTTGTGGGTGCCATATTTTAGGGATGATATTGCCAAATTTGAGGTCATCAGGAGAAAGATGATCAAGATGCTGTGAGGCCAGACTCTCTGAGGTACTTTCCGACTGAGCTTAAGTTATTCTTATTCTGTTATCTATAAATATAATTTTAGCTTGATTCTGAAGGTGTTCCAAGATCTTGTGACATCTTAAGTTCATAAATATGAACTTTGGTTGTCATTGTATAAGACTGTTGATTTGCAAGGTTTAGAACACCAAATTGACTCTGAGTTAATTAATATATCCTGGAGATTGCTCTTTTGAAAACATTTCTGATTTCAACTCTACTTGTTATTTACCTTTTTCTTAAAAAATTAAAATCTAGAATAAAATCAAGATTATCTAAGATTTTTCATTCATACTATTTCAAATGAATGGAAATTTGCTCTAATGGATATTGTCAGGCCATACAGTTGAAGGGCCATTTGTCATTCATGAACCTAAAGGGTCTTCTATTAACCAAACTATGCCAGTCTGCCAAAAGGCAGTTTGATTCTCCTCAGTATTGACACTTGGCTGCTCATCTCCCTTTCTCTGTTTTGCTGCTGGGCCTAGTCTAATACTGGGTTCTGTGCTTCTGCTCACTCCTACGCAGATTTGTTGACTCTGCACTGGGTCTACTTATAGAACTCCATAACTTTTGCTTCATGTGCTAGCTCTGTTTTTGTCTACCTTGCTTATTGACATATTTATATCTGTCCCTATCACAATTTTGCAAAGCTTTGTGAAGCTTTGTGAGCTAAGGATCACCCATCCTATATTCTCATATGTCCTCATATCCTCACAGCACAGCTGTGAGTAAGGTGCCTTTCAACTCCCCTGCATTGATGTCAAAGTCAAGTCAACAAGCATTTATTAAGTGCTTACTATGTGTCCGGCACTGTGCTAAGTCCTGAGAATACAAATACAAGCAGAAATAAAGACAGTTTCTGACCTCAAGAAGCTGACATTCTACTGAGGGAAGACATAGAGGAAAGAGAGTTGGATTTGGAGTCTTGGGTTTGAATTCTACCTCTGACGCTAAGTAGTTGTGTGGCCATGGACACATGCTTTAGTATCTCTGAGCCTCAGTTTTCTCAGTTGCAAAATGGGGGTAATGATACTGGTAGTAAATTTTTCAGAGTGTTTGTGAGGTGCACATGAGATAACGCATGCAATGTATTTTGCATACCTTAATGTGTTGTGCAAATGTCAGCTACTATGATTTTATTACATTAAACTCTGAAAAACTATTTGTACAGTAGACAACTCCTACTGAAAATATCTCACTGAACTATTACATGGCCATTTGGAACTGAAAGAAGCCATAGAGTTCATCTAATCCATTGCCCTAATTTTAGAGATGAGGAAAATGCATTCATAATGAAAAATGCCATTTTGAAATCAAACTGTACCCTGAGGTTCCAGAATATCAGCTTTTGAAGATATCATCTCCTATTTATCTTCATGAAATAATCCTTCAAATTTCATATGCAACTAATATTTGAATAATTTAAATGATCATATAAATGCCAACATTACTCAGTAGTATGGAGACTTTGAATTGGAGAATAACTCTTGTTGCCCACTCTATAACAGAACAAATTGAAAACCAATCTGTGCTCTCTCATACAAAGACCTTTTGAAATGGCATAATCTGAAAAAAAAAAACCAAACCTAAACACCATAAATCCTGCTCAGATGGTGCTTCTGTTGCCATTATTACAGAAGTCAGATTTGTTTTGCATTGAGGAAAGAAAATATTCACCATGAATTACTGAAATTTAAGAGCCTCTATAAACAACAGAGATGTCCATTTAGAAGGCATATAAATATTAGAGGCAGGACCTATACCACAATGATTTAGTTCAAAAACACATTTCATTTTTTAAAAAATAACACACTCAGGGGTTGCCTCTTCCATTGCGCACAAACAAAAAAAAACCACTTGGCACAAAAGCTCAGTCCTTTCATGGTAATGTATCATGTTCAAGAAAGACTAGCACCTCTGCTGTGAGGGCTTGCCAAGCCCTTTCAGGGTGCCACTCATCCACCTTTGGTGTCCACCTTCACCCAATTCTCACCTGTGGATCCAAGAAACTGTAGAAAATACAGTGACAACATTCTGGTAAACTGTCTGGCAGATAGGCTAAACCAAGTTGAAGGTAACTCACAGATCTCAAAACTGTTGGTGAGTTAAAGCTTGTCTGCCCCAATCATGTGAAGACTTTCCCCAGCAGAATGGGAGAATGAGAACAGTTTGCTCCAGCAGCCAGGAAAGTAGCTGAAGCAGGTACTTTGGAGTGCTTAGAGCTTGGTAGAACATCAAAAAACGCTGAGATTATCCACTGCAGCACAGGCCATTGCCAATTGTCTTGATTTTTGTCCTGCCAATGGACTTCAATGACTCAGGAAGAAAGAATCAAGCTAAGGACTTTGAACAGCTCTGCCTCACTTAAATCCAATTCACATGCAAGTCAAAACACCACCCAGGATATTGAAGGATGAAGAACATTTTAGGTGTATTAGGCTAATTGACTTCTGAAACTCCCTCTAAGCCCTGAGATTACAGAAGATACAATACTTGAGAACAATTTTTTAGGGGGAGGGTGGGCAAGGGGTAGAAAGGGAAGTTGTCTTCCCAAACCCTAGCGTAACATTTTATACATAGTGGGTACTTCATAAATGCTAGTCAGATTGCTAGTTACATTGTACTTTATGAGTAGAAGAACTCAAAACCATCTACACAATTGCAAACTACTTTAAGGATTAGCATTCAATAACTTCCTTTCAGCAAAGACTTGGTACAACATTTTTAGCAAGTACTGTAAGGGTGAACTGGCTGAACTATAGCATAATGCTGCTAGGATAATATATAATCCAAGTTATCTTTGTAATTTTAAAGTTATAAGAGAGAGGATAGAGCACTGGCTTTGAAGCCAGGAAATCTGATTTTTGATCTCACTACATAGACTTCCTGGTTATATGATTATGTGTAAATCCTTTAATCTCTTTGACCTGAGAGATTTCTTTATCTGTAAAATGGGGTAATAAGACTTGGAAAAAGTCTGACAGACCTCACATTAATGTGTTGTTTGTCACTGTTGTCATGTCATCTGATTGAGCACTCAAATTATGTTCAGAGGAATTTTCCAGACAAGATGAATTAGCATTATTAAACTGAATCAACTTTGTTATGAGCAGTATTATTTTTCCATTACCTGGAATTAACATTTCTATAGCACTTGGCTTTTGTGAAAGGATTGGATATTAATTACAACACATAGTGCATCTTTAACCCTTCCAATCCTGAGTCTCCCTTCCTTGCCACCCTGACTGTCCACACATCTTCAACCCATCATTGATACATCCAGGAAGCACAAGTGACTTGTGATTCTCCGTTTATGTCATTCTCCATCAGGAACCCCTTTGTTTGCTAGCTATCCCATTTTCTTTTCTTTCAATCCAATTCTTCCTTTGCTTCTCATTATTCCAGTGATATTAGGTCTTCCTACCCTTCTTTTGGGGTTCATCTTTTATCACCTTAGGTTCTCTGTGTAAATACAAGTGAAGGGAAACTTATACATGCCCATGAATCAGGGAAATTAATTTAGTCTTAGGGTAGATAATAATGATAACAATCATAGCAATCATTATTATCATCATTATATAATTATATGTAATATATATAGCAATATATATTATATTATTATATAATTAGTAGTAGTAATTCAGAACAATAATTATTCATAATAATAATAACAATAAATCACATTAAGGATTGGAAAGCACTTTGATAATATTATCGCATTTGACCATTGCAATAACACTGTGACGTAGGTGCTATTATTATCTACTTTTTTGTTGTTTTTCAGTCATTTCAGTCTTGGGGATTTCTTGGCAAAGTGCTTTGCCATTTCCTTCTCCAGCCCATTTTACAGATGAAGAAATTGAAGCAAACAAGGTTAAGTGACTTTCCCAGATAGTAAGTACCTGAGATCAAATTTGAAGTCAGGAAGACGGGTCTTTCTGACTCCAGGCCCAGCACCCTGTGCACTATGGCACCACCTAGCAGGCCCTAGTAAAATCTTCATTTTACAGGTGATGAAGCTAAGCATGAAAACAGATGAATGAAATAACTACCCCAAGGTCACACAATTACTAAGTAGCTAAGGCAAAATTTGAACTCAAGTCTTCCTGTTTCTAAATTTAGCACTCAGCCACCATAACCCCCATATATGCCTTTAAGTGTATGATCTTAGATAAGACACCTCACTATTCCATGTCTGATTTTCCACATTTCCTCAGTTGTACTAGATGACCTTTAAAGTCTCTTCAAGCTATTTCATTAAATACACTTCCATTGTGGGGGTCTACTTTATATTTCCAGTCTTCACATTTCACTAGCTCAAAGAAAATAAAGTGACATAAGATTGAAGATCTCATTTAACAACTGGTGAATTATAGAACAAGTCTTAGTGCTCACCACTCAACTGGTACTTAATTACCTTTCTTCCTGACTGACTCTCCTCCTCACCCTATCTCACTAAGAACTACAATGATAGACTTTTAAAAATATGACCCATTGAAACTCTGATAAAGTCCTTGATTTAAAATAATTTAAAATAATAAATAAAATGACTAGATTTCTATTCCTCTTTGTTCTCCAAGGATAATAGTTTATAATTAAGTAGAACTTTATAATTGTATACATTACTGCAATCTGTCCCTTATAAAAACCCTGTGAGACAGGTAGGTCAAGAGATATTTTTCACATTTTACAGATATGGAAAACTGAGGCTCATTGTGGCTAAGTGCTGAAGTTGGGTCTCAGAACTTAGCCTTATGACACCAAATTCAATATCTTTCTATCTCATCATACTCCCCCATTTCTCTCTTTTATTTTATTTTTTAATTATATTATTTTATTTTTCCCCAGTTACATGTGAAGAAAAATTTAAACATTCACTTTTAAAAGTTTTTGAGTTCCAAATTTTTCTCCCTCCTCTCCTCCCCCTCTCCCCTTTCCTCTACTGAAGATGGTAGGCAATTTGATATAGTTTATACAAGTCATATAATGTAAAAATTTATTAGTTACAATTGTGAAACAAGAAACACATTTTTAAAAAAATGAGAGAGAATAAAATTAATAACCAAAATAATATGATTCAATCTTCATTCAGAGTCTATCAAGTCTTTATTTGGATATAGATAGCATTTTCCTTCAAAAGTCCTTTATACTTGTCTTAGACCACTGTATTGCTGAGAAGAACTGCATCAATCATAGTGGATTATCACACAACGTTGCTGATACTGTGTCAATGTTTTCATGGTTCTGCTCATTTCACTTTGCAACAGGTCATATAAGTCATTACAAGTTTGTTTGTTTTTTTTTCTGAAATCTGCCTTTTCATAATCTGCAAGGAGTGAGTTGTTTCCTCATTACCTATTCTAATTCCTTCAATTTCTTTTTCTTCTCGTATTGCTATAGATAACATTTCTAGTACTATTTCAAACAATAGCAGTGATAATGGGCATCTTTGTTTCACCATTGATCTTTCTGGGAAGGCTTCCATATTACTGATAATGTTTCCTGATGGTTTTAGATAGATGCTGCTTATCATTTTAAGGAACACTCCCTTTATTCCTATGCCCTCTAGTGTTTTTAATAGGAATGGGGGTTGTATTTTGTCAAAATCTTTTTCAGCATCTATTTTGCTATATTGTCTCCTTATTATCATTCTTTTTAATGAAATTATTGATTGTTTCAATGATTGGCTTTTTTACACACTTATTCTTTAGAATTAGATTATTTCGTTTACTATTAGTTTGTAAACTCTATTTCCAATGCCTTTGTTGAATATAGGTTTTATTTCATTATGATCCAAAAAGAATATATTTAGTTTATGCATTTTTACATTTGATTTTAAGGGTTTTTATGCCCTATTACAATCATCTTTTTGTGGTCGCCATCTGCTCTTGAGATAAAGGCATATTGCTTTCTGTTTCCATTTAGTTTTCTGCAAAAAATCTGCCATAACTAACTTTTTCTAATATTCTTCCTACCTAGTTTTTTTTCCTGTTTGTATTTGGTTGAATTTATGTAGTTCTGAGAGGGGACATTTGAAGTACCCCATTTGTAGAGTTTTGGTGTCTGTTTCTTCCTGTAAGTCACTTAACATCTCCTATAAGAATTTGGATACTATATCACTTGGTGCATATATGTTTAGCATTAATATTGCTTCATTGTCTCTGATAACTTTTAGCAAGAGGTAGTTTCCTTCCTTATCTCTTTTAATTAGGTCTATTTTTCTTTTACTTTGTCTGAGATCAGGATTGTTACCCACATTTTATTTTTACTTCAGCTAAAGCATAATGGATTCTGCTCCAGCCCATGACCTTTATTCTGTATTTATCTCTCTACTGCAAGTGTATTTTTTGTAAACAACATATTTCAGGATTCTGTTTTTTGATCAACTCTGCCATACACTTCATTTTATGGGAAAGTTCATTCCATTCAGATTCACAGTTTTGATTACTGTGTCCTTCCCTCCATCCTATTTTTCCTCCTGTTTGTCCTCTCTTTCCTTTTACACTTTCCCTCCTCACCAGTGTTTTCCTTCTGTCTACCACTACCCTGATCTACCCTCCTTTCCATCAGTCTCTATGCCACCCCTTACTTAATCTGCTCCTCTCCTACTTCCTTTTCAGGTAAGATAGATTTCTATATTTAATTGATTGTATATGCCATTCCTTCTTTGAGCTAATACTGATAAGAGTAAGGTTCAAGGGACACTCATAGCCCAAGCTCCCCTCCACTGTAATAGGTATTTAGTGCCTCTTCCTGTGAAATAGTTCACCTCATTCTACCTCTCCCTTCCTTCTGTACCCATTGTTCTCCTTTCACATCCCTTAAACATTTTTATGGCATTCCTTCGAATTCACCTTATACATATACCTACTGTCTACACACACACACACACATATACATATATACATCCATACACACATATATGTATGTATGTGTGTGTATTTCTTCTATGTACCATCCATGATAACATTTTTTAAGAATTAACAAGTATAGGGCACAGAGCCAAGATGGCAGCTGGAAAGCAGCGACTTGCTCAAGCTCCCCACCAGGTCCTTCCAAACACCTATAAAAAATGGCTCTGAACAAATTTTAGAGCTGCGGAACCCACAAAATAGCAAAAGGAAGTATGGCTCCAGCATAGGACAACCTGGACGGTCGCTGGGAAGGGTCTATTGCACAGAGCTGGGAGCAGAGCACAGCATGGGCTGCTCCAGGACCAATCAGACAGGGAGCCAGGCAGAACTGGTGTAGCACCCTGAATCATTGAGCTGTATCAGTTAGCAGACTTCTCAACCCACAAACGCCAACAGAGAAGGTTAGTGGGAAGAGCTTCTGGGACAGAGTGAAAGGAGTTTGTGGTCTGCCACCACCCCAGGGGCAGTGGAAAGGGTGCAGCTCAGAGGTTGCTTCCAGAGCTACAGCCCACCTGGTGGGAGGAATTAAGCAGCTGATTAGAGTGGGAGTGCAAAGCCTGCTTTGCCCTGCCTGGATCTGGGCTACAATCCTGGTTGGCAGTTCTTGGGGGAGAAGGAACACTGGTGTAGCAGAGCTTGCTGTGTAGAAGTAGCTCTGAATACAGCAGTGTAGCCCCTCAAGTTTGGGACAAAGTTCTCTCTACTCTACAAGCAGTTGTACCTTGACAAAAAGCTCAAGGATCAAGTAGTTGGCTGGGAACATGGTCAGGCAGCGAACAAGGACACAGACTCAGACTCAGATTTTGGAATGCTTTTTTGTGACAAAGAAGACCAAAACATACAGCCAGAAGAAGTCAATGAAGTCAAAGATTCTACAAACAAAGTCCCCAAGAAAAAATATGAATTGGTCTCAGGCCATGGAAGAGCTCAAAAAGAATTTGTTAAAGCAAGTAAGAGAAATAGAGGAAAAATTGGGAAGAGAAATGAGAGTGATGCAAGAAAACCATGAAAAACAAGTCAATGACTTGCTAAAGGAGACCCAAGAAAATATTGAAGAAAATAACCCCTTAAAAATAGACTAACTCAAATGGCAAAAGATCTTCAAAAAGCCAATGAGGAGAAGGCCTTGAAAGGCAGAAATAGCCAAAAGGAAAAGGAGATCCAAAAAACCACTGAAGAAAATAGTACTTTAAAAATTAGATTGGAGCAAGTGGAAGCTAGTGACTTTATGAGAAATCAAGATATTATAAAACAGAACAAGAGGAATGGAAAAATAGAAGACAATGTGAAATATCTCATTGGAAAAACCACTGACCTGGAAAATAGAACCAAGAGAGATAATTTAAAATGTGTTGGACTACCTGAAAGCCATGATCAAAAAAAAGAGCCTAGATATCATATTCCAAGAAATTATCAAGAAGAACTGCCTTGATATTCTAGAGCCAGAGGGTAAAATAGAAATTGAAAGAATCCACCAATCACCTCTTGAAAAAGATCCCAAAAAGAAAACTTCTAGGAATATTGTCCCCAAATTCCAGAGCTCACAGATGAAGGAGAAAATACTGCAAGCAGTCAGAAAGAAACTATTTGAGTACTGTGAAAACACAATCAGAATAACACAAGATCTAGCAGCTTCTACATTAAGGAATTTAAGGGCTTGGAATATGATATTCCAGAGGTCAATGGAGCTAAGATTAAAACCAAGAAT
The DNA here is from genome assembly GCA_028646595.1 of Phalanger gymnotis. Lineage (NCBI taxonomy): Eukaryota > Metazoa > Chordata > Mammalia > Diprotodontia > Phalangeridae > Phalanger > Phalanger gymnotis. The sequence goes on along the minus strand of CM053626.1, from coordinate 114,834,581 downwards.
CACCTGCCCAGCAAAACTGAATATCATGCTCCAAGGCAAAAAAATGGATTTTCAATAAAATAGAGGACTTTCAAACTTTTTCAGTGAAAAGACCGGAGCTGAATAGAAAATTTGACTTTCAAACATGAGAATCAAGAGAAGCATGAAAAGGTAAACAAGAAAGAGAAATCATAAGGGACTTAATAAAGTTGAACTGTTTCATTTACATCCCTACATGGAAAGATGATGTAATTCATGAGACCTCAGTATTAGGGTAGCCGAAGGGATTATACATACATACATACATACATATATATATATATATATATATATAGACAGGGGGCACCAGGTAAGCTCAATATGAAGGGATGATATCTAAAAAGATAAAATCAAATTAATAGATGAGAGAGGAATATATTGAGAGAGGGAGAATGTGAGAAATAGAGTGGGGTAAATTATCTAACATAAAAGTAGCAAGAAAAGCAGTTCTGTCAGAAGGGAAGAGGAGGCAGGTGAGGGGGAATGAGTGAATCTTTCTCTCATCGGATTTGACTTGAGGAGGGAATAACATACACACACACACACACTCAACTGGGTATCTTACCCCACAGGAAAGAAAGAGGAAGGGGATAAAAAGGGTGGTGATAGAAGGGAGGGCACATAGCGGAAGGAGGTAATCAAAAGCAAACACTTTCACAAAGGGACAGGGTCAAGGGAAAAAATTGAATAAATGGGGACAATATAGGAGAGTGCAAAATACAGTTATTCTTTCACAACTTGAATATTGTGGAAGAGTTTTACGTAATGATACATGTGTGGCCTATGTTGAATTGCTTGACTTCTTAGGGAGGGTAGGTGGGGAGGGAAGATGGGAGAGAATTTGGAACTCAAAGTTTTAAAAGCAGATATTAAAAAAAAATGGTTTTGCATGCAACTGGGAAATAAGATATATATTCAATGGGCCATAGAAATCTATGTTGCCTTACAAGAAAGTAAGGGAAAAGGGGGTGGGGGGAGTAGGGTGGAAGAAGAGAGTGTTGACTGGGGAACAGGGAAATCAGAATATATGCCACATAGGAGTGAGGGGGAGTTAGAAATGGGAGAAAATTGGTAATTCAAAATCTTATGGAAATCAATGTCTTAAACTAAAAATATTAAATAAATAATAATAATAAATTTTTAAAATGAAAAAAAGAAAAAAAAAGAATTACAAGTATCATCTTCCTCTGTAGGAATGTGAATAGTTTAGCTCAATTGAATCTTTTATGTTTTCTTTCCCCTTTTTACCTGTTTATACTTCTCTTGCATCTCAATACTAGAGGTCAAATTTTTGGTTTAATTCTGGTTTTCTCCTTATGAAAGCTTAAAATATTTCCATTTCATTGAATGACTATTTTTTTCTCTTTATGTGTTATACTTAATTTTGCTGGCTAAGTGATACTTGGTTTTACTGCAATTCCTTTGCCTTCTGGAATATCATGTTCCATAACCTTCCATCCTTTAATGTTGCAGCTGCCAAGTCCTGTGTATTCCTGATTGTGGCTCCCCAATATGTGAATTGTTTCTTTCTGGCCACTTGCAGTATGCTTTCCTTGACCTGAGAGTTCTGAAATTTGGTCATAATGTTCCTTGGAATTTTTATTTTGGGATCTCTTTCCAGAGGTGATTGGTGGATTCTTTCAATGCCTATTTTGCCCTCTGGTTCTTGGATGTCAGGGAAACTTTCTTGATAATTTCTTGAAAGATGCTGTCCAGTTCCTCCTTTTGATTATGGCTTTCAGGTAATTCAATGATTCTGATGCTGTCTCTCCAGCATCTGTTTTCTAGGCAGTTGTTTTTCCAATAAACTATTTTATGTTTTCTTCCACTTTTTTCATTCTTTTGATTTTGAATTTTTTTTTTGATGTCTCATGGAGTCATCAGCTTCCACTTGCCCAATTCTAACTTATAAAGTGTTGTTTTTCCTCAATTAGCTTTTGTACTTTCTTTTCCATTTGGCTACTTGTACTCCTTAAGGAGTTGTTTTCTTCAGTAGATTTTCATATCTCCTTTTCCATTTGGCCAATTCTACTTCTCAAGCAGTTTTGCAAATTATTGACTCTTTTTTTCATTATTCTCTTACATCACTCATTTCTTTTCCCAATTTTTCTCTCTCAAGCTCTTCCATGATTTCTTTCTGAATTTGAAACCACTTCCCATTTTTCTTTGGGATTTTTTTAGGATGTTTTGACGTTGTTGTCCTCCTCTGTGTTTGTGTCTCGGTCTTTCCTGTCACCAGAACAGCTTTCTATGGTCAGATTATTTTATGTTGTTTTTTTTTTTTGCTCATCTTTTGGGAGGCCATTTTCTTTTCTTTTAAATTTGATCTCTGCTTTAGGGTGGGAGGAACTCTCTATGAGGTTTCTTGTTCCAGTGTCTGCAGGACTTAGCAGTTTACTTGGTGCTACACTGATGTTGCCTTGAGGCTCATGGGGGAACCTCATGTCTGGGGCTACGTTGAGGGGTTGCAGTGAGGGGTACCTGGTGCTGCTGGATGACATAGGTGTCTGGCAGCTTACCTGGTGCTGAGCTGGGGTTTAATGGTGGTGTTTGATATGTGCTAAGGCCAGTGGGGTTTTTCTGCACTTCCCCAAGGCTACACTGAAGCCATAAAGGTCTGGCTGCTAGAGGGTGCCTGTTTGCCCAGGGCTACATTGAAGCACATGGAAGGCTGACCTACTTTCTTGTCATGCTGAAAGATGCCTATTTGCCCATAGCTACACTGAAGCACAAGGAGGCTGACTGCCAGAGGTGTGCTGAAGCATGTAGAGGTCTCACCTACTTTCTTGTCATGCTAGAGGATGCTGAAGCACATGGTGCTTCTCAGAGGTGGAGTCTGCCAGGTCCCTTGGCTATGCTAAGGCACTTGGGCTGGGGGGAGGTCCTGGTATTGGTGTTTGCCCGCTTCACTATACTGGGAATTAGAATCTTTCACTGGTTTGCTGAAGTGGGTCTTGCTGTTGGCTTGTTGGAATGCTTCATGTACTTGACAGCACTCCCCTTTTTGTCGAGTGAGATGGGCCTTTTTTGCCAATCCTCCAAGTCTCCCCACCTAAAAGACCATTACACCCATTCTGGGGTACCATTTTCTGATTGTTTAAAGGTACATATGGAAGAGCTATTGCAATTTACCACATACTCCACCATCTTGGCTCCTGGAAGTCCTTCCCACTTCTCTCTTTTACATAGTTTAATGTCATTTTATTTTTGAATTGATAATTATTTTCTTTACCACCACCTCCAATTTAAAAGGGGATAAAAGATAGATTTGCCACAAATATATATGTTTTGAAATAAGATCCTACATTGACCATCTCCATAAATATACACTCTATTTTTCATCTTGAATCCTTCACCTTTCTGTCAGGAAGGGAGAAGGATGCTTCATCTTCAATGCTCTGGATTCCTGGTTGGCCATTATATAGATTACAGATCTGAAGTTACATGACTGTTTGTTCCAACAATGCTATTATTATTGCATAAATTGTTCTCTTGTTTCTCTCACTTCACTCTCCATCACTTCCTCCCTTTTCTCTTCCTTCCTCTCCTCCACTCTTTCTGAATCTAAGAAGTATGTGAATTTGAAATTCTTATGGAATCCTTCCTGGGCTCAGGTGTTCTACATTGTCCCCATCTATTATTTCTCTCCCTTGGCTTTTTAAAATTCCCCTACCAAATTGTAGATTATTAGAGTGTGACAAAGCCAACTCTATGTATGCATTTCTCACCAATTCCTTCAAGTGTTTAAGCAGCAATTCCCTCCTTCTTTAGAAAAACACTGACAAAGACACAGGAGGAAACAGTTGTTCTTGACATCACAATGGTTTAATATGTTAACTTATTCATTAAATTGTGCTTTACATCAATGAAAATCCTCAGTTCTACAAACTATCGGTTTTTAAATAGCAAGAAAAGTTGATAATACACAATACAGTCTCAGAGTAGCCAAGTTCATACACGTTATTGCACAGAAACAAAAGGGAAATCCCTCAGGACGAAATAATTACCATCTACTGAATAATTACCCTTTCACCTAAAATGTGGCACCAAATGGAAAATTCAGATTTTCCTTCCAATGTATAATTGATTTTTTTTAATGAAAAGGAATACAAGTAAAATATAGAAAGTGTTGCAATCACTGGAGGGAAGACTACATAAAGTGTTAAGGGAAATGATGATAGAAAAATCTGACAACAACCAAAACATTGCAGAGATTTATTTCATCAGAACATGTCACTGCTGTCACTAGAGAAAACTCAACCTTTCCACTGCAGACACTTGGTCCTTGGATTTGTCACCATCCAGCACAGAGCAAGAATGCTAGCATAGTGATATCTGATGGGCCAAGAGATCATAATTCTTATCTTCTCTGCAGACAACTTAGAACATGTGCTCGTCAGCCACTTGTGCTTTGGGATCTCAGAACCTAGAGTTTGACAAGGGGTCCAGGCAATGACCTAGGAATTGATGGCAGTTATATCTTGCAGATACCGCCTGTCTATAAAGCCATGCATGCTTCTGACAGATGCTGCTTCTCTGCTTAATAGGTTGAGTCTATTAGTTTCTTTTTGTCAACAGGACCTGAATACAACAATGAAGCAATAAATCTGCCAAGGTTTCATATCTGGGCCACCTCCAAGGGCAAGGCTACTAAACAATTTCAATGTGTAAATTCAGAAGTGACCAGATATGCCACAGAGAGGCAGAGCATTGGATTATGGGTTCTAACTGAATTGGGACAGAATATACAAACAAAGGGCCTAAGAAGAAAAGCAAGGGAAGTCAAGAAAGTAGTGGGGAAAGTACCATGGATGGATCCCCAAGTGACTCTAATATATGTATGGAGTTACTGACTACCATAATGTAAGTAAACAAGTAGGCAGGCAGTTTTGGTATCTTGAAGTATGTCAGAGTTGAAGTATGTCACAATTTGTCTAAGTTAGTGAAAACATGATGATCAGAAGACAGAGGTATAGGCAGATGAAGCATGATGATTTTTTGCCCACTATTCTGGATGGTTCTGATCTTTCCCACATTATCTTCATCCCATAAAATAGTCCAGGTATTGAACTTTTTTATCTTTATTTTACTTGCCCCAGTGTTGCTGTCTATTTCCTCATAATCTTGTCCTTTCTACTTTTGCTGCTAGTGCCCAGAAAATTGTAATATGCCAAGGGGCCAGCCCTAACAAAACTGAGCAGCAGGAAAAGTTTGTTTTTAGAACTTCTCATCTTACTTTTGAGTATCTATCTCTCTGCTCCTGATTTTCCCTCACACCGGGGTATCCTTCTTTTGTCCTGTTCCTATAAGTCATTGTTCTCAATTGTGTGAAAATTGGAAAGGCATCTGATAATCTATTGATGCTAAGGTGGTACTTGAGAAGCATGTTCTTTATGGTTTTATCTCTGACCACTGAGCACAACACACCCCTCCCAAAAGGAGCATCTGTCTTTTAATCTGGGATTTTTGGAGATGAAAATCCTTTAATATCCAAAGGAAAACATCTCTAGCAGGAAAATTTCAGGCACTATCACAGACTTAAAGGTGTGAAGTTTTTGAGGGGGTAGGATTAATCCACATTCTTTATAGGTGGTGGTCCTCTATTTACTTTCAGGACAGTTTGTAAACAAATAAATGGAGGCTATACCTACTTCTAAAAATCTGTTTCAGTAATCATTTATTCTCTCTACAATACAGATCACATAGTTTTTTTTTCCTTCTCTTTTCTTACTTTGGATTGCCAAGCATTTAGGGTTTCACTGATTTTTGGCACATGCACCGGAAGGCAAGGCAAAGTGAATTTCCCAGATCCCACCTTGCAATGTGCTGGCAATTCTGTGAGGCTTGGTAGAGGAGAATGCCAAAATTGGGGCTTACCATTTTGTTCCTTCTTTGTAATCCTAGGGTTTATACATCGTAAAATAGCTAATTCAAAAAAAAATCCATTTAAGTAAGATTCAGGAAATCCAGGGACCTATTGTAGCCCCCCACTAGCATTGAGATACATGACCTCAGACAATTTACTTAACTTCTCTGATGCTCAGTCTTTTTAGCTGTTCATTGGGGATAATAGCTGTTCTATTTTCCAAAAAACAAAATTTTGTAGGGATCCCCTATCTCTATTCTTACATATTGTCTGTCCCTTACACCTACGATATACTCTTTCTTCTTCATCCTAGAAATTTCCTTCAAGATTCAGCTCATACACAGCCTTCTAAATAGAGTTTTTCCTCATCCTCCCCAATTGTTAGAGCCCTCTCTCCATAAACCATTCTGTATTCATTTTGCATTTATTCTACACATTCTTTATGTCTTTATATTATCTCCCCTGATAAAATGTAATCTTCTTAAGTGGAGGGACTATTCATTTTTATCTTTACTTACCTACCACTTGGAATGGTGCCTGTCACATTGGAGGCATTTAAAAATGCTTACTGATTGGTCAAATGAGGTGATGTGTTTGAAAGTGCTTTGCAAAGTATAAAGCACTAAATAAAATTTAGACATTATTCTTGACTTCAATTTTATCTCATGAGATATGGGTACAACATAAAATAAATGACAACCACCCAAAAAATAAAACCAGATCACTTCCCTATACCTTAAGTCTATTTCTTAAAAACCTGTACTAATTGTCACCTTTACTAGCTTATTGAATGTATCCCCAAAGACAATATCTCCTCTTCTCAATTCTCTAAAAGAAGTTTACTTTAATCATTTCAACTGAGCCCTCAAATCTCTGTACTTTAGTGAAAGCAGATGATACACACAAGGTTATATTAAACAGCAGAGACCCTGGCTTCTAAATTTCTTGCAGACAATGTGTGTTATACCATTACCTGGGGACATTATTGACCTTATCAAAGATTAACACATATACCCCAATTACATATACTTATAGAGAAATTGGATCTCTTTGACTAGCTAAACATTTGTCTGAAGACAGAGTAGGACTTATCTGAGTGCCTTACATGTAGTAGGTACTTCATAAATATTATTGACCTTAATAAAACCATCTGGAAACCCATAGCATGATTAAGCTATTGAGAGAACCACTGCAGAGAGACTGAAAAGAGTAGGAAATGGAGAGCCGAATATGATTGGATTTCATCCAATTTGGAATTCCCTAGGGTTTTTTTTGTTTGCTTTTTTTTTGTTTGTTTGTTCATTTGTTTTCTGTTCTGGGGCTTTGGGTACTGCCATAACTGAAACTGATTTATGTTTTTACCGTAAGGCCGATGACTTACCTTGAAAGGCTGCCCAGGCCCAGGTGACAGTTAGGTGGTATGAATTTGGTTTGCAGTGAAGAAAGCACCTACTCACCTCTCCACTTACATCACCATAGTATCACCTCAGTACCTTGGAGATTTGAGACCATGCAGAGGCTGCTTTGAATTGAAAGATTGTAATAGAACAAGACTAGAGCTGCCCATTTAATTTGCTTAGTCCTGGCCTTAGGCCAATCCAAATAGATGGCTGCCCTTTTGAATAGCCTTATATCTAATCCCAAGTGGAGTGCAATATATCAAGCAAGCAGCAATGAAGCTAGGGAAAGCCTTTGGATATAAATTCCTTCTGCCTCAGGAACAGCATGATGTTAGTAGTTGATGGCTTAGAGATGCATTAATTCTCTGCCAATATTTTAAAAGTCAGTTTAAGAGGAAAACATTCAAATGCTCTCTAACTTATTTTGAATTTCCACATGACATAAAGCTGGACCATTATTGCAGTGTGTGTGTGTCTGTGTGTGTGTGTGTGTGTGTTCATCCTGCTGTGTTCTCCTGCCCGTGTACACACACACTTGTGCATGTTCCCCCAACAGCAGGCAGAAGGGAAAATTTGCAGCCCTGCTAGTCTCAGCAAAACCATACCATATTCATAAAAAAAATGAAATTGTAAAAATCTGCTCATTAATTCTGGCTGCAACCCTCCCTCCCTTCTCTCCTTCCCCCTTAATTCCCCTCCTCATCTCACAGACAAATAGTCAGAATGGAAAACACTGATGTCTTGTCAGACGAATCTCTTGTCAGACTAATCTCTATCATCTAACAAGGCATTTTTATTTTCTTTTCATGGCTCCAAAAGTACAGTTGCCAAGTCATATGTGTGTGGGGTGAGGATGGAATGACTTCCTATATGAGTTAGGCTTCAGGCCACAGTGAGACCAAGACCATTAACCATCATGAAACCATCATGGTACAGGCACCATCTTCATGGATCAGAAACAAAGCCAACTGAGTAAGAGCAACTGGTTCACCCCAGGTACTGAAGAGGGGCTACTGTCAGTGCTGGCTCCACCATCCACTTATATAGCTCTAATCCTGACCTTTGCTTGTAGATGATGGCCTTACTGACTGGACTGAAGGTCATGGAGGAGAGATCTCATCTACTCTTCTACCTCCCTCAAATATTTGATAGAACCAAAGGGACTGTGCTTGGTCAGCACCTGGCATACACCCTTACTTTCACTACCCACTCAATGCAAGCTTATTGACTGGTTGATTTATGGATTCCCCAACTCAAGGGTCTTATGCTTAACATGGGACAAAGGGTGGCTCAAAAAGGTTGGTTGCCTTCCAAACTTTTAACTTCGATCTCCCTCAAAAAAAAGAAAAAATCAATTCACTTTGCAGATCCTGCTTGTGTTCATGTCACACTTCTGGCAGGAACTTTTCAGCTTCATCTTTCATGGCACCCACATCCTTCTATGTAACTGATGACATAACAGAAAATATAACAGATATTCCCTCTCCCACAATCCCATGGGTTTTAATATATTTGTCTGTTTATTTTGTTCATGTCATTTCTACAAGATCAGGAAGAATGGGAAGCATCTGAAGAGCATGAACTTCCAATTTGGTATATCATGGTCTCGTGTATTAAATATTATATCACAGGTTTATTCCTATGACAATCAAAGGTTTAAGAATGAAGAAAATGTACTAGGCTGAAGATAATTGAGAAACCATTAAGTCCTGTCTTGCTGAAAATCGGAATAATTATCCCATATCCAACACTCATCTGTGGTAGCCAGTGTATGGTGTTATTCATAGAACAACTTGAGTACAATGACCTTGCACATGCTAGCTGCCTTATCAAGTTCCAAGCCAAAACCTTATAGTCCTATTACTATAGCAGAATTTCAGTCCCATGGGCAGTGCTATACCAAGGAAGATATCTGTTTCCATTTTCCTTGGAAAAATACACATATCGGTTTAATAAATATGCTTCACTAATAAGTTTAGAACATGGTAGACATCACTCCCATCATATTTTATTTTCAGTTCCATTTTCAATTTTTAGGAGAAAATAAAATGGCATCCACCTGTGAGAGATCGCTAATGATGGTCCTTTTTAATGGCTATACCCAGTCACTTAACAAGAACTTATTTTCATAAAAAGGTGATGGGGAAGTTTGTATGGCCCACGCTTAGGATGATGGTCACAGTTAGACTAGTGCAGCAGTGATTGCCTTTTGCTCATGTCCTAAGATACATCCAGAGTCAGGCCATTTGCAGTCAAAAGGTGAAGGAGGACCCACATGTTTCATCCTCTAGCATGAATTCAACATAGCAGTGGATGTCATTCTCTTCTTTTTTGACCGAGGGCCTGCAATTTTTTTTATTTCCTTTCTCACTTCCTTTCTTGATCCTTATAAATAATCCTATAGTACTGTTAGAAAGAGATTGTGAAAAGACCGATTTCTACAGAACTCCCAAGCCCCAGCTTGGTTTTTACATTCGTGCCACTGCAGGCTCTGGCTTCTCATGCCATTCTTCTACTGTGAGGCTGAAAAGAAGGGCGCAAAACCAGACTTCTTGGTTCCCCATCTTGGTATGGGCCTTTCAGAGTGGTTTGTTTGGGATATCATTCTACTCTCTTTAATATCATTGATTGAAAAGTGTCAAAGAAAAACAAGAAGAACCCCTTTAGTTTGTTAAAAGCTAAGGAGGAAAAAAAGACAAAGGGAGGGCAGATGTTCAAATCAGGTCTCATGTACTTGGAAATCGTGGCTCATTTTTATCACTCCCTTAGATGATTCAGCAAAATAACAGCATTGTCCATGGTCTTCCTACCTCCATGGGAGGAGAAACAGAAGGTGTCACCATCGGACTACTTGGCTGTTATAGTCCTCTGTGACTGCTGTCTCGTCCTCCTTCTGCCACCTGTGAGCCCGCTGTTCCTTTAGCAGCTTGCGCTCCTCCCTCCTCTTCTGCCTGTCCCTCTGGTGTTCCTGCTGTTTGGTGTGGTGGTAACGTTGCAGAAAAAGGTCTTTTGCATACTCATAAAGTTGCATGTCCAGAAAGTTCAGCTCCTCGATGCGCTGGCGGGCCCCTTCATTGATCTCCACATTAGAGGCCCGTGTGATGTTGAACTGTGTGAAAGGAGAGATGAATTTGAGATTGAATGTCCTCTCAAACAGGAACTGGGTTTTCCGCTGGAATTCTGTAAGCCCAAAGAAGGCCATGTTTTTCAGATTGTTCTTGGCACTCTGCAGCAGGATTGTGTTCCGCTCACTCTCGTTCATGAAAGTCAAGTTGTAGCATCCCACCAGGCTAAGATCTGCCAGCATACGGACCTGGCGGTTGTTGGCCAGGTTATAGCCACAATCCATAAACTCCCTCAAGCTGACACCAGACCAATCATCCCCTGGGTAGCAAGTAGGCAGCTCATCTGGAGTTGGGCTTCTCCCATCACACATATGAAGAGATGTCTTCCAAGTAGCCCCTCTCTGGACATGTTTCCATTCACTCAGATAACGAGACACTGGATCCCTCAGCATTGTGATATAATAGAAATTCCTAGAATAAATTGCAAAAGAAAGTTACCAGTTGTAACAATACTAACATCAACAAGAATTCACATCTTACAAAGCATTTTAAAATTTGTGGAGTGCTTTGTCTATGCTAATTCATTTACTTCCTACAGTCCTATAACTTAGGTGTAATTACTATTGCCATTACACAGTTGAGGAAAATGAGAGAGGTTAGGTGACCTGCCCAGGGCTATATAGCTAGTAAGTATGTGAAGCAGGATTCAAAATCTAGTCTTCCAGCTGTTAAGTCTAAAACTCTATCCAATGCCCCACCTAGCTGTGATAGGTTTTTGTACATCTACCATTTTCTAAACTGAATCTTGAGTAACAGAATCATTGATCACAAAATGTTATAACTACAAGGGGACACTAGTGATTGTCCAAATGAGTGATTCCAAAATTGTGGTCAACTTAATTATTTTTGATAACTGTATTTCAATCTAATTTGTTTCCTTTACAATTCTGTGTATTTCATTTTCTGCATTTATAAATACTATTCTAAGAAAGATCTATGGATTTCACCAGACTGCTAAAGGGATCTATGCCACACACACAAAATATTAGGTAACTCTACTCTAGACCAGAAAGAAAGAAAAAGAAAGGGAGCCATGCAGAGAAAAAGGCTTTTGAGTGATTATCTTTATGATGGCTAGGAATTGAAGGTGTCTCTTTTAGTGATCTTATGTTATCATCTCAAGGGTCATAGAAAATCAGTCACTTCTACAAGTACCCTTCTTTCCCTTCCCCTCTTCCTGCCCTGACCCAGCAGCAGCTGGACCCCACAGGCAGCTTAGCTATTCAAGGAACTTAGATAAGTAGATGCTACCAACTCTATTTTTATCTGGTGAGATAAAGGACCAATAGACCTTAAAATATACCCTAGCAGTGCTTATCTCAAAGTCTTTTAGTCCTTACCATGTACTTCCTCTATGTGCTCCAGACACAAAGCCTTGTTATCTGCCTATGATCTGTCTATGGCCAAAACCAGGATACCTGAATTTTGCAATCTAACCCGCAGTCAAACTTTCTTTAATGTATTTCCTCCCAAAATTAGGTTGTGAGTTCCTTTAGAGCAGGAACTATCTTGCTTTTTTTATATGAATCCCCAGGGCTCAGCACAATGCTTGACAGGTAGTAAGTGCTTAGTGTATTTTTTAATTCATTCATTCTTAAAACCTGTGAAATCGCAAAGATATCTGAGAGGAATGAACAGTATTCTTAATATATACAAAGAAACAACAAAAAATAAAAACATGCTGCAATCCTATAGCACAACAATTTTCAAACTTAATCTCAACAGCCCTTTACACCCTTAAACATTATTAAAGACCCTCTATCAACTGCCTTTTTAAACGTATGATATATCGATTGATATTTATTGCAATAGAAACTTAAGCACACTAGTAAAATTATGAAAATAATTTTGACCTCATGGACCCACTGCAAGTACTGCCAGATCTGTACTTTAAGAACAATTGCTGGGAGGCAGAGCCAAGACTGCAGCTGGAAAGCAGAGACTTGCTTAAGCTCCCCACCAGGTCCCTCCAAACACCCATAAAAATGGCTCTGAACAAATTCTAGAGCTGCAGAATCCACAAAACAGAAGATGGAACCAGGGCTCCAGCCTAGTACAGCCTGATATTCACTGGGAAGGGTCTATCACATGGAGCTGGGAGCAGAACAGAGCAGAGCACAGCATGGGCTGCTCCAGGACAAACCAGACTGGGAGCCAGGCAGAAAGGGCTGTAGAAACTGGGCTGAAAAAATGAATCATTGAGCTGTGGCAGTCACCAGACTTCTCAACCCGCAAACACCAAAGACAACAGAAGAGGTTAGTGGGAAAAGTGGCTGGATCAGAGTGAAAGGGGTTCGTGGGCTGCCACCACCCTAGGGACAGCCAAGGGGGTGCAGCTCAGTGTCTGTTTCCAGAGCTACAGCTGCAGTTCCTTCCAGCCCCAAGCCTACCTGGTGGGAGGAATTAAGCAGCTGATTATAGTGGGAGTGCAAAGCCTGCTTTGCCCTGCCTGGATCTGGGCCACAATCCTGGTTGGCAGTTCTTGGGGGAGGAACACTGGTGTATGAGAGTTTGCCCTGTAGAAGTAGCTCTGAAAATAGCAGTGCAGCCCCTCAAGCTTGGGACAAAGTACACTCTACTCCACAAGCAATTTTATCATGACAAAAAGCTCAAGGGTCAAGTAGTTGTCTGGGAACATGGCCAGGCAGTGAAAAAGGACACAGACTCAGACTCAGATTTTGGAATTTTGCGGGGTGACAAAGAAGACCAAAACATACAGTCAGAAGAAATCAATAAAGACAAAGAGTTTACATCCAAAGTCTCCAAGAAATATATGAATTGGTCTCAGACCATGGAAGAGCTCAAAAGGATTTGTTAAAGCAAGTAAGAGAAGTAGATGAAAAATTGG